>JBBWSJ010000024.1:0-498788 GCA_038088505.1 Diaporthe velutina | reverse complement strand
TATATATAATATTATTATTTTTATATTAAATTTATTTTAAAAAATATATAATTTATATTTTTTATTAAATAATATATTAAATTATTCTTAAAAATATATAATATATATTTTTATTAAAAAATATTTAAATAAATAAATTAATTTAATTATTATATAAATATTTAAAAAGTAAATATAATATAATAATTAATAATTAAAATAAATAAGATAAATATACCTTAGTAATTATATTCTTGCTATAAGTTATAGGGCCCTGGGGGTTTGGAGTAGGGACTTAGGGACTAAGGAGTTGGTTGTGATAATGTTGTTAATGATGCTACAACCTGCTTATGGAATTCAACTGTGCGGCGCTGTAGGCCTCCAAGGTTGGCTGTTTCAACGATGGACCTTGGGTCAGCAAGTGGTGTATCTCCACCGAGCTGGGCTATTTGAGTTGGTCCCCTGTTTTCCTATCTATATTCACTCGAATACGCTGTCCAACCAATGCATGTGGTGGACTAGATAAGCTGGACTTTTGTCGGTACTAATCCTTCGAAGAAGTCACCCCTAAACCTCCATGACACACCAACTCGTCGATAACTTCTCAATTGCTCGGCCCCAGTATCGTCTCCCTGGTATCGCTCAAGAAGTAGCATCTCTGTCTTGCCTATCTCAAGACACTCGACATCGGCAACGCCTCGATACAGCCTATCCGCGTCAGCGAGGTAGTCGATATGCCCCACCGTCTCTTCTCGATGCGCCTCATAGGCCAGAACAAGTCCGCGGCTCAAATCGATACAGTGCGTGTCATTGTCCACATAGCTTGTGAAGGAGAATTTTTCTTGCCCGTCTGCGCATAGCACACTAACTTCAGACCAGTCTCGCCTCTGTGAGTAGCTGCTCAAGAGCGGCCTCAAACGCCCTGCCACCTGGACACCCTTGATTGCGAGATCGGTCATATTCCCTTCTGAAGGATCGAATCGAGGCTCTACCAACAATAACCTGTTTCCTAGCTTGTCATCACTCTCACTGTGACGCCTCATTATAGCTGGATGGCCGCCAGGCAAAGAGGCCCATGACCAGGACGGGGCGATCTTGGCGTCACGGGGTGATTTCTGAACTTCAAACAGATATACCGGCGTCCTCCAAGCTAGATCTCTAGCAAATGTGTCTCGCCATAATCCGGCCAAGTACTCATCGCTCGGCCGGCAGCGGCGATATCTCATGGCGATACCCGATATCGCCGGAAACCTGTCGTTGGGGTTGGTGAGGTTCCTCTTCGTGAAGGATTCAACCAGGTCATACCATCTCTCATGCAAACCCTGGCCAGATCGGGACGCAACCAGGAAGGAGGACTGCGATAGAAGAGGAACGACAGGGGGCGAAGAGGCGCCTGGTGGTTCTCCCTCGCTTTGAAGCATCTAGAGCACGACCAGTACATCCTCTGCGGTGTACAGTACAATATCCTGGGTGACAAGTACTCCTCCTGCAAGGTCCAAGCCCGAGTCGACCAGGTCGAGCCCTCTTTCAGCTCTTTGAAAGACGAGCTGCGGATTGATATTTCCTGAGTGGCCAACGTACAAGGCTCGATACTGTACTTCCACGCCTGTCGTTTGTGGAACAGCCCCCCCGAGGCACTGTCGGTCGAGGTCGCGCAGATGGTGAAGTACGCATTGGCGTACACCTCGTGCATTCGATTCGCTTCTGTACACCAGTCGTCCATGTTCCCCTGGATTATGCAGACTGAATCGACCCAGACGTAGTCCAAGCCACAGCCCCGCGTCATGGTGATTGCATCTCGGATGGTCGCTGGCAGCTCTGAAGTTGGGAAGGGCCGGCTCCGTCGAGAGGCGAAGTTGTTATCCGTCGTCCGCCCCCGCTGGGTCTTCTCGTCGTCGGGGCTACCCCAGCAGTAACTCAGCGCGGTATATCTCACAAGTTCCAGATCCTGTCGAGAATCCACCAGCTGGACTTCCGAGGGCGACGTGATATGCAGAAGACGCGTCGGATTGGTACGCGACCAATTGAGGTTTCCACACTCCGGATGGTCTCGATGGCAACCATCTGCCCAGCCTCTCACTTGGTCATAAACAACTTTTGTGTCGGCTCTTATTGCGAGCGACACCTCAGCCGGAGTCGATTCTCCTTTGGCACAGAAAGTTATGCTCGACGTAAAAGTACTATCCGGGTAGTTGACATTGGTATGTAAACTGATTTCAAGCGTCATGACATCCACCCCAGTTCCTACCGTCGTGGCCCATACCTTGTGTGGACATATTCCGAGACTGTATGCTTCGTTTACCACCGCTTGGTTTAAAAGTAGTCCCCGACGGATGACGCGGCAGGTAATGCACCGTTGTGAGCATAGATCCAATTCCTCGTAGCTGTTATGGATCAGCTCCGGCCTGGACTTGTGTGCTGGTCTTCGGCCATCTCTCTTGGAGGTTTGACTGGTGTTCCAGTACTGTATCAGGGCCTCGATTCTTTTGCACCCACCGCACTTGGGCTGCTGATCGAGGCCTTGCTGTATCCGACAGAAGCCGACCGATGGTGGATTGCCAGGCTGCCCGCCGAGCGTGTTTTTGGATTGGCTCATGAGGAACGAGGCACATTTACTCTGTGCAGAGCCAAGAGTGGATGTTCTCCTATCTGGGCAAGGGACGTGCTATACGGGAATTGCCAACAACTTTTTGGGCTTGGAGACTGGCCAAGCTATGTATAAAAAGCGTTGGACCAACTGAAGTCTCTCGTTTAAGGCCGCAAGTTGATTCCTTCGACGCGGAGGGAGGAAGGTTGCCTTGGAATAACAGGAATGGTGTACGAAGTAAGCGCTAACCAGTGCACAGCCAGCTCGAGCTGCCCTGAGCTACAGTAGCATCCCAGCTCTTCAGCTATATATCTAGCCTGATCCTCCCGCATGCGCAGGATGGCTTGTTTACTCTGGAAGTCTTCGCACAATTGAGCTGATCCCTTTGCACCTCGGCAAGAACTTGTCTACTCTGAGTACTGAAAATGCTGGATGACAACAAATGGGCGGGTGCACACATTCTGGCTGCGCTCAGCCATGGCGCCCTATCTCTTACTGGAACGTTCTTCTTCATTTTCGGCTACCACGGCTTTGATGCACCGTTCGAAAAATGGGCGACACTGCCCTGGGCTACAATGCCTTTTGTGGGTCGACATCCATCGTTCGATCGCCGTTCTAGTTCTTAGGATACTGATACAGAATTGCAGGGCATCTTCGGGGTAGTCTCCCTCTTCGGTCTTTATGGGATGCTTGTGGCGCTGGACAAGGTCACTGCGTTCCAGTCCCCTCGCCAGCTATACCATAGTCGACAGGTGGTCATGCTGGGGGGCTTTTGTGTTCTGTCCTTCCTCTGCGTTGGTGATCTGGCTCTGGCGGTCAACTACTCAGCCGCGGCCAAGCAATATGAAGTTCTCTCCTCATTCGAGTTCGCAGCCGTCGTGGCCACTATCGCTGGGTAATAGATTCTCTCTCGTCCACCATCATCATCCTACTGGAGTGTATTGGCAGCTGATGACTAACTGTACCCTGTGAGTAGTTCATTGTGCGTTTTGGCTTTTATCGCAGACCTGATTAAATGGTATGGACAATGGAGGCCAGAGTTCTTGGACAGTCTGCAGGTTGAAAGAAACCAGGAGTTTTCGGCGGAGGAAGGATTATTGGGGAATGATGAACACTTTCAGGATTCGCCACGGTTGATTTGATACAGCTGGAGAGACCAAAACCCTCTGACATATAATATGGTGCCAGCTGCCGCTCAAGGACGTTGTCATGGATTCTAAATCATATAAAGAGGTCTTGCACATATCACAAGATTCCGGAAGCCTTCGAGTTCCACTGGTTCAGCTTCAGAATTACCTGCCTTGTACAATGAGCCAAGTTATTGGCATCTACACACGTCTAGACTAGATGGAAGGATAGGATGTGAGTTCGACGTTGAATAGACCCTCACAGACTGAGAAACACTATTCCATATGCATTGTGACAAGCGGTTTCTACAGTCTTGTTCCGTTCCGGCACCGTATTCTTCTTACGATCCGTCCGTACCACTCGCAAGAGGATCCGGAGGTCTTGAGTAACTCAGCACCAACATCTCTGTGAAAAAAATTGTGTACAGCGTCTCGGCGGTTTTGATCGGCCTAAGCCCTGTCATTATTCAAGCCAACTGCAATGTTTGCTTTGTCAATTTCTTCAGACTCAATTCGCTTTCGCCAGTCGGCTGTGCTTTCAGAGAAGCATGCTATACCGAGGCAGCGACCTGAGACAATCACACACTCTCCATGGTCTTCGACACAAGCTAACGGAGTCTTCGATCTCAGTACTCACCGAAGACAGTCCGGGACGCCCCGGCCTAAATAGACCTTTCAGAAAAGAAGCAGTTGTCTCAGGCGACTTTGACAGCTGCCAGGTCTCTTAAAATCTAACAAAAAGCAAGTCTAGGCCCCTCGGGACAGGTCCTATGTCTTTAGGGAAGCCACATGTCTCGGGACATGCACACACAATCGATATACCGAAAGTGGCGTGTCTCTCCCCGCTGAACACCGGCACGACCGGTCAGCGGCACCTGGAACGGAGTGCAAAGTGGACGGCCCGTCTGGAGACGGCAGCAGAAGCGGAAGCGTAGGTAAGGGACGTTCAATTCTGATCCATATGAGACCTGCTGCGGCAAATCTTTCCACATGTGAATACTGTCACGTCTGGGGTGAGGCTGTATCAAGCATGACTGCAGTTGTTGGAAACCTACCCGGGGGTCAGGATCAAGCACTTGCGCATGAGAGAGCTCGACGGGCCAGGAAATGCAACTCATATCACTTACTCTGCCGTGTCAAGTCGTCCCCCACGCCAGTAGAGAGGACACTCCACCCGGGCGATAAGGCCGCCTGTTTCGGAGAGGAAGCCAGGCATGGATGAAAATGAATCCAGCCATGCCACATCCCATGCCAAACCGACACAGTGTAGTGAGTATGCGGGACAAAACCGGCCAGGACATAAAATGTTGACGTAATAGACCATTGTGGCCAAATCGCGCAACGGTGTTCCAAGCAAGACCAACGTCTACCCAGCCGGGCATCAAGAAGTCGACTCCATCGCAAAAACAGGCATCGACCAGGGGCGTCACAGACGCGGAAGCCTTGTTCTACATCAGGCCCGATGTATTGGTGGAATTGGGCTGGCAGGCCGACTGGTGGAAGAGGCGCTGGAGGAGACTTGAGCAGGAGACTGCATATCGAAGGGTCGGACTGGATGTGCTGGTCGATGGCTAATAAGCGTTTTACAAGCACACTGATTATACTCTGTTAGATACATCACTTGTCTCCGGCATATAGGGCAGTTTTCGACTCATTGCAGACACCACACGCAAGACTCATCGCGGGACAGGTATGCAATATTGAGTGAATAACATTGTATTTCCCCTTCACTGGGGTCCAGTCCTGTAGACTGTACCAGCCCGAGTTCATGAGGGCTGGCTGAGATTCTATCTGAGGACTCGTGGCCCTGAATGCAAAACGATCCTTTTCCTTCATCCTTTCATTGAGCCATCATGAACTGATCCAGGCGTTGTACTCGGATAGAGGTCGTTTGCAAAGCCCACAATGCTATGCTGCTCATGTGCGCGCTTTTCCCACGCGCTGCGCTTCCGATGCAAGTTTTGCTGCTGCGCATGATTTCCTTCCATATGAACGCCTGATCCAGATGCGAATGCGGATGCGAAAAGTCTTGATCATCATGTGATCGTGTAAAATTACAAGCCACATCACTGAGGTACGGGACCATGATGAGGTGGCCACGTGGGCCGGCTTCCAATGGTTTCCCATTGGGCCCACGGCTCCCAATAGCTAAGCTGCCTCAAATCGCGAGATCCGGTATACTGCTAGTTTACCAGATTCGGATATCGCTGCTGGCTAGGCACGGATGGGACAGGTGTCATGCCCTGGTTCCGTGGATTAGCGGCATAAGCAGCCTGGTTTCGGTACTCGGGCACAATTCCAGTACGATAATCATCCCTCCTTCCGATTGGCTGATAGTGCATCTGGCTCGGTGCAATTGCTGGTAGATGGTAGCCCTGCAAGCTGGAAGACGGGGGCGGGTTCAGAAGTGTGTGGACGTGCCGAATTGGTCGGTAAGGGCTGTCACGCTGCTGCAAGTAGACAGACGGAGAGTGGGAAATCGGGGTTGCAAAACCATTGTGAGGGAACTGCTCGTGCAGCGGAGAGGATCCATTGTAGTTCGCGGTGCCCAGGGTGTTGATCGGACTCAGGCGCTTCGTGGGAGTGCCGTACGTTGCATTCGAAGTGGGAGGATAATGCGAGGTCGGCGTTGTGAGAACTGGAGCGGACGGCATGTTCAGTTGTGACGAGCCACTGTTCGTGGGAGCCCAGGAAGTCGTCGGGGGTGCGTAGACTGTCGACATGGCTCGCATGCCAGGGTCTAGGGGAGGCAAAGAAAGCGTGGCGGCCTGCGGCATCGAGTACGCGGCCGACGGATACTGAGGCTGAGTCACAGGTGGCGCGTGGTGTGCCGTGTTGAGTGTCAGGTTTGGAATAGGCAAACGTCGAGGGTCCGGAGGCGGTTTCGTGTTCGGCGTCGAAGATGACATCAGGGGGCCTGTCAACTGCGGAGCGGCCCTGTAAGCACGCTTCGCCGGAGGATCGACAGCCTCCTCGTCCCAGGACCTCTTTCTGTTGTTGCCGAGATCGGGCCTGTTCGCCAGGGGTGAAACATTGTTTCCGTTGCTGCTCGACATGAAAAAAGGCTGGTGGTAGCTCGCATTGTGATTCGACGAGAGGGTAGGGGGCGAGTACTTTGGAGACCTTGAGGTGAACAGGGCTTGCGTGGCCTGGAAAGAACTTGTCGGAGACGGCAAAGGGGAGTAGCCCTTCCCAATCGTGGGCGACGGAATGAAGAGCGTCGGCGATGGTGGTATCATTGCAGGAGATGCCGGCCTGGTCACACGCGCCCAGAACTCGAAATAGGCACCTAACTTGTCGAGCCATTCCTCCCACTGTTCTTTCGACGCAAGCAAAGCATATCTCATGTTGCTCAAAAACTCGACCTCCATAACGTGGATTTCCTGCACAGAGATGCCCGACACCTCGGCCCAAGTTTTGTTGGTATAAGTATTATCGTCCAAGACTATTCACCAAGTCAGCAGCTGCCAGAACCCACAGCTTTGGTATAGCCGCCACTGATTCACTTACACTTGTTGCCCAACATCAATGCCACGGTCAGCAGCCTATACTCACTCCCAGGACGCCCTCTCACAGATGGGTTTGTCATCTTCAGCCGGTAAACAAACATCAAAGCCAGCAGTATCACATTTTGTGTGACTTGCGTAGTGGACAGGACTGTTTGAACCCATTTCTTGAAAGCCTCGGCTGGGAAAGCGGTTTTCGCCAGTTGTGGCAACGGAGAATCCTTTTGGGTAGATCGGATTGTCTCAGCAGTTTCCAGTATCTTGGGTGATTCGAACCAGAAAAGACACGTCAACTGCATCGGCAAGTTAGCGATTAGAGCTGGTCTCGTTGCTAGTGTTGGGACAGATTTACCTGTGCAGCAAAGTCTGCCAAGTTTCCCCCCTTTGGGCTTATGCAAACGGGTACCTGCAGGCTGTGAAGGACCATAGACTGGGCATCCCCATTTGTAGAATTTGTACCCGAGGCTGGGTGACTGGAATGAGTCGAATTCGGTGTCGAAGGTCGGGTTGGGAGTCTGGATCCGGGGTGTGATGCTGAATTAACCAGATGTCGTGCTTGTGGAGGAACCTGTGGTTGATACTGCTGGAAGTGATTCTGTGCAGGGTGTCTCTCGTAGTTGTTCATGCCGTTGTGAGCTTCTTGTGCATAAGGCCGAGATCTCTCGATCTGCGCCAGCGTGTGATGCTCATGGGCTGGCAGGCGGCTTTCGTATGCTACCGCCTGTGGTCCATGGTATACGGCACTCATTTTGTACCCGGGGTGCGTACCGAGGCTGCCCGTCGAGCGATGAGCAACCTTGCCTGCAAATCGTTGTGAAGAAAGTGGTGTTCGTCGTTGGCAACTCGAAGATCGGGGAGGAGAAGAACGGAAGCCGTTGTTTAAAATGGTCGCAGTCAAAGTCGAAGACATGGATTTAGCGCAAAAAAGAGGTCGACAAAATTGGGTGAAATTGTTCGTTGAGTTTTCAAGAGGCCTTGATGGCTTGAGGGGTCCGGTGGTTTAAGTGGTATAGAAGTTTCCGAGTCGATCGACCATTGTCAGATATTCGCGGGGTTCCGTTCGTATTGTCTTATCGATCGCGGTTGGTTGTTCGAGGGTGATGTCGACACGGGCTGGCGGCCTATTCACCAGTGAACCGACGTCCCAAGTGTCTCTGCACCGTTTCCTATTGTTCACTTTGAGTCAATGCCCAGTCAGAGGTGGCCGCTAACATCCCCACGGGGCTGTTCACGGTTTGCACTTCCTGGAGACAGTGACAGAACAGCTGATTATCGGTTCGCAGCCAGCAGCACCAGGTGACCTTTTTTTCACCAACTTCTGTGCCCCACCACGAGAAGCCGTCCCCTTCACTGGAAGCTCGATGTCTGTCTGTGCGTGGTATTTCCTGTAAGGAACCGTCGATTCGATCGAGCTTCACGCACCAAGGAATCTCCTTGGTTCGGGAAGGGCTTCGTTCGAGTGGAAGGAGGTTCGAGAGGTCGGTCTGCTCTGGCGGACGAGAGCTTGGTCTTCACGGAAGAGCGGGGCATGCAGCAGCTCGACTAGAGCCACGATAGGTTCGGGGGGACAGTAAAGAAAAGGCCTGGAGGGCCCAGACACGAAGTGCTGTGGAGGCGGGCAAGAGGCGTGACTTCAACACGAAGTCAGGAGTGGATGGTGATGGTGTGGATGGCGAGCAACGACAGGTAGAACTGGGATGGGGTGGGAAAAGGGCTAGCTCGCCAACAGCTCTGGAGTCTTGTCACCAGAGGAGGGAAAGACGAAGGGAAGGCGTCACAATTGAAGCAGCTCGAAAGATTAAAAGAGAGATTAGCCATTACCGTACACATTAGTCCGTATATTTGCTTCATTCTTCACTCTCTGTCAAGTGTGGTGCCAGTTCCAGAACCAGTTCCAGTTCGACAGGGAATGTGGATGTGGAAAGGAAGGAACGAGGCACGGCCTGGATTGGATTGGGTTGGGCTGGACGGATGTGTAAGTACGTACTCTGACCTACGTTTGCGCCAAGTACCTTTTTCTGGGGCCCTTGCCCAGGCCGGACCCCCTCCGGTCGCCCTCTGTGCCTCCTCCACAATGTCCCTGCTGTCCCTGCTGCCCTGTTCGCTTTGACACTAGCGCTCCGACTGGGAGGTGATCGGGGATCGGTGGGCAGTGGCAGCGGCCCTTTCTGCTGCTGTGGTTTCCCTTTTTTTTCCCTCCCACCCTCTAGCCTGCGACCCCTCCCCTGCACGAGCCGGGGGGTGGGGGTGGGAGTGGAGTGGAGGGAGAGAAAGAACGAAGCTACGAAACGAATGGGCAAGCACAACAGACCAGACAAGCAAGAGACATCGCTTCACCTTCCCGGCCATGCTTGCATGCATTCGTCCAGCTGCTGGTGTTGGCGGATGGCCGTTGCCGTGCCGCTGCCGCTGCCGCAGCCTGTGCTGGTTTGGTGCTGATGCTTATTGCTGATGGTGATGCTGTGATTGTCGCTTTGACTGACTTCCTCCACTTTAGACCTGGGCGCCTCATTCATTTGCCTTGACGCTTTCGTGTCCCGCCAGGTCTCAACCTACCCGGATGCCGTAGGGGACAGGGCAGGACAGGGCAGGACAGTTGTCCAGCCTTCTCGGGCCGGTTGCAAGCCTCAATACATATGCACAGTACATGGTCTATGGAACAGATTGGTCTTTTCTGGACAAGGGAGAACCGATCCCGTGTGCTTGTGCCCTGGGATGGGTTGCTCTTGTTCCCCTTGGCAGTCACCACCCGTCATCCTGTCGTCTGCACATGTACGTTGGAACGGGGCAGACTACTGTAGACCTCGGGACAGGACAGGCCACGGTGCAATACCCATGCGTGCGGTACGTACACACTACATGCAACACAATAGATGCTTTGGCCGAGGGAGCTGGAGGTGTGAGAGGGGAGGGGAGGGCAGGGGAGGAGACGGTGGACCGAGCTGACTTCGACGGTGCAAGCCGAGGAGAGGTCCGGGTCGAGTGGTTGACACTGTGCCCACCGGCCGATCCCATGGATCTCAAGCCAATGGACGCTGTCTGATCCAGAAACCTACGGCCATAGGCTGATTGATTGACGAAGATCATGGCAATGGGCAGAATGGTCAGCATTGACGAACGCTACCCAAGATTCTTTGTGCCACATGCGCATCTGATTCGGCACAGTACACACTGGACTGAACTGGGCGATGTGGTCTGAGTGACTGAGTGCAGGGCAATTGTCGTTGTCCAGTCAGTCAGACATTGACCTGTCATTGTCCCCAATATGCCTGGCGGAATGGCGTCAAGTTTGCCAGGGACACATGGGTACACCTGCTCTTACACAGTGTGCGGCTCTCAAAAAGTAATGAAAGGAAGTCTGTACCCATCCGCACCAACCCTATTTCAATCAGAATCAAACCCCATACTCCAGGCTCATTAGAGACCGCGGACGGGCCCAGCCAGGTTGACTCTGCCGAATGCGTTTCGTTGGATGTACATGGTATTGAACAAGGATGCACAGCATCAAAAATGTGTGAACAAGGGAGACCGCAAAGACAGTGCGATACCGACTCTGGACAAGGCCAAAAGCCTGGGTAGGGGAGGGGCACGATAAAGAGAGAGAGCGCTCTGTTGGGCCTGTCGTATTTTACCCCGGCCGTGGTACCGACTGTTGGCCGGTCATTTTGCTCTAGGACGGGCCTCAATCTCTGCTTAAGTGGCCTCTGCTGCTGCTCCTGCTTCGTCAGGCTGTCATTCCCGTGGAAACAGGTGAAACTTTACCAGCGCCCGTTGTCGCCTCTATTAGCGCGGGCTGTGCCCGTTCCTGGAGGCCGTCCTGAATAGAAAATGGTCAGCAAGCCTGCGGGTGTGGGTCAGGTTGCGCAGGCGTGGGATACGACCCCGTTGTTGGTTGCTGGCCGATCCCAAGCTGGAATTCCAACTTTGGACATGTAGGCCGACGGAGCCACGGTCGTCCAGGAATCTAAGCCCGTCGCCCTGACGTCTCCCATCTCCTTCTGACGTTCGTCATCTCGTTCCTAGAGGCGCATCCTCTTTTCCCACCTCATCGGAGTCGGCACGTGGCTGGGTCTCGTATGAGGGGGGGATCTAATACGGATCTGTAGGTTTCGGCATGGCTCAGGGGTTGAAGGGAGACCGCAACCAAGGCAAGGAGACATGACCACCAGGGCAAGGATCAAGAGGGATGGCGATGTCTGCCGGGCCATAGCCTGGATCCTGCTGCGTTCCACATCCAGAGAACCCTCACCACCAAACGCGCGGGACCGGGTCCATATCTTCAATCCCCAGCCGCGAGGAGGTGGAATGGGGAATGGATCCAAGGGGTGTTGATCAGATGAAAGGGCTGTCGAATGCCGGTGCCGCTGCTAGATTGCGTATCCGAGAGTGCGCGTTTTGGCCCTGTTCCATCAGCCATCATCCACGCATCACTCATATCAGAAATGCACCATTCAATGACCGCTATTGTGGGAACGGATGCAGTCAAGTCACGATGCTGCAGGGTTCACATTCTGGGATGGGGAGCGTCTCGAACGGCAATCCCGCCGAGGCATCTGACCCCCCCAAAGAAACATGCTAGTGGGCACAAAATTTCGGAGCGCCCAACACGGCGCATCGAGGCCACTGTGACGAGGCTGAATGCACCCCATATTGGTCCATCGGGGTTTCAAGGAAGGGGCACAGGCGACAGGATCAACTCTGACAGTCTGAAGAAAAGAGATGACATGGTTTCTCGTGTCACATCTCCATATGTTCCCCCCCTTCCCCCGGGAGCCAAAAGGTTTGTTTGAGACTTGGTAGCCAGCCTTGCCCTTTTTCGGCGTAAGATACCGAAAAGAACCGGCGCAGCGCTGAGTGCTGCGTGCGCTTGCGGTGCCGATGCGACCCAAAGGGGCTCCGTCAATCGAGACAGGCTGCGACGCTGTGTCGCCACGCAACGCGACGCAACGCAACCGCAACGCCGAACAGCTCGCTCCATGGGCGCTGGCGATCGGAGTTGATCGCATTGCGGCTGGGCGCCCGGCTTCGTGAACTCGCTCGTCTTGCTTTGGCTTTCCTGCTTCGCCTTCGCCACGCGCAAGCACCTGCACCATGCCTAGATAGCCGGTTGGTCTGTCGAGGCGCCCGCTATTGGCTCGCGCCACCTGGGTGCTGCTGAGCTGCCGAGTTATTAATGGCAGTGGAAAGCATCGTGGCTCCAACTCCAGCTGGTCTGCTTGTCAGGCCCCCGGTTACAGCGCGGGCCTCTAGCCGTTTGGTTGGCTCGGTTGGCGACCGCTGGGTGACAGGATCGATGTTCGACTTGGGCGCAGAGCTGGCTAGCTGGGCCTAGTCGCAATCATCTGGGCGCTCTCAGACTGCTCACATCAGACCAGGAAAGACGCAAGAGGAATTTGCCTTGACGCCGCGTTATGCTGCACCAGGCATCATTCCCTGCTGAGTGGGCGCTCCGTGAGAGCTTGCGCAAGGCTTGCGGAAGAAATGCGCTACCAAACTGTACCACTTGTCTCTGATTGGTGCCTCCTGCATCCCGACGGCCATCCCCCTCAGACAGGGTCCGAAGCAACCGTTTTCGCAAAAGGTGCAAACGTGTGACACACCACCAAGCGAGGCAAGGGTGCGGGCATATCATCAAGTAGGGACGGATTTCTGGCTGGCCGTTTGCGAGATTCGAAGCGGCCTGGGCGGCAGGCTGGGTGGGGCGGCATAGAGACAATCAATGGCGGGGGTTCAGCTTTTGTGGGATGTGTGTGAATCGGGCATCGCGGTCCCCTTGTGTCTGATAGTGCTGGTGGTGCGACGAGAAATCTGCATGATCGATACCTATCTGACGAGACCCCCTTTTCTTTTTGGATGCAGCGGTGCGTGACGGCAGTGGTCTGGCAATAATTTGAAATGCGTCCCCGGGCACGCGAGCCTGGTGCAGGGTTGAGGGCATCAATACTCGCCCACATATGTAGCTGGTTGGCAAGGGGCTCGGGCTTTTTTCCCCTCCCTATTTTCAAAGGCGGTATGGGAGAAACCCGGTCAGCAAGCCTGATACTTGCGTCCTTATTAGCCACCGGACGGCGGTCTCGTCAGGCCCACGTATCCGTGCTGCCGGCGAGTTCATATCATAGTCAGGGGCGTAAGCCGAAGCAGGCAGCCCAGGTTGGCAACGCTGTCGGTCTTGGACCGAAGACGAAAGGGTGTGATGTGATTGCTCGCAGCGCTTGCAGCAGGACATGGCCGGGAGGTGAGTGGCTGTAGTGCATTCGTCCTTTATTCCTCTTTCCCGCCTCAGGTTGCAGCCGTCTCGTCGCCCGACTTTGACCGCGCGACACCAGAAAGGCTGTGTGCTTAGGATCGGCGTCGGTGCAGTGCTGCACATTTAGTCATGCTCGACTAAGGCGAGGCAAGCATGGACTGCCCCTTGGGTGGCGGCAGATGCGAGCTCGTCTCGAACCGTGTTGAAGCAGCCGAGCTGAGCTGATACGCGGGCAAGACCAGTCACGACCGTGCCTCGATGCCAAAGGGCGGGCAGCCGGGCATAAAGGGCCGGAAGTGTCGGTCGGGATAACTGGAGCTCCATCAAGCGACGTCGACGTGCCCGACCCCTGTCACCGACAGCAGCGAGCTACTTGTATATCTCGTGATGGGCATAGACTATGTATACATCCTTGACGGTCCCCCGGCGACAAAAGACGCATCTCCATCGGTCGGAGCGCACATGGGTCCCTCGAGGTCGGTCGGTCTCGTCATGATATAGTCGGCTCTTGAGTCCGAGACTACTCGAACCTGATTTGACCCGACCAAAGCGACCAGGCAACAGCACCGGCCAGGCAGGAGTTGTTGAGCCCCGAGGGTACCGTTCGTTGTTGAACAATGTGGGCAGAGACAGGTCTTGTCTTGTTGGATTGGATGAGACGTGGGCCAGGCAGGTGGCAGGATTGTGGAATTGGAGCTAGCTCCCATGCTCTTGCAAGGTTCAGACTAATTAAGAGCTTGCAGCAGGGTGACGCGACAGAATCGCTCACGCGTAAATTGGATTTTTCTTGTCGTGCCCACCTTGGCCTGTGCCTGGTTTGTTCGCCTCGTTCGCCATGCTCGCCATGCCCGCCATGCCTGGGGCGTGGGCTCCAGTTTCGATGGCGGCCGTCATGATCGAGAGGCTCCGCCGAGCCCGGCCGGGAAGGGAGAAGACGATTCATGTCTGGGCGGGACCAGGAGCTAGTTGACTTGACTGACGATCGAGCGGGCATTCAGAGTTCGTGACGGTGTTAGTAGCGGTGCTCCAAGGGGCAAGCAGGTAAGCCTGCGTGCGTGGACACTTAGCACTTCCAAGGCTGCGGTCAGGTTAGGTTCGGGCCTAGAAGTACTCCGTACAGCAAGCAGGCAAACGAGTGGAGACAAACCTCTTACACAGCCTTTTTTGGTCGAAGCATGGCGCATGTCGCAGGTCGCATGTCGGGCAATGAATCGACTTGATCACGTCGTCCATGCAAAGCGCCTTTGCCCAGTGCCGTGGCTGCTAACCCAAAACCAAGATCATCAAGAGCACTCCGCTCTGGTGTCTCGCACTGTACCGTATAGACAAGGCCCGCCAGGAGGAGGCTGCTGGGTTTGTGCGAATGCATGCATGTAGACTATCTACAAGGTGTCCCAGGTGGGCAGGGTAGGCAGATACATTGCACATTCTCTCACACACATGGCACCTGCGCACTGGCAGTCAGTCGAGCGTCAAGGGCAGCGAGTAGCACCTGCCTTACGTACCTGCCCCCTTGAGAAATTAACTGCTGGTTTGTTACGCCCACCTGGTTAATTGTGAGGTGATCCGTCGCCGCCTTTTTTTTTCTCTTTCGCTCCCTTTATCAACACCCCTTGCATCCATCCCATCCATCGCAACCTCCGGGTCGACCATAGTTGACCAAAAGCCTGATCTCGTCATCCTCCAAGCCCCTTCCCCATCCTCATCCACGGCAACCCCCAGCTTCCCGGTCATATTACTTTACGGTGTGCCGTGACACAACCACCCACCCTCACATCGCAGCCACCCACACCCACACCCGCTTCTTCAAGAGCAAGGTTCTGGGGATGAGATGCAAAGTAGTCTGCCCATACGCACTCCTGCACAGTGCACACTGTCTGCAGGTCATGTCCGGGACATCAGCTTGTTCATATTCAGCGCAGCTCCGCTCTATCGGCAACATGGGCCTACCTCTACAGGTAATGGACAAACTTTCCCAAGGCTACGTCGAAACCACTGTCAATCTAAAGGGCCGGCTCATGCAGATCCGAAGGCCCAGGCATGTGTAGTCCAAGCCATCATCTGCGGTGGCCCTCTAAGTACTATGGTACTATCTTGTCAGCTCGACGGGGCGGGCCAGGGCAGGCCAGACAATTACGGTCCACTGGGCACTCATCATCATGAGCTATCAGGATCACCAAAATTGCCGTCCTCTCACACAACCACTTTACACGGCCAGTGGGACAGACGACCGCCGTAAAGTGAGACCGCCTCACTGGCGATCTCACTTCCTTCCCACAACGACATGGCATTATCTTCAGACCCGGGCCAGACGAACTGGACCAAGACCTGGGCCCTGAACCAGACCTGAAATGGCCCCAGCGTCACGTCGCGCAGCACCCTGGAGACAGCAATCACAGCCATGATTCGCGCAGCCTGTGCTCCAGCGGCCCAGCGGGCCAACACGCCAGAGGTATCGTTTGCTTCGCTCAGACCCTTTAGCTCGGCCTGCAACGGACTGGCGCGCTTGCAATTTTTAGGATCGTCGGAAGTTGGCTCATCAGGGCTCATGAGTCGTCTGGCGGTGCGCCTGTGAGCCTCACACCAACGCAGGCCCTCCCTGCGTGGTGGCAAGCTCGCATGCGACAAGACGAAGCACGACGACACTCGTCCAGGTCAGCTTATCAAACACAGAGATTAACAGACTTTGGTCACAGCGGTCTATGAGCACTCGGGAGTCACTGGTCTGACTCTTGACCAAGGTCAAGCTTCGTCACTGTCATCCACGCAGCCACGGTACCCTGCCGGATTGCAATGACATGCTCCCAGCTTCGCCCACTGCGAGTCGCAACTCAGGCTGAAAGAAGGTTTCTGCGGGACTCCACGAGACATCGAAATCCTCCTCTCGGTCTAATCTTGACACTGGAACCCTGTCATCTTGGACATCATGATTTGCGCGTGAGTGACATGCTGACCCCGCTCTGACTGAGTCCCACAATCCGGCCACGGGCTTTCTATCGAGGACTTTACCGTCTGTCGCTCGGCAAAGCACGAGCTGATGCCATCGGGCGGATGACCAGCCTTCGCGCGCCCCCTCAACAGACGACTTGACAAGACTACATTGAACTTACTCATGCCGCGGCTTTGGTTTGTGCAGCAGGTCCACCTGTGGAAGTCAATGACTGTTCGCCGAACAGAATCTTGGGCCAAAGATTAGTGACCAGAGACACGAAGTGTTTACGAAGTGACCGTTCCGACCGCAATGTCTTGGCCGTCTGGCTTCCTGCTTTGCCTCAGTACGAAGAGGTCTACACCATGGTTACAGCAATCTGACACGGGTGGCCATCTGTGCACAAGTCCGCGTCCCCATCGCCGCCTATGGGCGCAAGGACAGTTAATCTACTTGATAGGCGAGGAGGTTCCGACTCCCAGATCTGGGTTCAAGCGACTGTTGGTGGCGCTAAAAGGATGGGGTGCCAGATATGAGAGTCGTGGAAGTACTCGCTCGACCTAGATGTTGCACCCTACTGTGGCACTCTCGACCACAGTCACAATGGCTACGGCCACCGAGGCTAGTTGGGCAATTGTGCGGATGGGGGATACAATCGGCCTCTTATTCGGGCAATACCTCCTCAGCCAAAGTACGACAGGCCACGCCACGCCTCGTAAGCCAAGTTCAAAGTGCATGACTGCCTGACCCCAAACCCACGTTGATGGATGTGGTTAATGCAAGCCGAGGAAGCCAACCATATATTCGCGATTACCTTCTTGTTTTAGTGCATTTTTGCCCACGACGACAGACTAGGTTATGGTCCTACCCGCCTACTGCACTTCTCTTAGGGTGACTAGAGTCACCCATCCACCGGGGTGCCTTGGCGGACCTAGGAACGGCGGCTTTGTTGTCCAAGCCTCTCGAAAAGCCTCACATCTGAAAAACCCCTCCCTTCGAACTACGCCCGGCCATCAGCGGGCCACAAGCGACAATCAGCAGCTTCAGTGCGCCCACCCTCCGAGCCCGTCTGTCTCCTGCCGCGGTCACTTCCCGACTGAAGCCAGATAGATTAGGAATGACCACCTCTCACAACCACCCCTGGTCCTGCGGGAGCCTGCAATGAAGGGGCGTACTCCTGCTTGCAGCAACGCCACGATGCCACTTTAGTACAAATTCAACAATCATGGTTCCATCCTGCACAGTGCCACAGCCTCGATAAGGGGCTCATGGGACGGGGGCCGCCGTGACCCCGCGAAAACTCTACGTTGTCAACGATACTCTACGTACAATACAGAGTGATTAGAATCACGACGTACGTATGTTGGACCCATGATTCCGGTTCTGTTGCTTTTCCAATCACGGGTGGAGGTGGATAATGGTGTAGACCTCCCTGTGATGCCGTCAACGTCGCCCTTGCCAACTGTACCATGCGGCACCAACATCGGGATTCTTTTCACGACGTGACAGCAATGACACAGCATCTGCATTTTTGACTGCTCGCGGAAAAGTAGCATCTTCTGGTCCTCAGCGTCGCACAGGGCAAGGCCCGAAGAAAAATAGGCTAGCGGCCCTCCTGGGCGGGGACTTTACGGACGAGCCACATGCACACATATACACGCTCGTCAAAGTCAGACGATTGCTAACAATCCATATCCCATAAAGAACTCGAACAGTTGCCAGATCTCGAAAGCCAAGGTGGACTGATAATGGGGCGGTCACTTCGGACGCCTCATCACAGTTCGGCATGCCATCGGCCCCGACATGGATGACCATGAGAGGCACCAAATTTCCGGGACAACACTGCTCGTCCATGGCACAGCTCGACTTTCAAGAAGCAGCCCGACGTCTGGTCTCTGAGTGCGGAGCCGATTGGAGTCACACTCTGACAACTGATCTATCTTGTCATGGCTTCCGCAGCAAATCATCGGGACCGGAGTTTCTGGGGGGTTGGGACGCCCTGCTGCTGTTAGTAGTACCGGCCTGCTGCGGCCGTTCATGGCACAGCTGCTGTTGGTGCGCGCGCGCGCCTCACTCATACGTTTAATTTCTTGACAATTATGTTCTATTTTGGGGCTAGCTGAGATACAAAGCTGTATCTGGCCCCACCCGGCATTATAGCCAACCGAATTTCATTTGGGGGCCGGTGCAGCTACATATGTCTCGTAGCAATCGCTGTGCCTTGGGGTTTGAGGTTGATCAGTTGTCATTATTAGATTGTGGAGCTCAACGCCCTGGCTCGATGGCACTGAGGTCAGGGCCGTGAGGGGCCCCGGCCAAGAATAGCTGCTGCCAGTCTCGGTGAGATGGGTTTCCGTGGGGTGTTGGTACATATGTTTCCGGTCGTCGCCACTTCCGTTGTGACCCTCAAGGAGCGTGTCTGTGGTGCAGTCGCCCGCCGCGCAGCCTAAGAATCCGTTCCCCTGCTCCTGCGCGGCCGCCGACGACGACGGTCATCTTGGCCTGGCGTGACATCAGCATAGCCACCTAAGCCTGCTCTGTGTCGACGGGCTCGGTCCAGTGCCGACTCTACAACGCCTTCTGCGAGACGCTCAGCGGCGTGCTCAAGGGTGAGCTGTAAGCTCTCGCGTGGCTCCTCGGGGATCGTGCTCGGTCGTCGGCTGTGGCTGGCATAGCGGCCGTTGGAGGTCCTACGAGTGTGACAGTCAGCTGCCTGGTGGATGGAGGACACGTGCTTGTCGGGCTGCTCACCTCGGTTGTCTTGAACCTGCCTGACGAGGGCCCTGCGAGTGCGGGCGACGACGAGTGTCGCGTTGCTGGCGGGGATCAGGGAAGCGCTGGGCAGGTCGTGGACGAGGATGGGCTTGATGGTTCTCGTGTGGCTCGTGGCCAGCTGACTGTCTGCGAATGTCTCCCGGCGGCTGTCTCTGCGTCGCTTCCTCTCTTCTATCCCGAGCTCTGACCTCGTCCGCGATATCATCCGCTACCTCTCGCACCACCGGGTTGTTGGTTGCGAGTCTCGCGATTGTGGGTAGAAAGGACGCAAGCTTTGATCCCCAGCTGGACTTCTTGTTGTGATTCCTTCGCCCGCCGTCTTTGGATCTGTGCGACGAAATCTTTTCGTCAGCATTGTACTTGCGCTTCGACGATCTCTTCATCACTTACTCTTCCGTTGACGGTGGCCTCAAATACGGAGTTGCGACATCACGGTCTCGCTGGTACCGATCGCGACTGGGCATAATTGAGGGCGGGCCCATTCTCCGCCGTGGGTCAGTACCATCACTCGAAGACTGACTATGGCTTGCACATGTTGCGCCAGCGCTTGAAGGCGGGCCGTCGGATTGAGCTACATTTAGGAAGCCATTGTCGACCACAGGATGTCCAGTGTGGCTTCCGTCGTGTGTATTGTAGTAGTTCGTGTCTGTTTCTGAGGAAAACTTGTCGGGAGGATGTGTTCCGCGACGCTTCCTGCCCTGGTGTTGACCAACCCGTGATTCGCCAACGCTGGTCAACCTGTGGCTGTCTCTGCGCCGGGCTGGGTGCTCTCGAGGCGGTGATGTAGGTTGAGGCTTACCAATCCGAGATTCGGCAATGCTCGATATCGGGGCAACTGGTCCCTGGAATATCCTCTCGTCTGGGCTAGGAGTGCGCCGATGACGTCCCACTCGTGATTCGCCGTGTTGGAGGTCTTTGCGGGTTGGTAATCTGGCCGGGCTTTGGGACGGTCGGGAAGGACGGCCAACTCTGGACTCTAGGATTTCGAGAGACGGCTCATGGAATGCGACGCGTCGTTTCGGAGGTTCGGAAGGGCCCACCTCGTCGTCAGTATCGTGCGCTTCGTTTCTCTTGTGGTTGGCTTGTGGATCTTGTTGCTGAGCGCTCGTTGCTGCGACAGTTTCGGCCGCCTCAGCTTGATGGGTAGCGGGTCGCATGGGTTGCCCTGGAAGTCGAGGCAATTTGTCCCTGCCATGGTCTTTCTTATTATCCTTGCGGTATGCTCGTTCTTCCTCTTCCTCCTTGTCGTAACGATCAACCAGCGCCTGCAGACGCTCGCTCTCGCGGGCCCGCTGACGGCCTCCCGCCTCTACAAGGAGGCTAGCCAGGTCGGTGCGCAGCTCGGAGTCGAGGCTGGTAGATGACCTGTAGCTCCTTTCGCTTGAATTGGGGCTGTCGGAGCTTGGTCCGTCCTGCTGAGGAAGTGTATCGCCGCCCATATCTCCCTGTCGACCACGACCACGCTGTCGTCCTCGTGGCGGGGAGCGGCTGGGGCTTGGACGTGGACGACGGCGGGCGTGCTGTCGTCGCCGCTTGCTGGGGAACGGGGTGTGGCTTCGCGTGAATTGTGAACCACCTGGTGGCGGGCTACGGCCTCGCGATGGACTCTGCCCTCGACGGTTTGCCGGAGGTCGTGAGCCACCACGATCGGAGTCATCGTCGTCGATAGTAGATGCGTGACCTGGAGAAGGAGGGCGAGTTCGTAGCTGGCTGTTAGGTGCTGGTGGATGTTGGTAGAATCCACCTCTTGGTGGCTGACCAAAAGTGGGCGGCGGCGGAGGTGGCGGAGGCGGGGGAATCAGTCTCTGGGCCGGAATACCTAGTGCTGGAGGAGGCTGGGGTGGTGGAGGTGGAGGAGGTGGTATGACATGGTATGTTTGTGGTTGTGCTCGAGGGTACATCATCGCCGGCGGAGGTGGAGGCGGGCCTGGCACCACCAGCTGGGGAGGATACGTCGCAAACGGCAGTGGCTGTGAGTAGGATCCAGGAACAGGATGTCCTCGGATGAAGCTAGGAGTGCTCATTGTGGGTGGTGGGGCTTGTTGGGGAGTCTGAGGTGGTTGCGGAGGAGCTTGTGGTGGCCATATCTGTACGCCGGATTCTCGTGGAGAGCGCTGAGAAGATTCGGTCGTCGCGGCAAACCCTGAAGGCACAACAAAGCCACCACCAGGCGTGGGAGGTCTGTATGCTGGCGGAGGCGGAGTAGGCGACCGATTGTCTCGAAACACTACTGTCCTCTGGTGTGGCCCAGACGAGACGATGACGGTGCGGCCATCGCCAAGATCCAGCTCAATGTCCTCGCCAGACTCCTTGATCCTCTCCTTCCTCGGTCGAATGACTGTGTACCAATAGATCCAAACGATGGCTATGACGACGACAATGACGCTGAAGATGATGCCGAACTGGGCCGGCGTGTTCAGGCAGTCCCAGGTGTTGTTGGAGCAAGACGTGCCGTAGTCGCCTGGTGCCTCACGCCTGGTGACTACGTCAATTCGCTTGACGCGGGACTGAAGAGATGGCATGGTTCCTATCTGTTTCGATTGCGTAACCGCACGACGGTTTTCGGCGTCGGGCTGGCTCGCTGCTGGCACCCGTAGGCAGATCACCGCGTCGAGACCAAGACTATGACACAGGCAAAAATGAAGGGGAAAGAACAACGTGGAGATGACCATGGGTCAGGAAGGTCGGGTTGCAAGCGTTGTTGGTGAACTTGGCTTGCTGAAAATCGTGACTGCTACGGCGGATGGCTGTAGAAGATTGGAGATCGGCCTGCATTTTCCGGTCAAAAGGTCACAAACAGAACTGGGGAACCCAGTGAAGCCCGCAGAAGTTCGTCTAAAGCAGAACCAGCTGAACAAAGTGCACCTCAGAACTACAGAAGGTGTATTACCTCCAGGGACAATACTTGTAAACGGTATCAAAGGTGACTGAGTGAATGACTTGTCTTCGAGTATCTTTGGATATACATACAAAAATCATGTTAGCCGTTTTGGCTAAGCCAAACAATTGCATTGGCAATATCTGGTTCAAGTGATTCTCAGAGACTTTGGAAAGGACCTTGAGCCTGCACCTTGTGACTTACTTGTCGCAACTATCTGCTCCTAATTTCCTGACACATAGCTGTTACTCCAGTATCGAGGGTAAAGAAAATTCTTTGTCGCTGTCTTGAACTCTGAAAGACTGAATGTAAATATTGATTGGAAATTAGGGCTCAAAATTATATGATTGATATTCATATATCTACTTACTCCTGAACAAGCTGCCATCACCCATTTTCCTAAGTTGTATCCCGGGATACTGAGATATCTGAGATTGGGCAAACAGTTCCTCTATTGCACCGCCTTAATGGATTCAAGATGCAGAGTAACATGTGATGGCATCTAGTGCAGGCTTATACTTGCATACGTGAACACCTGAGTACTCACATCCCAACATTCTGCTGTGTTTTGACGGAATCAGTATCTGTTATGTGAGAGCTCCTTGGGGGTATGTAATCACAACAAACCTTTGCAGTCCATTCAATTTTCAGGAGGAGACGCAAAGCTGCCGGCGCCCTTTCTATCACCTACTCTGATAATCTCAATGCCCGGAGACTTTGACAGGCAGGGTCGCATCATATTTATTATCACTATATTGTTAGACATGTCTTCCATAACTATTGTAACTTCCAACCAGTGCCTCATCTCTGGGAAACTTGACTGCTTTTACAACATTATTATTGTTAGACGATCAACTAGAGTGCAAATTATGGAGCTCACGACCCTTCGAGTAATATTGGAGCAAAGATATCTGGAGACTATCAAGTACCTCGTCCTCCCTCCTTGAAATGGACGGAAGCTCATGTTCACGGCAAACATGATCTTCCTTCCAGCGATTGCTGGTATATGATTCTTCTTTCCTTCTTTTTTCAAATTCAGTAAAAGGAGAGGTAAAGATCAATCGTTGCAGAGGAAGGGCATGAAAGTAGCTGCTCCAAGAAATGCTTCCAATTGGAGTCAATGGAAGACTTGGGTGGGGGATGGCAGCTCCATTTCTGAACAATAGAAGAAAGGTACCTAGGTACCTAGATCTTGGCTCTGGTGGGACCAAGGCCGGGCATGGACCCATGCACCCCCCCTTGTGGGTTGCTAGCAGGGGCCCGCGACCTGCCATTCAGCCTCATGCTTTGGCCAGATGAATTTCGACAACCAAGCTCTCCCTCATACGAAACGTCTCATTCCTTACCACTCCCCTCCCAAGCGAATGCCATCACAGCTTACGGCTGCTGATGTTGTTTCTCGTTGACGTCAAATTCCAATCCAGAATGAGCTTCTAATCGCAGGCACTAGACTTATTTACCTTGCTGGCAACTTTTCTCGTCGGCAGCGCGCAAGGAGCGCGACCCTGCGATTCGAGCCTCGCCTTCATCTTCGCAGCTCGGCGACTCTCGACCCGATAGCACACGAATTCGCCGGCTCGAGAATACTCCCTCACAACGATTCCTAGCTCGGCCAGATCTCACAGACAGTCATGGCGTCGGCGCATCACAATGGCCACCTCAACGGTGTCAACGGTGCCTCGGATGGCGTGTACACGAGCAAGCGATTCGCAGAGGTGCCCGCAACGCTTGACATTCCCGTACAAGACCAAGAAGATGAGGCCGTCGAGATCGATTTGACGAACTTGATGGACGACCCCTCCGACCTGTGCGACCTCTTCGAAGCTGAACATGCCGCTCGAACTTATTGGATGGCAGTGGCCCTGGCTTATGCGAAACAGAAGAAGGTCGACTATGCCATTGAGACATTGATTCGGGGGAATGCTCTTCAGTCTATCAGCCAGCGCGACAAGCTGAGTTTGGTCAGCTGTCTCTGCTGGATGTACCTATGGAAGAGTCGAGAGGCTCCTCGAGTCGCGCCAGAAGGACAGCTCGCGTCCGAGGCCAAGACCAAAGAATTCTACCTACAGCAAGCAACGGCAACCCTCAACGAAGCTTCACGAATCAATCCAGCGTTCCCACCACTGTTCCTTGCGCGTGGCGTGCTCTACCTACTTCGCGCTTCACTGCAACCACCTTCAAAATCGGGCGGCACGGGTTCCATCGACCCAGAAAAGGCAGAGCTGTTGCGGTCCGCACTCAAATCCTTTGAGGATGCTATCCGGGTGTCATTCGGCAAGAATATGCTGGCCGTCATGGGAAAAGCCAGGGCCTTGTTCTCTATGGCCAAGTATCCGGAGGCGCTGTCGGCGTATCAGGACGTATTGCAAAAGATGCCTGACATGGTTGACCCTGACCCGAGAATCGGCATCGGATGCTGCTTCTGGCAGCTCGGTTTCAAAGACGATGCGAAGGCTGCTTGGGAGAGAGCATTGGAGATCAACCCGGACTCTAAAGTTGGAAACATCCTTCTTGGACTCTTTTACCTTGACAGCAGCGGTCACGTCCCCACAAACAGCCCTGATTTCATTCGGCTTTACAAGAAGGCGATGACGGAATACACACAGCGGTCCTTCAAGCTCGACAAGGATTTCCCGCTCACTTGCGCCACCTTTGCTGGATACTTCTTGTCCAGGAAGAACTACGCAAATGTGGATAGCTTGGCACACAAAGCTATTCAATACACCGATGTGAATGCCATTGCCAGTGATGGGTGGTATTTGCTCGCACGCAAGGAACACTACGCGGGTGACGCGGATCGCGCGAGCGACCACTACAAACGCGCTGATGATGCGAGGGGTGGTGACCAGCGTGGGTACTTGCCGGCCAAGTTCGGCCAGGCCCAACTTTTGGTCATGAAGAATGATCTTCCTGGGGCAAGATACCACCTCGAGAAGATGAACAAACAGGTCCGGAATCACGAAACCATGACATTACTTGGGACAATCTACGCCGAAGAGGTTTTTGCGAACGAGGCCGCCACTGTTAAGGAGAACAAGACGAACGAAGCTAAGCAAGCTGTAGTCTTGCTGGAGGGCGTCAGATCAGCGTGGAAGGATCCCCAGAGGAACGTTGCTCCCGATGCTTCGGTGCTTCTAAACCTCGCTCGACTATACGAGACTGATCACCCGGACAAGGCTTTGCAATGCTTGCAACAGGTGGAGCAAATGGAGCTCGACCAAATCCCTGACTCTGCCATACCCAGTGATATCACTGACGACATTGCAAAGAAAGCAGCCAAGCGCAGACTGCTTTCTCCACAACTTCTGAACAACATTGGCTGTTTCTACTCCCAGGCTGAGAAACACGAATTTGGAAGCGAATTGTTCGAGGTTGCTCTGGACTCTTGCATGAGAATCGAAGAAACTGGTGACAACGAGGATATGGATACCGACGCCCTTGTTACCACAATCAGTTTCAACCTTGGCCGGAGCTATGAGTCCAGAGGAATTACTGAGAAGGCCGTGGATGTCTACGAGCGTCTTCTTAAGCGCCATGACGATTACACTGACGCCCGGACTCGCTTGGCATATATCAAGCTGCGGAAGAATCCAAACAAGGAGGGACCTGAAGCTGTTTCCAAGCTTTACAATGAGCAGCCCTCTGACACCGAAGTGAGGGCGCTTTACGGTTGGTACCTCAGCAAGGTCACTTCCAAGAAGCGACCTCAGAACCTCAACGAAGATCATGAGTATCGCACATTTAAGCGGACCCTACAGCAACTTGACAAGCATGACCGGTATGCCTTGGTCTCCATGGGTAATATGCATCTTTCGCATGCCAGAGAGACACGAGTGCATACAGAGGCCGATAAGCAGAGGCGCGAGAAGGAGTACAACAAATCAGTGGAATTCTTCGACAAAGCCCTACAGCTAGACCCGAACAATGCATACGCCGCGCAAGGTATGGCCATCGCACTAGCAGAAGCAAAGAAGGACTACAGGACTGCCTTGTCAATTCTGCTCCAGGTGCGCGAGACGATCAAGGACGCGAATGTGTACATGAATCTCGGCCACACCTACCACGAGCTGAAGCAATATGCCAAGGCAATCGAGAGTTACGAAATGGCTCTGTCCAAAGAGGGCAAGTCCAAGGATACCATGCTCATTTCATGCCTTGGCCGCACCTGGCTGAGCAGAGGGAAAGCTAGCATATCCGCTGCGCACGGCCAGAAGATCCCACCTGAGATCAACGCCTATTACAAGGCGCTGGAACTCGCGAAGAGAGTAAGTGTGCCAGCTTCTATGCACGAGGGAGATTCTCAACTGACCAAAATCAACAGGCCTTGGAGATTGCCCCAGAACAAGTTCATTTCAAGTTCAACGTGGCGTACGTCCAGATTCAGTTGGCCATGACGTTGAGGGACATGGGGGAGACAGACAGGACGTTGCAGCAACTTCAGGAGGCAGCTGAGGGGCTGGAATCTGCAATCACGACGCTGGGCGAAGTCGCCAACCGCCCTGACACTCCTTTCCCGAAACATGAGTTAGAACAGCGTGCCAACATGGCCCAGAACACGCAGAGGAACCAGCTGCAGCGTGCGATTGACCAACAGAAACAATACGAGGAGAAGAACAAGGAGAAAATCCAAGCAGCTCTGGAGCAGCGGCAAGCTGAGCAGCGACGCCGCGAGGAAGAGAGACGCAAGATCGAAGAAGCAGAGCGTGAGCGCAAGGAGAAGATCCGCAAAGAGCGCGAGGAAATCGCAGCACGCGACCGAGAGATTGCCGAGCGCCGTGCGAAAGAAGAGCGTGAGAGGCTTGAGGCCGAGATGACCGAAGATAGCGCGGGCGAACGGGTCAAGCGAAAGCGCAAGCCAGCAGCACGGTCGAAGGGCGAAGGCGGCGACCGCAAACGCCGGTCAAAGAAGAGGAGAGACGAGGAAGAGGGTGGAGACGAGGGCGAAGGCGACGAATCGGACGAGGAGCAGCAGCGCGAGAGACAGCCCAAGAAGAAGAGACGCCTCACCAAGAAGGAGAACAGCAAGTACAAGTCGGCGGAATTCATCAACGATAGTGACGCAGACTCCCCAGCCCCGTCGCAGAAGGAGGACACACCGGCATCGGCGATCTCATCGCCGGAGCCGCAGCCCGACTCGGACGACGAGGGTGGTGCGGGTCGGATGGATGTAGACAAGGCAGCATCTCCTGGTGCGGGAGGAGGCGGGGATGACGACGAGGATGAGGAGGGCGGCGTGCAGCGACGCAAGCGGGCGAGGAGGGGCCGAGTGCTTGAGAGCGACGACGAGGGTGACGACGAGGATGGGGCGCCGGCGCCGGCCGAGAAGGCGTCGCCAGCGGCGGATGCAGGCCAGGCAGATACCACCATGGCTGATGGATCTGACGATGAGTGAGTGAGAGGGCAGCAAGTTGTCATGATGCGTAGACTTTCATGAGCATAGCATCAATTCAAGGATGACTTGACCAGTCATTGCTGTGTCTGTTCTTCTGTGATGATGTCTAGTGTGCATAGACGCTCTGACGGGACCAGGCCAACATCAGAGATGCGATGAACATGTTCCAACACCTGATCGAACTGGGCATTATGCGAGCGTTGCTATGGCCACCTGAATTCCCACATTCTGCGTACAGCGGCACGTTGACATTCTGTTATTCTTTGAACTTGCGAGCCCATAGTATTGCGTCTTAGATGAGGAAAAAGGCAGGCTCTTTTCCTACACGTGCAATGCATCTTGCGTGGTTTCAAGTCGGAGGGGCGCAATATACATAATCATGTAGAAAGCCTACACGATACCATGCGGCACCTGCGTTCCTATTACATGACGCCGGCAGTGGAGTCGAAGATCACCCGAGCGACAAAGCAGGCATGACCTGCATATCGGAGGACATGCAAAGTCTAAATTCTGCAGGCCCAGCCCAGCGGCCCAGGAGGGGAGCAGCGGGAGCAGTGGGCCAGGGCCAATGAGATCGGGTGCACCAGGGATGGAGACAGGAGCCCCAGCTCCCCCCATTCCCAGCCCTCAGGTGCTTGGATGCTATTTCTTGACGCGAGAGCCCGCAATTCCAGTCCAGCCCCGTCCCGTCCTCCCGCCCTTCTTTTCCACGGCAACCAGCAGCAGCAGCAAGCAGGACAAACCTGCAAGCCAGCCCAGCCCAGCCCGCGCTTTTTGCAGCGTCAATTGCCTTGGCCCATGTCCCCATCGCAACGTCAGATCAGGACGTTGGTTGTCTAGTCGAGGCTGGCAGGGGAGCAGGCACACGCTCGCTGCGCCGTCGAATAAACACACACTCGCTCGTTGTGTCCCGACCTTCGCTTTACTACACGCTTTATTAATATCACGGTCTTTGTTGCACTCGTTACTTAGTACAGCACATACATACAGCCAGGCAGATTGCATCCATCAAATCAGTCTAGTTCAGTTCCCATCTCTCGCATCTCGCATCTGATTCCTCGCACCTCTGCACCAACCTGCACCTGCACCCGCCCCCGCCCTGTGCACCATCTTCTTGCCGCCGGACTCGTATTTCCCCCTGGCTCGTATTGTTGCCACTGCCGGTACCCACGACTCCGACTCGACCTCGGACTCCACTATCGCGCTCGCTCGACGACGATAACAAGACGAACGGCCGACTAGTTCGACTCTGTTGGGCTTCAACCACTTTGTGAGGCATATTGCCCAGCCGTGTTTCGAGGAAGGCGCTGGAAAAGGAGCATTGAGCGTCGAGGGAAGTCGCGCCCTAGGGAAAAATCGATCCGGTTCTGGATTGGATCGTTGCGGGCCCCCTTCGCACCAGCTGGGCTTGCCTCCGGCTTTGCTGAACTCGACTCGGCCCTCCGCCTTGTCGACAATCTCCTCGAGCCTCGGATCATCGAGCGCGACCACGACGCGATCAGGCGCTCCTGGCCGAACGAGCGCCAGACCGACAAGATGCCTTTCGGCGACTTCACGTCCTTCTGCCAGACGGCACCGCTGCCCTTGTGCGCGGCCGTCGGGCCCATCACCTCCATACACAGCGGCGTCGGCATCGAGACAAACTGCTACGCCCGCAACATCGAGCTGGCCAACACAATCATCTTCCAGATGGCCACAAGCGCCATACACATCGTCGCACTGGCCATGACTGTCATCATGATCCTCCACGTGCGCGGCAAGTTCACTGCCGTTGGTATGTCCCCACTCTTGAAATGATAGACGCCCCAAGTCGCTGCAGGAATACTGACCAGGCTCGGATCACAGGCCGCAAGGAGATCATCAACTGCTTCTACATTTACATGATCCTGACGTTCATATCCCTGTGCGTCGATGCTGGTGTCGTCCCCCCAGGCTCGGGGCCCTATCCGTACTTCGTCGCAGTGCAGAACGGCCTCTCATCCGCCCTCATCACCTGTCTCATGATCAATGGCTTCGTCGGCTTCCAACTATACGAGGACGGCACACCGCTGTCGTTGTGGATGCTGAGACTGTCATGCCTCGTCGCCTTTGCCATTTCTTTCCTGGTATCTCTGGCAACATTCAAGAGCTGGGCCGGCCTGGGACCGACGAACACCGTGGGGCTGTTTGTGGTCTTGTACCTGCTGAACGGAGTGCAGCTGCTCATATATCTGGGCATGCAGATAATATTGGTGACCCAGACGCTGCAGGACCGCTGGCCATTGGGAGATATTTCCTTTGGCGTCTTCTTCTTCGTCCTTGGCCAGGTTATTCTGTACGCCTTCAGTGACAAGATCTGCGATGCCGTGAGCCACTACGTGGATGGCCTGTTCTTTGCCACCATCTGCAATCTCCTGGCAGTGATGATGGTCTACAAGGTATGTTACAGCTCGGCCGCTCCCCCGCCTCAGACACTTTGTCCTTCCCCTTGCCAGAGCGAATTTACTAACAGCTTGATTTTGCAGTACTGGGACTCCATCACCAAGGAAGACCTCGAATTCTCAGTTGGAACTAGGATGAACAACTGGGAGGTGAAGGAGCTGCTGCCCGAGGAGGAGCGTCGGGGCACAATCTATCAAGACGACCCATATGCCCAATCCAGCACATACGATCACGGATACTCACCGTCGCCAAACGCGACTGCGCATCGATACTCATCAAAATACTAGGCCACTACGCGATACGGGCAATGGAGGCCGGCACCGACGGAGACGTCACAGGGCAACACAATTGGTGGAAACATAGTGGGTCACACAATTCAAAGGCCTTGTCTCGTCGACATGACGCTACGACTACCAAGTGGTCTTGTGCTGCAGTATGGAGGGGAAATAATAGGTCACGTTATCAGCGACTGTTTCGAAGGGGGTAAACGGCGTTCCAAGGTTATCGAAGACGGGAAAGCGGTGTGCATGGCGCAGCCGAAGAGGATTGGACTGGCCCGGAGTGGCTTTCTGATGTGATGGTCCAAGAGGCTGCCGTTCTAGTAGTAAAAAACTAATCGTATATAATTCCGAGCCTAAATCGAAATCACCCATCCATGTGAAATGCGCTCACTGGGGTTACGTGGCGTGTTTTGGGAACCCCCCGGCGCCAGATAGGAGTGAGTGAGCGAATGTCGTAAAGTGGGGGAGGGGGGTCGATGTATAAGGGGATTGGACTGAGGGATGAATGGACGGTATTGGCGTCGCGGATCGAAGCTTGGTTTCTGCGCGGGCTCGGATGGAGCGGGCGGAGAGACGTGAGTGGAAATGGGCGGAACGTTGATACAAGCGAGGAAACATTGCGAGCCGAGACCGACCAACGACAGACAGACGGGCGGACAGAGGGACAGAGTAGAGCAAAGCAAGAGAGGAAGAGGAGAGTCACAACTATCTCATCGTCAGATCAGGGGGTCGTCGGACAAGCCGGGGTTGCTGAGCCTCCCCTATACGTTATTGGGTTACTGTTAGATGGCCTGTTTGGCAATTAAAAGTACCCTACCAAGGAAGGGCAAAAAAAATTGTAATAGAATGATGGACGACCTACGTTTCGCAATCCCGTCCTACTTCCTTTCAGGCTATAGAGCAGGTCGGAGGGCTCCTGCCTAAGGGCGGGTAGTGCGACTCTATTGTTGCGGATCGAGCCTGGGGTGGTGGGGCCTAGGTGATTCTAGTAGATGGGGGCTGATTGTTACTTTTTTTCTTCTTCTATTAATCTCGTCATATCTTGGCTGCACGGACTGTTGGTGGATTTTGGAAGGAAGGAAGGATGGATGGATGGTTGGATTGCTGCATGCTCGGATTTGTTGGTAGTGGATAGATGCAGTCATTCTATGTTCGGATGTCAAAGTGAGAGAAATACATGTTGGCTGACAGGGGGTGTGAAGGGATTTCATTACTGCTGTGCAACCGGGCAGGCTGTGCAGTTAGTGTTAGGTGGACAGGCAGGCAGGCAGGCAGGCAGGCAGGCAGGCAGGGCAGGCTAGCAAAAGTGATAGTTAAGTGCCACTATAGTGAGGTGCAGGTGGGTGATGATGGTTTTAGGCCCGAGACAAACCCTGGCGCCGTGTACCCATAGTATTCTAGTTTGACCCATCGGGTCACAGAACCCCTTCATCCCAAGGTCTGGCTGCTTCAATTGTGTGTGCATGTGCGTGTGCAAGTGTGGGTGTGTGTTGCTGATCAGACGGAAAAAAGGGAGCTGGGACGGGAGTGCATTTTACTTCACTCACTGCTGCACTGCACGGATGGAGTTCTCGTCTAATGATGCCTCTGCCCGTGGGGAATATGCCATGGAGAAGATGTGAAGGACCACGGCCTACGTATGTTGCGTGTGTGTCTGTCTATCTCCTGTTTTCTGTGCACAAAAAAAATAAATAGAAAAGGATTCACGATGGATGACGATAGTGCAGCGGGCTGCTCTGCTGCTCATGCTGGGGATGCGAGGGAAGATAGTCGATCCAGGAGGCCCCACCCCTGGAGCCAAGTATAGCTACATGGGCCAAGTACTTTCCCTGCTTTGCACTGTAATAAATGACCAACCCCCCAGGCCCAACTGATGATTTCCTGACTAACTAACCGGGTATCCGTACAGTACTGCTGAGCACTTTGCCGTTTGTACTGCTGGTTCGGACCCACCTAGTCCAGCTGCTATCTTGAGAAATCCGTCCATCTGTTGGTCGCAGTATTATTAGCTTCCCTAAGCCCCGAAATTCATCTTTGCCAACACGCCCAGTGTCCGGCGTCCAGCGTCCAGTCCAGCGCAGCGCTGTGAGGTGACAAATGCAGCAAGGGCGAAGAGGGTCCCCGGACGAGACGACGTCGTTTGTGCAGAATAATACTTATTGAACTAGTTGCCCGTGCCTTCCCAGCGCCGGAGCCCTCCTGCTCGAGAGGGTTTTGATCCCTTTCCCGTCCCAGTCTGCGCGAGAGAGTTTACGTTTATTACTACTGCCCGCCCACCCAGCTGTAGGTTGTTTGCTAAAGGGGAACCAGTTAGCTGGTGACTGACCCGAATACCTGACTGGACGACTCACTTATCTACTTTCCCTGACTTTACCTACTCGCGAGTTACCTGAGGACCAAGTATTCTTGCGCAGCCCCAAAATACTTCTGCCTATCTCAAACGTCCGTCATTTTTCCCGTACCTCTCTTTTCTCCCTGGTCCTCTACATACCTGCCTTCCTATCTACCTACCTGCTCATCATTTACCCACGGACGCCAACCTCCACAACGCACCCCATCATCGACGCCAACTTCACTGGTGTCGTATATGTGTGTGCCTGTGCGTGCGTGCGACTGAGAACGTGCGAGGGCGTTGGTGCTTCCTTTCCCCCTTTTGATACTCGCGCCACGGCCTGCGCCGACGCACATCCCACATCCACATCCGCAACCCGCATCCGCATCTTCCTTCTCCATCTGCATCTTGCGTCGCATCTGCACCTGCACCCTGGACGCCCTTACCTGGCCCGCGCTGCACCACTGCACCACTGCACCACCGCGGTACCCCAATACCATCACCGGTCTATTTCCACTACTTTGAGCCAAAATACTTTTGGGCCGGTCGGCACGTCAGCTTGAGTCGTGTCTCGCGTGCCATCGACAATCTCGGTCAGTACTGCATTGCTACTTGCTGCATTACCCAACCCAGCCAGCCCGCTGCGTCAGCGCATGAATATTCGACTATGCTAAGCCAAGCGCATTCACACTGCCCTTCCTTTGCACTCGCTCTCCTTGCCCGTTGCTGACGCCCGGAGCTTTGCAGACCCGCCCCTGTCCGTCCGCCCGTCCTTCTCGCCGAACAACCGTCACGAACGTCTAAACAACCTTTTTGATTTCCGTCAAAATCATACTAGGTAAACGCCCCCCCCCCCCAATTCTCATCCCTCCACTCAAGAAGCCTCCCCCTTCCTTTCCAGAATCTGGTGCCGCCCGTCTCTACCTAGTATCAACGGCCGAGAGACTATTATTATTACATACATGCTACATGTTACATGCTTTACTTTCTCTGGATTTTGCCTGCCTGCCCTGCCCTGCCTGTCCTTCCGCCCCGCCCGACATGTTTTAAAATACGCAATGTTTTTATTTTCTTACCAGAAAACGACCTAGTCTGACACTCACACCAGCTCTTTCATTTCCCCCCGATGAAACCGTATCCGCTCAACTAAGCGACCGACGTATCTCCGTCTCGTACCACCGATATCTTCTCATCATCACCGCCACGACCACAGCACCCTCTGCTGCTTCTTTTCTTATTTTCCAAAACACCCCCACCACGGCTTTGCCGCTCTCCACCTGTCAACCGTTTGGGGTTTTTCACGCAGCTGCGTACATAACCGGTCACAAACGTTCATCCCATGTTCATCCGTAGGTTTCTGCCCGCACTAAATACCGGCACAACCTTGAGCCGGCTTTTTTTATGGTCTCTTGTATGCACTACTGATGGTCGTACAGGAATGAACGTTTGTCACCGTCTGCAAAATAGGATCAGACAGAAGCAGCACGAGAGCCAGGAGGATACGGCTGCCTATTGAGTACCTTGCCCGGTGCTAGCAACAGCCAAGCCTTGCATGCTCAGCTTGCAAGCAAGCTGAATGGGATCAGCCATGGCGGACAATGACGTCCAGGACTGGGCCGAGATTGAGGCCAGCTACTGGTCCGACACAATCAAGGCCCGGGCCGAAGAGGACCGGATCATGGTTGGCAAGTTCGAGGCCAGGACGGCACCTATGAGGCGCCAGCTTGCCTTACTCTTTGACCAGCGGGAGGAGCTGACAAAGCAGCTCCAGGAGATCAAGAGACAGTGTGACGCTGTGGAGGCAGACCTCGACGGCGTTTCTCTTCAGTTCGAGGAGGCAAAGCAGATAACCGGCGCAGACCGAGAGCGCAAGGACGAGAGCGCGCGGGCATGGTTCAACTACAACAAGTCGCGGACGGTGCAGCCCCAGCCTCAGCAGAACGGTTTAGGCCCGCGGCAGAACGGAATTACGAAGGTCAAGGGCAGACGGGAAAGCAAGAGTGCCGGCTCCAGAGCCAACGGCGATACGCCCGCTCGGGGGAGCTTTACTGCGGTCAACGAGAACGGAAACGGCCACGCCGGCCACCCTGCCTCCCCAGACAGCTCGCCGCTGTCGGAGCCACGAGACGTGTCCCCGCCGGACAAGGACCTGACGGGCGCCGAGATCTACGACCACGAGGGCAACCGCATCGTCCCCATCAAGCGTATCGGTCGCGAGAACAAGTTCACCCGCCAGATCATGCAGATCCCCATCCAACGCCATATCGTCGTGCGCCCCGGTCGCAAGTTCACGCAGGAGACCATAGATAGCATCTATGAGCCGAGCGACGCCAAGGGAGCGAAGTGGCTGAGCTGTATGATCCAGGCAACTGGCGAGGAGCAAGAGTCGCCCTGCACGGCTTGCGTCAATCGGGCTGGGACCTGGGTCGGTTGTGTCATCGTTGGTGGCGAGGACTTCCCGCGGTGTGCCAACTGTGAGTGGAACCGGCAGGGATGCACAGGCTCGTCCTATCACCAGATACGTGCAAGGGATGAAGACATGCAGACGGCGCGGAAAGACCACAACTCCCCGTCTCTGGGAGAGCACTCTGTGCTGCCCTCCCGCGAGGGAAGCTCTTTTGGCGGATTTACCCCGGTCAATAGTGGTCTGTATAGGCCTCCCGTCGCAGACCCTCTCGATGGCCCCTCGAGCGTGCCGTCCAAGCGCAAGTCCCTGCCTAGCAAGAAGGGCGGCAGAAAGTCACTCCCCAACATGGCGATCAGGGGCAAGGAGGACGGCGAGCCCATGGAGGACTCGATATTGGGCAACGCGGACGCAGAGGAGGCACAGTCTGTGGAGCCCGCCGACCCAGGCCCTGAGATTTCTAAGGATACCCTCCTCCTGCGGGACAATGGCGTCGAATTCACAGAGCCGGAGATCATGCGCGGCGTGCCACTCGAGCGCATCACACCGGATCACCCCTACTGGGACCCTAAGTGGGAGGTACTTGACCAGGTCACTCAACAGAAGCTGGATAGCTGGAAGCGGAAGCTTGAGGAATGCCTGGCTCTTAACAAGAACCGTTTCCTAGCTGGCAGGCAAGTCAACCGTGGTAACACGATCATGACTTTCCTCCAGAAGACCGACTTCCACCCCTACCAACTCGTTGGCAAGAAGTGGATCACCAAGGGCCTTGTCAGCTATGACACCATCTTCCGCCTGGCCCAGGTGATTGATGAGCTTCCCAAACTCGGAGTCGATGTGACGCCCGTTGCGTGGGTTCGGCAGCGTATGCATGAGCTCTACATAGAGCAGGGCGAGGACTTCAGCCTGGCCAAGACAGTCCACGAGCTTTACCACGACCCGAAGCTTAGAGCTCTCCGTACCAAGGCGGGTGTCGGCAACATAGGACGACCTTCGGGAGTGAAGAAAGGCATGACCACAAAGGACGCGAAGGTAAAGGCCAAGGACAAGGATGCTGCGAATGGAACCCCGTCTAGGAAGCGGAGGCGCCAGTCCAGTGGAAGCCTGAAGCAGGAGTTCAAGCAGGAGGACCAGACCAGCAACACAGGCTTCGCCATGTCGCCACGCAGTGCCAAGAAGCAGCGGTCGGGCAGCAGACCAAACTCGTCAGGCAAGCCAGAAGCCGAGACAGGCGCTGCGGTCTCTCCAACTCTCGCCTACCACCCCCAGAGGGTGTACACCGGTGTGGACCAGGACGAGTTCGTGCATGATGGCTATACCTCAACAGACTCGTACAGCGGCGACCACATCATGTCGATCGACTTCCGCGTCATGCAACTCAAGACAGCGCAGCACACCACGAACATGAGCCACACGCAGTACTGGCACTGGATTGCTGATAAGACCAGCCCTCACTTTGAGCACCAGGTCCTGCGCACAGTGGAGCCCTCAGCGTCGTGGGGAGTGTACAAGGAGCCGCTTGACTTCCACCTTCGGCTACACGAGCTTGAGCTAGTCGAGTACTCCCTCGAGCCCGGCACTGACTGCGCCAAGATTGTCGTGCACACGCGACCTGTCGCCAAGGTTGAGCACCGGGGCATCTTGATGGCGGTCTTTAAGCGGCAGAGGACCCTGAAGCGGTTCCTGTCGTTCATCGACAAGAAGGGCGTTCCTCTGGTGAAGCGTCCTGCGTAAGTTACCTCCTCGCCCGACTATCGTTTTTTTGAGATGACATCAGGCTGACTAGCAGTGGCGACAGTGAGTACATCGAACAGCAGTGGACCGGTATGGAGTCCGCTGTGCTGCCCCGTAGCGAGGATGACGAGTAGACATTCATCGAGAGCTCACAAGGTTCTGTGATGCAGCACCTCTTTTCATCCAAATTCACACCAACACCCTTGAGTCGCTATGAGTGATGGCGGATCTTTGTCTGCCAGGAGATCTCACCAATGCAGCATGGGTTTTTGATTCTCATCAAAATCCAGTTTCAGAGAGGGAGGCTCTGCTCAATTCGACCTGGGCCTCTCCTTGTTAGGCCCATTCCGAGGTTGACACGAGCTGGCTAGCTCATGTGCACATTTGAAAAAGTGTTTTAATACGTTCTGCCTGGCATAGGCAGGACACAAATCGTCCCGGCATATATTCTTATTTCAAAGGGCCATACCCTTTTCTTTGGTGGCTCTTCAAACTCATAATAAAGGCCACCCTTATTTACCACAGCCGAGAGGGAAGGACGGAATTGGAAAATGCTGGCGCGGAGACACGGAGGCGGCGTTACGGAATGGAAGCTCACCTTCCGGACAGGAGGCAAATGCATTTCTCGCGAGAGACAGGAGTTTGGCGGCGGGGCACTTCTGGGTTCTGTGCCTCCTTTTTTTTTGATCCACTCAGCCACGGCTTTGTCCCGTTATTGACATCAGCTCGATTAAAGGATGCACTACAGTTTTCTTTTGACGTGTGTGGTGCTGGACTTGCATTTTCTGGCTTCTGCGCTCGGCATCATTTTTGCCTGGGGAGGTTCCCTGCGCCGGGATATGGTCGCGTGCGTTCTGGGGTTTTCGGTTCATACTGGCTCAACTAGGTCCTCATAGAATCCATTAATACTGCATGAATGAAGACAAAGGAAAAGGAAGCATATTTTATTGACATAGGTTGTGCCTGTTCACTGGAAAGTATTGGCTTGGTATGGGTTGTGAAAAGGGTTTGGCTTCATGTTGACTGTCTGTGGATCCTTGTGATTATGACTCTGGATTTTTCTATAGTCATTGGATCTAGATCATGATAATTGTTACAGAGTACAAACCCTTTTTGCCAACACTCGTGGAGTCCATTTCCTGCTTAATTGTTGGAAGGGGCCCGGCGGAAGGACACAGACCAGGGTCGGGTCCCCAGGATTTGGGCAAGCAGCATCCAAGTTCCGCCCGGAGGCCCACCCAAAAATTCCCAGCGGCAGGTTCCGCCCTTGGCTCATTCGTCCATCGCCGGGCGGGCTTTTGCGACGGACGAACTTTCTACAGTTTGCTTTACTTGCTTTCGTACTCTTCTCCCCTCGTCGATGTCGCCGCATCGCAAACCGCCACAATGCTGTATGAGATGATTGGAATAGTAAGTAACACCATCCTGCCACATCTGGGGAAGGCATTGCACTTGAAATCTTCGCAGACCATTCGCTGACAGCGCCCTGCGCCGCTACAGGTACGACCCGGCAACATCGCCGAGGTCAAAGAGTATGCGCTCCCTCCCCCAGAACCCGAGTGACAAATACACGAAAACGCAAAACGAAACGGGTCCGAACCCTGCTTGCCTGGAAACACACACATACACGAGAGGGACAACGACAGCTTGCTGACTTGGGGCGCGCACCACAACAGGATCGTCCTCGCCGCAGGCCAGCTGGTCCTCCGCAACGGCGGCGTCGTGCGGTCGGTGGACAACTGGGGGGTGTTCGCGCTGCCGCGGGCGGTGTCGAAGCACCAGATGCTGCACCACAACGGGCACTACTTCGCGATGCGGTACGACGCGTCGACCGAGGCGCAGGGCATCGTCCGGAACACCATGAGGCTCGACCCGCGCGTCATCCGGTCCACCAGCGTCAAGCTCGGCGACGGCAAGCTCGACACGCTCAGCCGTTTCGGCCAGATAAGCTGGTCCAACTCTGCGCTGTAGCTGGGGCAATGAAATCGGGACCATTGGGGAGGGAAGTGGCTGGGAATGAGAGACCCAAGGCCCGGGAGGTGGGTTGAGGGGCTGTATGGATGTGGAGTTCAAGGACAGATACGATATCTGTGCCGGAATGCTGGGCGAGAGAAACGACGACGCCGTGGGTGTACGAGACGACAGCACGGAGAACTCGCATATGGACTAGACGGCGGCTAGAGGGACATGACGGGGTGGCATACCCTGTCTGGCCGGTGTACGATGCTCAATATTATAAACGCTTCATTCGATTGTGTCACGGAAAGACAGGATGGAGGCCAGGCATGGTCATGCAACCCATGGGGATGAAAACGCAGGCAGATACTGGACACAAAAAAGTGCTACTCCATTGGATCATGGACTTGAGAAATTCCGAAGTGTTATGGTCATATGAGAATTGGGTCTTGATCGCTTGCTGAGAGACTCCCTCATGGGAGAACAATCGCGTTTTTGATACATATGAGGAGCTCTTGTGAGCCTCAGCCTTGTTGTCTCTCGGGATGCCTTCGAGCGCGTGACTTTCCATGCAGTCTGATTCTTGCATCGTATCTTCTTCAATTTTGTGAGGTGTCTTTGGCCGGCTTGATATTTCTGAAGATGCTTCCCAGCATCGAAATCTTTCATTCGGACTGTCTCAGGCCCAATGGCCTGGAAGAAGCATCTGAGTCTCTAAGGAGATTCTATGCTGGTTTTGTGAAGGCAACAGCCAATTGTGTTCAAAAGTCACGCCTGCTGTCTACGTGAGCATCAGAGGGTTGCTGTCGCTCGGCAGATGGGTGGCCGTGCCGGATGGAGACCCATTGCAAGCATCAGTTGGAGGCTTGCCGTCCCGTGGCGCCCCACCTAGACTTCCTAGGATAATACCCCACCAGGACTTGATGGTCCGCCCGCCTCAGCCTTGTCGTCACTTCCCATTGCGTGCCCAATACCTTCTTAAGTCCAATAGACTCAGCTCCGACCTCAGGCTTTAGGTCCCCGTCATTATCTTGCCTTCCTTATACAACCACACACTGCCCCTCCGGCGACCCGGGCAGCCATCTGTGCGCAATAGAAAGAGTGCCCTCACCCGGTCTCAGCGAGTCTGTCCTCCCTTTCTGACTACTCTGATCGACGCTCTCGTCACATCAACACGGCAGACGGCTCCGAAACATTCGGCCCGACCCCTGGCACACCACGACACATTGCGACCACTCGACCACCCTCTGGTTTTCCGAGATGCCTCCTCTCAACAGCGCTCAGAAGGCGCTCGTTGCGCAGTTTGTTGCAGCTACGGGAGCCAATGAGAAGACTGCACAGCGGGTACGTTAACGTTGCCTTCGGCACCATGTCATGTCAGGCTTGCCCTGTACCCTTCAGTCCTGTCCTATCCTGAGTCTCTAGACTGCCCTGAGAAGACTCTTGTGGTCCGGAGTGGCTGTCTATCAACTCTCTTCAGCTCGCCTTACATGGACCCCACCATTGTGGCCAGGCAATAGTCCGTTCTCCTAATTGAGGAACTCTCTACCAACTATATACTGCCCTACCTGCTTTTCCTGGACTCTGAGCTGATTTCTTGGGTCAAACAGTTCCTGAAGAACGCCAACTACAGGCTGGACCTCGCTGCCGATACGTAAGTCCTAGGTTGTTTGCCTCGACAGCACTGTTCCTATTATTATACTGCCCTGCCCGCTTCATGAGGCTACTGCCTGCCTGCCTGCCTACCTGCCTGCCTGCCTGCCTGCCTGCCTGCCTGCCTGCCCTGTTATTCTCGATACGTTGCCCCGGAGGCCCACACCGACTCGGACCGAACCCTCGCTCGAAGTTTGCTCGGGCGACTACTGTTTGGACAAAGGTCAGCAGGACAAACTATATGTGGAGCAAACTGCAAATAAGGAAGCCTGGACTGAAAGCCCAAGAGGCTGGCGCCAGTGCCAGTTTAGTGTATCCGCCTAGTCATCCTGCTGGCTGGAGCCGGACGCTTCACTGCTCCAAGACCATCAGTCGAAAGCTGCGTTGGTTGGGAGCTGCGAAGAAACCAAACTTGGGCGAGGAAGTAACTTTTGTTCATTCGAGGTGCGGCGTGTGTCAAAATGCTCAGGAAGCTCTTGCACAAGATCACGCGTCGGGAGCCCAGCTTGAGTTGGAAGGACCAGTCGAAACCCTCGCCTCCAAACCCGGTGCCCACGATACCCACCACAGAACCTCATGCCCAGGAGCACCTACCCGCCCCATCCTCGGTGACCATGCCCAAAAGACGGGAGGTTGCGCAAGGCGCCAGAGACACTGCCCGGTATGCCACTGGACTCGTAAGAAAATATCAGGCGCAATTACCAGCTTCCCCATCGCATTTCTCACCATCATTCACTACGTTACCCGGCAATATGGAGGGTGTGGAGGGCATGCTCTCGAATCTGTTTGCTTTGTCCTCGTGTTTCTCGCGATTTCTACGAACGGTGGGCTAATCTTTGGGTGTTCACAGTTACCTGAGCAGTGGTGGTGGCGCAGATAGTGGACGCGTCGCAGCCATTGAGAAGGCATACGATGACCTCGTCACCCCAGCCCGAGGCGACACCAAGGAGTCCCTCTCCGCCGAGACAACCCAAGAGTATCTCGAGGCCCTAGGCGTCAACATGGAGAACGCCGAGCAGTTCGTGGTGATGGAGCTTGTCCAGTCACCCAGCATTGGGGAGATCACCCGCAACGGTTTCGTCAGCGGATGGTCTGCTACCGACCTCACCACATTTGGCAAGACCGCCCAGAAGAACCACGTCCGTCGCCTTATCAACCAGCTTTCTACCGACCCCGCCCTCTTCAAGAAGGTCTACCGCCACTCCTTCATCGCGGGCAAGGAGGCCAGTCAGAAGTCCATCCCGCTCGAGCACGCCATCGTCTATTGGCAGCTTCTCTTTGCACCCCCGGGCCGCCCCTGGAAATCTGCCAACCGCGACTGGGCCAAGTTATGGGAGGACTTCCTGACCGAGAAGTGGACGCGCTCCGTCAACAAAGACATGTGGAACATGACGCTCGAGTTTGCCAACAAAACGATCGAGGACGAGGCTCTTAGCTTCTATAGTGAGGAGGACTCATGGCCCGCCGTCGTCGACGAGTTTGTGGCTTGGTACCGAAAGCGGGAGCAGTCGGAGGCCATGGAGATTAACTGATTCAGCGGTCCTGGCAAGCTCTCAGCAGACTCGTGGCTGGGTTTATAAAGGACGGGAAATCTTCAGTCAGCAGTGATCGCGAGCAGCATGGCATTTGGTTTTACACCCAAGCAGGGCGAACCGTCCTGGACGCAAGGACCATGCAAGAGTGCTCTCAGATTGGGCATCGAGTGAGCATACTCTTGGGGGCAGTGTGTAAAGCATACACCATGCGGCGGAAGGAAGAAAGACATGAACTCATTGAGCGACGGCGTAATACGGATCACGGCTGCGAGTGGGCTTGGTCGACATCCATAAAGACAAGAGCCGCATCGCAGGTTGTGCTTTATCGAGAGGCATTTTGAGGCATGCTTCGCGGAGACCCAGGCTTTTGGGGAGGGGCGGGGGACTGGACTCACTGTTCCTGGTGATTGGACGAGCATCAACGTCATGAGTCGATGTACTTCCTACTAGACTACGCCTACTCTTCGCCTTCTAAAGGGCAGGCATCAAGGGCCTGGCAATGCGAATACCACAGGGGATACCAATTGTCACGTTCATGTTCCAAGTCTTGCCGCGTTTCCTGACCCTCGCAATCGTGTTCTGGTGGAGTTGCGGGGGACGTTCAGGACTGATCGTTGTCCATTAAACCAAGGTGTTGAGAAGTAGACATAGGTGACCGACCAACGTTTTCAGTCACGCGGTGGACCTTGATCCAGAAGCAACACAATGAATGGGTATCGCTATGGATTCGGCACTCTGCTAAGTGATACGCTTCTTGCGGCAACAAAGTATACGGTACATTTGAGGACACATCCATCATTTCAACCAACCTCCATCCCCCTTCCCCAACCCCGATGCAGTAAAGTTTGTGCACACGTTTGATATGTTCCTTGTCTCCTGTGCTCATTCTCGTAATCGTTTCAGCTTATTCCACTCTCTCCCCTGCCGTTGCCGACGTTATATATCCTCTGGTTGAAGCATCAATGGATGCTTCCAGCATTGACCGAAACCCGCCTGCTGCCCCATTTCACACATCTCGACCGTTCAGCAGGTTGCAGAATGGACGAACAATCCCCTCCGTCCGCGTCTAGTCTCCCAGGGGCATGCCCTCGAGCTCGTCGAGGAGCCGGCGCCAGTTATCCGCCAGCATCTCCGCGTACTTGACGCGCTCCTGGGCCCAGTCCTGGTTCAACCGCGAGACGTGGTACTGCGTGGACTGGAAGGTGATGAGCTCGTCGCGGATGCACTCCTTGACGAAGACGGAGCGGTTGTGCTGGTTGACGATCGACTCCTTGTCCTGTGGTGAGGGCTCCAGGTTAGCATTTGTCGTATCGAGCAACAATAAAATGGACACCAGCGGAGGCATTTTGAGGCTTACCTTGATGATGGCCTCCACGACCCTCTCGATCTCGCCAGGCTTGATCAGGCCGTCGGGCTTGGCCCTCAGGTTCGCCAACTTCGTCTCGTTGTTGTCGATGCGCCTCTCAAGGGCAGGGATGTTGTCCCTGTCCAGACGCTCGCGGCGGTCAAACAGGTCCCGCACGCTCACCAGCGCGTCCCGCTGCCTCTTGAGGTCCTCCAGCACGCCCTCGTCCCACGCACGTGCCTCGTCCTCCATGAGAGTCTGCGACGTACGCAGGTGCTTGCTCATGGCGATCAGGCCGTCGTTGACCAGCGGAACCTCGTTCGTGTCGCTGGCGTACGTGTCGGCGGTGGCCTCGGTCAGTGACGTCAGCGAAAGTGCGATCCTGGCGTGGTCGGCTGCGACGCCCTCGCTGCGCTTGACGAGCCGGTCCATAATGCTGCAGACGCCAATGTACAGCTCGGCACTCCGCCGCACGCCAGAGCGCGTGCGCTGGAAGAGGTCCTCGAGCTCGGCGGGGAGCGAGTCCTCCAGCCCTGGCGGGAGAGCACGGCCGGCGAACTCGTCCTGCACGGAGATGGTGGCCTGCTTGCGCCAGACGGCGAGCTCGGTAGGCACCGTCAGGAACATGATGACCAGCTGCTCTTGGCTGAGGATGGGATGCCTGGAAACCGCGTTAAGGAACCGGGCGAGGCCTCGGCGTCGCTTCTCGATAAAGGCACCATCGTTCGACAGATGGTTCCCGTTTACTGTGAGGGGTCAGCTTCAAGTACCTTGATGCATCGTGCCCCGGGCCAGGAAAGACTGTACTTACCGGCAACTCTCTTTGGAGGGAGGAGCGGCAGCACCCTGAAAGGATACCTCTTGTGCAAGCAGTCCAACAACCACACGAAATCGCTGTATCTCCGGATTACTTTGCTTCCCCTCCTGGCGCTTGATACTTCATAGTTGTGGTGTTGGAACATAAACATGCCCTCTTTCTCTGGCAGCAGGTTCACAACAATATGCTCCTCGATGCCGCTGCCGGTCCTGCCGCTACCTATCGTTCTATTCGAGATAGGGCCAGGGCGTTGGTCGCCGTGGTCCCTGCCCACGCTGATACCCGCTGGTCCTCCGAAAGGACTTGTCACGGGGTTTGACGCCGCAGGGTTGCCCACTGGTGTGCCGCCAAAGAAATCACCGGTGCCCCAGCCGGCTCCTGGAGAAGCAACGGGCGGGAACGAGTCCTGGCGCGTCGGGGCCCGGTCGGGCTCTCCTACAGACTCTATTGAAGCTGTGGTGAAGGTCGAGGTCGTGCGTGCAGGCGGTCCGGTTGGCTCGTGGGCGCCATTGCTGTCGCCGTGGCCGTTGAGGGGTGGGGTTTCTACAGCATGCTCTTCAGGGACATGGGTCTGAGGAGGCGCGGCCTCCTGTGCGTGTTTGTGGTGTTTGTGAACATCGGGTGTGTTCCAGGGATCATCTGAGTATTCCATCGACGGCTGTGTGGGTGCGGTATCCTTGGCTGGTGGAGTTATCGGCCGCTGTGGAGGTTTCGCGGAGAGTTCACTGGTACGAGCAAAGAGTTCTGCACCAGGTGTCCCTAGAATGCCTGGGAGGTTTGGAGCCGGGAGGTCTAGTACGGGGAAATGGGACTGTTAGCAGTAATGACGATGGAAAGAAACGCAAGCGGGCTATAAACATTCAAGCACGTAAGATGCGTGTCGTCAGGTAGGGTAAAGCAGGGCACACAGCAGGGGGCCTGGGCCGCCCCACAGGAGCTCTGAGACTTTCGAGATGGGTATTGGGGGCGGGCGGGCCAATTGACAACACAGCCGGACGAACAGCGCATCCACCTGCAGGACTTGGTGCCAATGGCGGTCACAGATAAGAGATAAAGGGCACTGTGATGGATGCTGCGGACCGCGGTACAGGCGCTTGCGTGGACGGGGTGGGCAAAGTGTGGATTGATGGATGGATTGGCAGACGGAGCAGGACGGAGCAGACACTCACTTCTTCGGCGTTCGTCAATGCCATCCAGGCTGATCGCCTCGCGCTCCTGGGCGAGCCCAATGAGGCCCAGCAGCACGTTGAACTCGTTCCTCCCGAGAGCGACCTCCCCGCCGCCCGGCGCAATTATACCCATTATTCTGGCTTGATCGTCTGCGCCTATCTTGGCAGCAGCGAGGACGCGCGTGACGCCCCCGGACGCGACCTTGCCGCCGCTGCCATTCTCACGCACGACGCTGTCGAATGTCTCGATGTAGCTATCCGGCACGTCGGAGGCCGGCAGCAGGTTGCGGACGATGTCGGCCCTCGAGTGCTGCTTGCGCGGCGTGGGCATGTCCCATGGCGACACTCTCCCGCTGCCGGCTACGTCGTCGTCCACGAAGAGAGAGTTGGAGTTGGACGGGTTGTTTGAGTCGTCCTCGTCGAACAGTGACTGCTTAGAGCGGGCGAAGGACGAGGTCATGGAGGGATTCTCGTCCGCCTCGGGCTCTCCGAATAGCGACATCGCTTCTTATTTAGGGTGAGTTCGTACTTGGCTCGAGTCGAGACAGGTTTCAAGTTGAAGTTGCGCAACACAGGCTCGAGTCTTGATCAGCGGAGAAGCACGAGTAGGATTAACCGCACGCGACGTAATCGATCCGCGCCGGTAAGTTGCGCCGAGAATCCTGGGCGCAGGCGGCAGAAATTCAGCAGACTAGTGACAAGAGCAGCCCGATGCGACGGCGCAAAGCAGAATATAGCGAGAAGCGCTTTAAGAAGAATGATCGTGATAGCCGTCGCTGGCGTATAGACGTGATCTAGTCAACTTCCCGAAGTGCACAGATCGAGGTCGTGGGCATCGAAGCTCCAACCTGGAACATGCGCATGGGAAGCTCCAGGATGCGATTCCCCACCCAATAGGAGGTACAGCGCTAAGCGACTTGCCCGGCTCAGCGACAGGCGGCCCTTGCCCAGTCTGGGTTTCCTACTTTAGATGCTCATAAATGCTCATCCTTGGAGATGTTGCTCTGCAGTACTACTTCCGAGTAGGAATCTTTTCGTGATGACATTGCTGTACAAATCATAGTGTGCCTTCTCACCAGCATGACTGAGATGTACTTGCCCAACATATTCAATGTTGGGCACGAACACTCAGGCAGCTATGTCGATATTCGGCTTCCAGTTGCATACTCTGGATGAAAGAGTAAGGCTTCGTCGCGTGCGGACCACACTTTCACGCGCTCCTGTACCAAATCGCTGCGGTGTGCTCATAAGCAGTAGGCAGTGGTTGTAGTAATTCCCTGAACCTCGAATGGACAATAAGCTCTCCTCTGAACCCTCATAGCCCAAGTAATGGCCGTTCTGCTCTTGATCTTGAGTCTGCCCTGTATACCTAGGTAGTGGACCCTTGACGCTGAAGCATACAATTATACACATTGGGCTTCTACCACCCGCATGTCCGAGAAAATGCGCCCATCCTCAGACCGCCGCCCCTCGTAATCAGAACAGCTTCGCATCGCCCTCCTCCTCCTTCTTCGCCTTGGCAGCCCTCCTGGTGACCTGCTCGCCCGGCACCTTGAAATACAGCGACGGACTCTCACCCGGCTTCAGGCGGTGGCTCAGGTAGCCCCTGTGCGCCGGGTCGCGGTAGTACTCGATGTCCCATCGGCTCGTCGGGTCCGGCAGCCTGTACTTGTGCGGGCCCGCCCTCGCCCTCTCCAGCACCTCCTGCACGTGGTGCTGGCCCACGGGCAGCGGCTCCGCCGTGTTGACGCTCTGGCCCTTGAGCAGGCGCACGATCGAGTCCTTGGTGTAGTACCGCGTGACGATCTTGCCGCCCGCGCGCTCGACGGCCTCGATCGCGGCCGAAGACGCGCGCGACACCACGATCTCGAGAGGGCTGCGGAGCTCCGTCGACCCCCGCGCCAGGAGCTTCACGCCGTCCTTTGCGCGCCCCAGCAGGCCCGACTGGATGATCTCCTTGGGCGTGATGGGCTTCGTCGGGTCGATGCGGCCCGCATCGATCCAGGCTTGCAGGCGGTCGAGGTTTACTTCGGACATTACTTCTTTGCGGCTGGAAGAGGCGCGGCAGTGGTTAGCATTTCCGATGATTTACATAGAATTCAGTCCTCTGGGAGGTGAGACGCATGTAGGACGTACTGGTTCACGAAGCCCCTCGAACCATGCTTGAAGATCAAGGGCGTCTGCCCACCCTGGAACCAAGGCTTCACGTGGCCATGTTGCCCTTGACCCTTGTGACCGCGGCCGGACGTCTTTCCGTAGCCGGAAGACGGACCACGACCTTTCCTGATGCGCTTGTTGTAGGCCCCCTTGTTGTCACGAAGGTTGGCGAGGATGTGTGCGCTCCGTGATTGCGACCTCGCCGGTTGCGCAGCCGGCTGCTGTATGGAGAGCGCGGCGAACAGTGACACGAGCGGGGTGCTCGCGGTCCCTGGAACACCCCGTCGCTCAATTGAGGTCCGGCAGCATCTTGCGACCTGCGAAATTGGTATTCTGGGAGGCATTGTGAGTGTCTCTGCGGGGAGGATACGAGTCGATATTGCGATCGCGCTCCGGAAGCTCTTACAAATTTGAAGCTGCCAACCACTAGTGGAGGACCTTATCTAATCAGAGCCGCCCCTGGAGCTCAAACCAGACAGAAGACAGCCACGTAATTAGAACATTCACTCGCTCACCAGAAACACATTATCAAAGTGTAATAGACAAAGGGCTCGTGTGAGGCTCTTTTGCTTATTGCTCGGAATTCACTTCAATATGCGAGACAAGAGGGACTTGATATCGTAAATTTCAGGTCATCAATTCCAGCCGTCTAAACTCGCTATTTCTACTGACGCGAGTCTGCTGCCTATCCCTTTTTTCCACTCATTCATACAAGCAGGACCGGTTACCATGCAATTAAGGCCGAATAAAATAAGTCACCCAGAGCAGAACACATCGACCTCCTAACCACGGACTCCCAGGGCGCCACCTGTGAAGCCCTGCGTTTGCCTTGGGCCACCGTCTGATCTTGCTCCGCCACGGCCTCTGCCTCCACCACCACGCCCACCACGGCCTCCGCGGCCGCCGTGTCGCGTTGTCCTCTCGAAGGCGTTGGCTGTGCCCTGTGTACGGTGCTCCAGTGTTCTCTCGTTTGACTCCATGAGGGCGCTGGCCTTGTCGGACAGAGCCAGGGCCAAGCTTTGGAGTCTGCTGAGCTCGACACCCTTGCGGAAGATGACCGTCTTGGTGACCTGGTCGAGAGCAGCGGCAAGCTCCTCGTGGCTGATCATCTTGCTCACGATAGCAGCCGTCTTGGTCGCATCCAGCTCAAACATGCTGCTGAGCGTCTCGACGGCCAAAGTGTCGTAAAAGGGTGCGTACGTGAACAGATATGTCCGCAGGCCCTCCTCCTGGATCTGCTTGGCGAGCATCTCCTTGATGCTGTCGGTGTCCGGCATCAGCTCCCAGATCTTGATGGCGTGGATGAATTCAGTCGCCTTCTTCCACTCGCCGGCAGCCAGAGCCTTAGAAGCTTGCATGACGTGGTCCCTGGTGTTCTCAGGAGGACCGGTGAAGATTTGCCGCTCATGGTACTCTAACATGCGGCGATAGGTCTTGCTGATAACTCGCTTCTTGACGTCGGGCGAAGAGCCGATCTGAGCCAAAAGCGGAATCTCCAGGAGCATGCTGCAAGTGAGGTAGACGCACTCGAGGAGCTCAAGGTTGATGTGCAGGTGGAAAGGCAACTGTCGTTGTCTCTCTAGTCGCTCTTGCTCTGGTGTGACTTGGCTGTAACGCTGGATCATCACACCTTGGGCCAGGAGCTCCTTTTGCCTTCCACTTCCACAAATCTCTTGGAGCGTGTTTTGGGCATCGTACACGAGGCCCTTGCGGAAGGCACAAAGTCCAACTTGGACAAGCGTGCGGTTGAACAGAATCTGTGTCGAAACGTTGAAGCTGCTGATTGTCTCCTGCAAGTGAGACATGAGCATCATATCGCGAGCCTTGTAGTAATCATCGTGGAGTGCGAGGAAGTAAATCTGGCAAAGCATGGCACGTGCTCGGTGAATGCCCTCGCTGTTGGCGAAGAGATAGGTGCTGAGGATGTTGACGAGATCCAGAGCCTCGACGGTCTTGGCCTTTGGTGTGATTGCTGAATCTACGTCTGCACCAACGGACTTCCACGAGTTCTCCTCTAGGGTCTTGACAACCTGTGCGGGCTTGAAGTAGACATGCTCGAGACGACGGCTGACGATTCGGTTGATGTTATCCTGCTCGATCGCCAGAGCCTCGTCCTTTTGCAGCTGTTCGTAGTACAGAAGAGATCGGAAGATGAGGTTGTACAGAGCAGCCGCATCCGTCAGGCGCTCGATATACTCTGACGTGTGAGGGTCGATGTTTTGCAGAGACCTTGTCATCTCATCGTCAAGGCGCTCAATGTACGACACGATGCTGCCGGGAACCTTGATATACTTCTGATCCTTCTCCAGGGCTGGGGGCTTCTCATCATCCTCCCATTCCTCGGCGTTTTCGATCACGACGTAATCGCGGTTCTCGTTCAGGGTCGTCAGCAGCTGGCCGATCTCCTTCTCAGCCGCCTTCCAGTGGTCCAGCGGCATAGACGTAGTTGCACCAGAGCCGAGATCGAAACGGGTAGAGATGAGTGTGAGGAGGACGCGGATTCGTTGGTAGGGCGTGTTGGCAATCTCGTTGAGCTTCTCCATGATCTTGATTTGCTCCTGCTTGTCGGTGTTCTTCTTGCCACGAGACTCCATAATCGTGCGCAAGTGCTTCAGAATGCTCTCAGGTGTGAACAGAAGAGTCTTACCTCCTTTGCCAACCGTCGCGAAACCCTCATCGTCGATGTCGTCGGTGGATGTGGTGAAAGCGTCGGCAAGTCGGACCTTCTTGGGCTTGGGTGCCGGCTCCTCCTCCTCAGACTCCCACAAGTATCCATCCTTGTCCTCCTTGTATTCCTCGATCTGGCTCTGGTACTCCTTGTTTGTCTTCTTGATCTTCTGCTTGACAGCGTTGAGACCTTGGGCGTTCTGCTTGCTCATCTTCTTGCCAGGGGTTACTTTCTGCTTGGCGATGGCCTCGTTCATGTACTCCTCGAGCTCGGCGATACATTTTACATAAGGCTTAGGGGCTTTTCCGGCCACCTTAAGCTTCTCAGCCTGGCGGTTGAGCTTGTCGAACTCTGTGGCCGGTTAGCATGGCATCACAAGCAGGGAGACGCGTGTTGTCGAGGATCCAAGGAACTCAAGACGTACCATTGGAGATGATGTTCCAGTCATTGATCTTTTGGGCGTTTGTGATGGCGGTGATGGTGGCTTCGAGCTCGTCGTGTCGCTTGTCCTTGGCGGACTTGACCTTCGTCGTCTGCTCTGTGTCGCTCTCTTCGCTTTCGGACCACCCCTCCAAGAAACGAGAAGCACCTTTGGCTTTGCCTGCATCGCTGTCGCTGGACTCGGCGTCGGATGCCTCTTCTTCTTCTTCCTCCTCGTCCTCGTCTTCAGACTCGTCCTTCTGCTCCTTCTGTTCCTCCTCCTCGGACTCGTAGAGGTCCTCCTCGTCGGAGCTGCTCTCCGAAGAGCTGTCGTTGCCACCGCGGAAAAAGCGAGACATGGTGTCTTTATTGCTGACTGGTTGGATCGACGGTCCTTGCGTGGGAGGTATCGACCAGGTTGATGGGGTGCAGCCGAGTCGCTTCGCGGGTTGTCAGTAGTTCCTGATGGAGGGGTCCCTGAAAGGTGAGAGAGATGAATTTTCCAGGCGGTCCTTTGAAGAAGTGGGGGAAAAAAGACGGGCCGGCAGGTTGGCGAGTGACGGCCCAAGCCAGCTGTCAACGCGTTTTGGCCGCCAATATGTGAGTCACTCGGGTTTGTTGCCTGAAAGATGATATGTTTGGATAGTTTGGTCGTCTTATGCGTCAGCGTGATAAATTCTCGACCAGCACTGAGGCAAAGTGCTGTCGGGGTGCGGGTATGCTCACTGAGTGAAGGCAACAGAGCAGAGTGAGTAGGTGTAGTGCAGCTTGAGGTGGCAGGGGTCAGTAAAGGGACCCATCCCGACTGCAAGACTTGGCCCGTGCTCCTCCTTCGAGCTACCATAGTGCATTTCGGGCGGGAACTTTTTTATCGCCTCGTCAACGACCGCCGTTTAGTCCATCCAGCTACAGCGACGAGCTGCGACATATCCACCACCCCATCACCAACTGAGCCCTGGTCGTCGCAGGCAGACCATCAATGAATGCAGTTTCTCACAGACGGCTGTACGAACCACAACTTGAATACGACAGCCCTCGAACGCACTGCTAAAGTCACGCGCATAGGTGAAACCTGTCCCGCGTTCGCGACCGCGGACCGCGAACACACGCGAGTCTGAGTCTCTACGAGCCCACCTGAACACTGGCCGTCGCGGCTTGACCATCTCGAGATGTCTCAGCTTCCTCCGCCGCCTCCTCCCGGCTGGGGCCCGCCTCCACCACCACCTCCCGACTCGGCGATGCCGCCTCCGCCTTCTCAGCTGCCTCCTCCTCCCGGCGCGCCACCACCCCCTCCTCCGCCCGGTTTTCGACCAAGTGCAGACCCTCATACCGCAAAGTTTGAACAGAAGAAGAAGGAATGGCTTCGACTGCAACGGAATCGTTTCGGCGAGAAGCGCAAGGGAGGTTTCGTGGAAACACAGAAGGCTGACATGCCTCCCGAGCATCTTCGAAAGATCGTCAAGGACATCGGCGATGTGTCACAGAAGAAATACACCGCCGACAAGCGGAGTTATCTAGGCGCCCTGAAGTTCATGCCCCATGCTGTCATGAAGCTCCTGGAAAACATGCCGATGCCCTGGGAATCTGCGAGAGAAGTGAAGGTTCTTTACCACGTGAACGGGTGCCTGACGCTTGTCAACGAGATACCCCGTGTCATCGAACCTGTCTTCGTTGCACAATGGGGTGCCATGTGGGTGATCATGCGAAAAGAGAAGAGTGACCGGCGCCTGTTCAAGCGGATGAGATTCCCACCTTTCGACGACGAAGAGCCTCCTCTGTCGTGGTCCGAAAACCTCGAAGACGTCGATCCACTGGAGCCAGTCCAAATGGAGCTTGATGAAGATGACGATGAGGCCATCCAGGACTGGTTTTACGACCACAGGCCACTCGACGAGACACAACACGTGAACGGCCCTAGTTACAAGACGTGGAATCTTACGTTACAACAAATGGCCAATTTGTATCGTCTCAGCCGGCCTCTCATATCGGATGTCTTCGACAAGAACTACTTCTACCTCTTCGAACTGAAGAGCTTGTTGTCGGCAAAGGCTCTCAACGTTGCCCTTCCTGGCGGTCCGCGGTTTGAGCCCTTGTACAAGGATATCGATCCCAATGACGAGGACTTTGGCGAGTTCAACGCGATTGATCGGATTATCTTCAGAAACCCTGTCCGCACCGAGGACAGGGTCGCATTTCCTTTCCTGTACAATTCTTTGCCGCGAAGCGTTCACCTATCTTGGCACTCTCATCCTCAAACAGTCTACAGCAGGGCGGATGACCCGAGCTTGCCCGCGTTTTACTTCGACAAGTCCATCAACCCAATCTCATCGCGCGATGTTGCTCCGAAGAATCTGAGCATCACTCACGAGGATGAGCTTTTTGGGAAGGGCAACATCGAGGAGGATGAGGAAGAGGCCTTCACTCTTCCGGCTGGTGTGGAACCATTCCTGGATGACGAGGACCTCTACAACGAGGACACTGCCTCCGCAATTGAGTTGTGGTGGGCCCCGTTCCCCTTCGATCGTCGCTCAGGCCGCATGGTTCGGGCCCAAGATGTCCCGCTCATCAAACAGTGGTATCTTGAGCACTGCCCGCCCAAGCAGCCTGTCAAGGTCCGAGTGTCGTACCAAAAGATGCTGAAGACCTATGTCCTGAATGAGCTCCACAAGAAGAAGCCAAAGGCGCTCCAGAGGCAGAATTTGCTTAGGACGCTCAAGGCTACCAAGTTCTTCCAGCAGACAACCATCGACTGGGTTGAAGCAGGTCTACAGGTCTGCCGGCAGGGCTTCAACATGCTTAATCTTCTCATCCACCGCAAGAACCTCACCTATCTCCATCTGGATTACAACTTCAACCTGAAGCCTGTCAAGACCCTCACAACGAAGGAGCGGAAGAAGTCTCGTTTTGGCAATGCATTCCATCTCATGCGTGAGATCCTGCGTCTGACAAAACTCATTGTGGATGCTCAAGTGCAGTACCGTCTGGGAAACATTGATGCCTTCCAGCTCGCCGATGGTATTCTTTACGCCTTTAATCACGTTGGCCAGCTCACAGGAATGTACCGTTATAAGTACAAGCTGATGCACCAAATTCGAACTTGCAAAGATTTGAAGCATCTGATCTATTACCGCTTCAATGCCGGGCCGGTCGGCAAGGGGCCTGGCTGTGGTTTCTGGGCGCCGGCCTGGAGAGTCTGGCTCTTCTTCATGCGCGGTATCATCCCTCTTCTCGAGCGCTGGCTAGGTAACCTGCTGTCCCGTCAGTTTGAGGGTCGTCACTCCAAGGGTGTCGCCAAGACAGTGACGAAGCAGCGTGTTGAGTCTCACTTTGATCTGGAGCTTCGAGCATCCGTCATGGCTGATCTCATGGATATGATGCCTGAAGGTATCAAGCAGAACAAGGTGAACACGGTACTGCAACATCTTTCTGAGGCATGGAGATGCTGGAAGAGCAACATTCCATGGAAGGTTCCTGGCTTACCCGCCGCGATCGAGAACATCATTTTGCGATACGTCAAGTCGAAGGCGGACTGGTGGATCTCAGTTGCGCATTACAATCGTGAGCGGATCAGGAGAGGTGCTACGGTTGATAAGACAGTTGCCAAGAAAAACGTTGGCCGTCTGACGCGTCTCTGGCTCAAGGCTGAGCAGGAACGACAACACAACCACATGAAGGATGGTCCTTATGTCTCTTCTGAGGAGGCCGTGGCGATTTACACAACCATGGTGCACTGGTTAGAATCGCGCAAGTTCTCTCCCATTCCTTTCCCCAGCGTCTCCTACAAGCATGACACCAAGATCCTGATCTTGGCCCTCGAACGACTACGTGAGGCATATTCCACCAAGGGCCGTCTCAATCAGAGCCAACGCGAAGAACTGGCCCTCATTGAGCAGGCTTATGACAGCCCTGGCACGACTCTGGAACGCATCAAGCGGTTCTTGCTCACTCAGAGAGCTTTCAAGGAGGTCGGCATCGACATGAACGACAATTACAGCACGATCAATCCCGTCTATGACATTGAGCCCATCGAGAAGATCAGCGACGCGTATCTGGACCAATACCTCTGGTACCAGGCAGACCAGCGGCATTTGTTCCCCGCTTGGATCAAGCCATCAGATTCAGAAGTGCCACCCCTTCTGACTTACAAGTGGGCCCAAGGCATCAACAATCTGCAGAATGTCTGGGTCACCGAGGATGGAGAATGCAACGTCATGATTGAGACGCAATTGTCCAAGATTTACGAGAAGATTGAGCTGACCCTTCTCAACTCTCTCCTTCGGCTGATCATGGACCACAACCTGGCAGACTACATCACTGCAAAGAACAATGTCACGCTGACCTACAAGGACATGAACCACGTGAACAGCTACGGCATGATCCGTGGTCTTCAGTTTTCCGCGTTCGTCTTTCAGTACTATGGGCTGGTTCTCGACTTATTGCTTCTGGGGCCTCAGCGGGCGACCGAGATCGCCGGTCCTCCACAAAAGCCCAACGATTTCCTACAATTCAGTGATCGCGAGACTGAGACGAAGCATCCGATCCGTCTCTACACCCGCTATATTGACAAGATCTGGATGTTCTTGAGATTCACAGCTGACGAGTCGAGGGATCTGATCCAGAGGTTCTTGACCGAGCAGCCTGATCCCAACTTCGAGAACGTCATCGGGTATAAGAGCAAGAAGTGCTGGCCGAAAGACTCGCGCATGAGGCTAATGAGGCACGACGTCAATCTCGGACGAGCTGTTTTCTGGGATTTGAAGAATCGACTGCCGCGTTCTATCACCACCATTGAGTGGGATGAGACATTTGCTAGTGTCTACAGCCGAGACAACCCCAATCTGCTCTTCTCAATGTCCGGGTTTGAGGTTCGAATCTTGCCAAAGATCCGGAATCAGAACGAAGAGTTCCCAGTCAAGGATAGCGTCTGGTCCCTGGTCGACAATGAAAGCAAGGAGAGAACAGCGCACGCCTTCCTACAGGTGACGGAGGAAGATGTCCAGAAGTTCAACAACCGCATCAGGCAGATTCTCATGTCCTCTGGATCCACAACCTTCACCAAGATTGCCAACAAGTGGAATACGGCTCTAATAAGTCTCTTCACATACTACCGTGAAGCGGCAGTCTCGACCATTCCCCTTCTTGATTGCATCGTAAAGTGCGAGACAAAGATCCAGACACGTGTCAAGATAGGCCTGAATTCCAAGATGCCATCACGATTCCCGCCAGCTGTCTTCTACACGCCGAAGGAGCTAGGAGGTCTCGGTATGATTTCAGGATCACACATCCTGATTCCGGCAAGCGACAAGCGATGGTCTAAGCAGACTGATACCGGAGTCACGCATTATAGAGCTGGAATGACTCATGACGAAGAGACTCTCATCCCCAACATCTTCAGATACATCATTCCGTGGGAGTCGGAGTTCATCGACTCACAAAGGGTGTGGACAGAGTACTCCCAAAAGCGACTCGAGGCGAACCAGCAAAACCGCCGTCTTACGTTGGAGGATCTGGAGGACTCTTGGGACAGAGGCCTGCCACGTATAAACACCCTCTTCCAGAAGGATCGAAGCACTCTGTCGTTTGACAAGGGATTCCGAGCCAGAGCCGAATTCAAGATATACCAGCAGATGAAGAGCAACCCATTTTGGTGGACGAGTCAGCGCCATGATGGCAAGCTTTGGAACTGTTTGTTTTACCCTCCCTCCTCGTCATAAGGTGCTCTACTAACTGTTTGCAGTGAACGCATATCGCACAGATGTCATCCAGGCTCTCGGAGGTGTCGAGACTATCTTGGAGCACACGCTCTTCAAGGCAACAGGGTTCCCATCCTGGGAGGGTCTCTTCTGGGAGAAGGCCAGTGGCTTCGAGGAGAGTATGAAATTCAAGAAGTTGACGAATGCTCAACGGTCTGGTCTCAACCAAATCCCAAATCGTCGATTCACTCTGTGGTGGTCGCCGGTAAGTTTCCCGTGTTTTGCCTCCACTCTTCTTTCCGGATAGTCTCCCCCGGGATATTCTCCAATAGGATAACCTCCTGTGGGACAACCTCCTGTGGGGCAGCCTCCTGTGGGGCAGCCTCCTGTGGGATAGCCTCCTGTGGGACAGCCTCCTGTGGGACAGCCTCCTGTGGGACAGCCTCCTGTAGGACAGCCTCCTGTGGGATCTTGTCCAGTGGGACTACTTCCTTGGGGTCACCTCCTTCGGGCCAACCTGCCAATGGAACATGGGTGTACGTTATACTGACTTTACCGCAGACCATAAACAGAGCAAACGTTTACGTCGGTTTCCAAGTCCAACTGGACCTTACTGGTATCTTCTTGCACGGCAAGATTCCAACGCTCAAGATCTCATTGATTCAAATTTTCCGGGCCCATCTTTGGCAGAAGATACATGAATCGGTAAGTGGACGCGTCCTCTGTATTCCAGAGATTATGCTAACTTTTTCCTTAGGTTGTCATGGATCTTTGTCAAGTGTTTGATCAAGAATTGGAGTCGCTTTCTATTGAATCTGTACAGAAAGAGACCAGTTAGTGGGCCAAAACTCTTTCTTTGAGCATCAGCTAACCTTGATGCAGTTCACCCCCGCAAGAGCTATAAAATGAATTCAAGCTGCGCCGACATTCAGTTGTTTGCTAGCCACAAGTGGAATGTGACGAGGCCTTCCATGCTGTTCGACACCAAGGACGTCATCGAGCCGCACACCACGAACAAGTTCTGGGTTGACGTCCAACTGAGATACGGAGACTATGACTCCCACGACATTGAGCGATATGTCCGTGCCAAGTACCTCGACTACACGACCGACAGCATGAGTCTATACCCATCAGCGACGGGCCTGATGATTGGTATCGATGTTAGTACAATCTTCCTCCTTTTACCGTAGCAGGTGACTAACACACAGCAGCTCGCATACAACCTCTACTCGGCGTACGGTCACTATTTCCCAGGTCTGAAGATGCTCATTCAACAAGCTATGGCCAAGATCATGAAGGCGAATCCTGCTCTTTATGTTCTTCGCGAGCGTATCCGAAAGGGTCTCCAGCTGTACGCCTCCGAGAGCAACCAGGAGTTCTTGAACTCGCAGAATTACTCCGAATTGTTCAGCAACCAGACCCAGCTGTTCATTGACGACACCAACGTGTACCGTGTGACCATCCACAAGACCTTCGAGGGCAACTTGACGACCAAGCCGATCAACGGAGCCATCTTCATATTTAACCCGAGAACCGGGCAATTGTTCTTGAAGATCATCCACACGAGCGTCTGGGCTGGACAGAAGCGTCTCGGTCAGCTGGCGAAGTGGAAGACAGCTGAAGAAGTTGCTGCTCTTATTCGATCCCTCCCTGTTGAAGAGCAGCCAAAACAGCTCATCGTCACTCGTAAAGGTCTGCTCGATCCTCTGGAAGTGAACCTGCTCGACTTCCCCAACATTTCCATTCGGGCTTCCGAGTTGCAGTTGCCGTTCCAAGCTGCTATGAAGGTCGAAAAGTTGGGTGACATGATCCTCAGAGCGACAGAGCCCCAGATGGTGCTGTTCAACCTCTACGATGAGTGGCTCAAGAGTATCTCGTCTTACACCGCCTTCTCACGTCTGGTCCTGATTCTGCGTGCTTTGCACGTGAACATGGATAAGACAAAGCTTGTCTTGCGTCCTGATAAGACGGTCGTCACTCAAGAACATCACATCTGGCCCACGTTGTCGGATGAGGACTGGATCAAGGTCGAGACACAACTCAGAGATCTGATTTTGAACGACTACGGAAAGAAGAACAACGTCAACGTCTCAAGCTTGACAAGCAGCGAAGTTCGTGACATCATTCTTGGTATGGAGATCTCTGCTCCCTCACTTCAGAGACAGCAAGCTGCGGAGATCGAGAAGCAGCAGCAAGAGCAGCAACAACTCACTGCTGTCACTACCAAGACACAGAACGTTCACGGGGAGGAGATCATTGTCACGACGACGTCTCAGTTCGAACAGCAGACGTTTGCGTCCAAGACCGAATGGCGGACTCGAGCCATCGCCAGCTCAAATCTGCGTACTCGCGCCAACAACATCTACGTCTCACCTGTGGACAACGATGCGGATGAGATCACGTACGTCATGCCGAACAATATCCTCAAGCGCTTCATCCAGATTGCGGATCTTCGTGTGCAAGTGGCTGGGTATCTGTACGGGTCATCGCCACCTAAGTACGACCAGGTGAAGGAAATCAAGTGCATTGTCTTGGTCCCCCAGATCGGTGGACTTCGAAATGTTCAGCTGCCCCACCAGCTTCCTCAGCACGAGCTGTTGAAGGACTTGGAGCCCCTCGGCCTGATTCACACCATGTCAGGCAACGAGCTGCCCTACATGTCTGCGGCAGACGTCACGGAACACGCCAAGTTGCTCGACAGCCACAGCGAGATGCAACAGGACAAGACGCTCACGGTATCGGTGTCCTTCACGCCGGGCAGTGTCTCTCTTTCCGCATGGGCGCTCAGTCCCCAGGGCTACAAGTGGGGCCTGGAGAACAAGGACCTGCAGAGCGACCAGCCGCAGGGCTTCACCACGACGATGGGCGAGAAGCGCAAGCTACTGCTCAGCCCGCGCTACAGGGGCTTCTTCCTGGTGCCCGAGACCAGCCAGTGGAACTACAGCTTCATGGGCTCGGCGTTCGCCGGGCTGGAGAAGAAGCCTGTCCGTGTCAAGCTCGACACCCCGCTGCCCTTCTACAGCGACGCGCACCGGCCGGTGCACTTCCAGAGCTTCGCTGAGCTCGAGGACATCGGAGTGGACAGGAGCGACAACTTTGCATAAGCAGGCGGGAGATGACTCATGTCTCGCGCGGGCAAAAGTACAAGCATTCAAAATTGGGTTGGGACTTCAGTCCTCCGGGGCCGCGGGTACGAAGAGGACGGAGAAAATGGTTGAGGTACCTCGACTCCTTGGGAGGAGGAACACGGAGAGGGAATCTCCGACGGGCACGCGAGTCTGCGCTCCCGGGCGAGAACACGAATTCACGAGGGTCGAGCCCGCTGTTCTGGAGGCAGAAGTCAGGAGCACGGGTTGTGGTACGCACTCTTTGGTAATAGGGGCTGTTGGTGACGCGGCGTTTCCGAGGGCATCGGCGAGGCTGTGTTTTTGGTTCCCTTGTCTCGAGGGAGAAGAGCCGAGATTGTACTGTACAAGATGTATGCGATGTGATATACTCAAATGGGAAGAGAAAGCAGCCTGCAAAAGCCATGCAAATAATTCAATTTGGCCTGTATACCTACGTCAAAAGTCGTGATGATCCACGCCACGCAGAAGCGTAGTGTCGTGCACCGTCTACCAACCACTCGTCTTCCTTGGTCATGACGGTGCGCGCCCGCCACGGCTGCCAGTGCAGCTAGGTTTTTTTTGGTTTTTTTTTACCCCGTTGTGCCCTGGCATGACGTTGGATTCCACACGTCTTAGCCTGTGGATACTGGCCCCATACTTAAAAGGACGAGCTTTGTAGTGCAAGTATGTACTTGTACCTGCATTGGCGTGGCGTGGGGCTGGGGACGATCGCACAGGAATAATACATAAGCGACCGCGGACGGCCGCATGAGCTTTCCAGAAGCAGCCAAGCAGGTTCTGTTCGGGGGGGTGGTGGCCCTCTGGGCTTGGGTGGCGGGCACGTGCCCCGCTCCCGTAGCACCGGCGCGTGTTGCCAAACGGGTCCGTCTATTTTCTTACCTTGTTTTATTGTTTCTTCCTTTTTCTCGCTTCTTGGGAGCTTCAAGGTGTGGTTGCTCGGATTCGGTGTCCCCATCCTACTCCGCGGCGGCTTCTTTGATTTGCTCCGGAGGGCTAACTATTGGCGCGCTCTTGATCTGTCACCTTGTCTGGGCTTTGTCAGGCGACGGGGGAGGCGGGTATACCGTCGAGGAAGCGATTGGCTTCCCGTGGGGATCGGTAGGCGCGCCGGGCGCAGGTTTGAGCCGGAGAGGGGGGACCAGACATGGCGAACAGTAGGGGAGCTCTCCCCAGAAAAGCTGTCTCGCGTATGTAATCATTTGTCGTGGTTGATTTGAAATTGCAGAGCTTCATGCATCAATGCCTCGTCGGGCGTTTTTTTGCTGTTCCTCCAACAGTCTGTAGCCTAGATGCGCGCACATGTGTGTACCGTGCAGTAGCTGGGGTCCTAGCTCTCTCAATAGCACAGTCGCCTGGTCTCCACCGGTCGGTTCTCGCTTGGGATAAGCAGGATGGTCGACGTCGACGATACCTCATCTGGCTAGCATGGATGGGTACCTCTCGAAGCTCCCCAGGGTTTTTGCTGCTATTCCGGGGGACAACGTTGCACGCTCAGGGTCAAGCATTTCTTGGTAGCTCACCTGGTGAGAGCTGTCAAGACTTAGCTCCCATTACCTCGAAATTTGTAATTGGCTTTAGGACGAACTTGGCTGTCCAGTCGCAAGCCGTGCTTCGCGGACCAAGATCAGCACCGAGGGAGGGTGCCCATGTTTTGGCGTCTCCCCATCTCCTCACCCCTCCCGCTGCGGCGGTGGCGGCGTCTAGCAGCAAAGAACGGGCGTCAGCGGGTTCCTGGGTTAGCCGCAACGGCTTTTGCTCTGCGGCTGAACCTAAAAAGGGGACACCGGCGTGCAGTGGGAGGGTGTGCATACGCCAGGGCCACACCCGTGCCGCCGCGACCACCCGCTGAGATCCTCCCAGGGCTGGGAATTTAACACCAGGCTGTTTGAATATTGGTATCCGCCGCGTTGTCGGGATGGCGTGTACGTGCGCACGTAAGGACATACATCATAGATACATACATGACATGCATGCGTGTTCGTTTGTGTGCGTGTGGCTGAGGTGTAGGCAAGGATGAAAGTGATCGCCGCCGAGTCTCCCCACGCTCCAAACTCACAGCCGCAGACGCACCCACCGGAATACCTGGACCGATTTACGGTCAGGGGCGCGGGTGCGCCCGCACTCGGTGGCTCAACCCCAACTGTGTTCATCTTGCATAGATCATCTCTGATTACATGGCCTGCGGGTAATCTCTACCCCTGTGTTGGTGCGATGGGTAGTGGTGTTGTGGCGGCGGCGGCGATGGTGTTGAGAGAAGTGGCACGTTACTTTGTCGTCGTTGTTGGAGGCCGTCGAGATCATCCCGCATCTGTCAGCCAAGCGATCCAACACCACGGTGGGTTCCCCTTGCCGGTACCCGCCTGGCGCGCTGACATGTAGAAAGCATGCTGGACATGGGAGGCATCTTGCATTTCGGTCGCCTCGGTCAGATTCGAAAGTTTATTCAGCCCTCGGCCCCCTGCCTCGGTGCCTGAATATCCTTGCCTTGGCTGTCAGCAGTCCGGTAGCGATCCGCACGGATGCATGTCAGTCGGGGGCGTACGCGGATCGGGCTGTGTACCGCCCAGTACACTCTAATTGAGCAATTTCGATTCTGATCTGCCTTCTAGAAGGAAGTCGGCGAGACCCTTACGCAGTGGGATGCGAGAACGCACGACCAGGTACTCATGCAAGGGGCCGATTCCGCGACGCCGTGCACGGCATTCTGACAAGTTAACCTCGAAGCGCCGGCCAGCCTCTCAAGGTTTCTGCACCCACGTGCGTGTCAAAAGGACTTGCATCTGGTTTCGAAGGCAAACCTTGTCTCGTCAAGCCTCCATGGCAAGGCAAATATGGGCAGATAATCCTCGATTAGCTCCAAGGTCCGGAGTGATCTGGGCGCCGCAGAGGCGTAGGCGACGATCAGGGCACGTAGCGGGCGCCCCTTGTTCAGTTGAGGAGCAGCCGGAGTTTCGGCAGTATAGAGACTCCTCGTTGCTTCCGGATTAATGCGAACGACACATCGTCCCAAGGCCCCGAGAGGAAAGGGGCCCGCCTCGTTCCCTGGGCACCGTTGTTGGGGCAAGGGGCATAGGGGGCTGTCGTTCGTCGTTTGAAGATTTAAGCTTACTTGCCAGCGCACCGTCCACGAGATGCCTGGGAAATAAATGATCCTCAGGGTCAAGCCTCCTGCCTGGCGGAACGAACGGAGTACTCCGGCCTGTTGGGGCACTTTCGAGGTAATTCTCCGCTTCTTTCAGGGTCGGTTCAAAATTGAGTCGTGATGCGCCAGTTCGGCGAAGTTGTTGATGCTGATGAGGGTCTGGCACGGCCCAACTGCCGGGCCCCGTTGGCAAATTCGTCGGGCTGGCCTGTTCCTGTTGAGTGCTGACTGCTGAGTGCTGGGACGGGGGCTCCGGGGAATTGACCAGGTGACGGCTTGGTGGGTTCACCCCGTTCACGGCGGCGCCTGCTGTGTGAGCAGGGTTGGACCATCTCGGATGATCTGCAGAGTATTTGTGAATGTGTTTGATGCGCTGGTGCATGTGTCAGAATGTCGACGCAAGTCGGCAAGCACTGCGGTGGAAGGCCGGGTGACTGAGACGACGGGGATCAGCCAGTGAGGGAAAGTTGTCATGAGGCTCCGCCGTTTTGATTTCCCTCGCGACTCTGCGTCCTGGCAAGTGATGCTATCGCCAGAGCCGCCTCTGGGATGTGGGCGGGTAGATCGCAGGGGGTCTGTGTCAATCCTCAGGGCCTGGGGCGCTCCTGTAGGGCTGAAGAATGCTGCCCTGGCCTGCCCTGCCCTGCAAGTCTGCCCCGGGGGTTTCTGTTGTTAAAGGCGGGCAGCAGTGGGTGACGCATTTGTTTAACGTTGGAAGGATGATGCATCATTCCCCTGCCCGGACTATTTTTGGTGGTCGGTGATCAGCTCTTCCGGGCCCCTCTTCGGTTGGGAACATGGGGCGTGACCCCGTTCTGTGGGATCTTCGACTATCGACTTGCGGGACCCCATCGACGGGCAGACCTACATTGCGCTTTCCGTGCTAGACCGCGGGGATGCCGCCACCACAGCTGGTCGCGGTTGGGAGGGAGGGGTTCGTGGCAAGGGTGAAGGCAGGGCAAGGCACTGATGATGCGGACAATAGCTCGCCCAGAGTGTCGGCAATGTCCAGCCTCAGCCCTCGTGTCCGGATGAAAATACGGCAGACGCCTGCTGGCCTGATCTCGCAAACCCAAGGGGCTGTCAATTGGGGGGGGGGGGGGCACGGGAGTTGGTGCCAGATAGAGTTGGATCTTGCGATGATCCGTCCCGCCCCTGGCTGTCATGATGCCATGTCGAGTCGAACCTGTCAACCAGACTTTGGTGATCCATGTTACAGTACGCCCATCGACTAGTTGCTGCTCCCCGATATGGCGGTTCAGGCTGAGGTAGCATTGCATCTTGCCGCGTCTCCGGAGCGATTGGTCTTTGGGATCTGCAAGCACAGCCTGTCAATCAATCGACAGTCAGTGATGAGTAATAAGGAACAGACGACAGCTCTGTCCCCGGGTGCCTCTGTGCGTCATGTCATGTCCAGCGATCTGGGCGTGCATCTTCTCGCGCGGCTTCCTATTTGGTCTAACAATACTGTAACAGTAATTCCCCATGTGCAGATACGGTGTGTATCCTGCTACTAGCCACTTTTGCGGCTATCTATGTGCACAGCAGGTTGCGTCATGCAGACCGCGTACTTGCCATTGCCTTTCCTTGTCTTGCGCCTGCCTTGCGCGGGTACCTGCCTATCCCGCCTCTTTGGGCAACTGCCCAGGTTGGTAGTAGGTGGGTACATGGGAGCCGCCCTGGGAAGACACGACGATGCAGGTGTAGGTGCAGGTGCAGGTGTACTTGCAGGTGCAACTGCAACCGGGACTGACATTGCCCTTTTCGAGGGGTCGTTGCCTCGCGAAACGGAACAGCTTCCCGGCTTCCCAACACGCGCAGGCCGAGAAACACACGACCACGTTGGCTGGCCGCTCTAGCTGGCCGTTTATTCGGGCGACTACCGTGTTGCCCGAGTACCAAAACCTCGTCCCGTAGACAGTTTTGTCCCATTCTCCCTTCTCCTGAAACATATCCCACGGAGCCCAGTCCCTGACAACACCTCCTTTTGCCATCAACTCCCGCGCTTCAGCAGCGGCAGCAGAACGCTCCTGAGAGCCACAGCCAGACATCGGGCCGGCCCCCTCCTGTGTCCTGTCGACGGGGCACTGGATGCCAATACCGGGCCAACTTCCCCTTTGAGGGCATCCCATGGTTCGTCCACCATCAATTTCTCATGCGCAGGCTGACGAAACTGACGATGATAATCCAGCACGCCGGTAAATCTGTGGGACTGCTCCCTTACCCACGGCCCCAGCCTGCTGCTCCCCTGCTCGGCGCTAGAAGCTGCCTCGCCTTCCAGAACAACCAACACACCACGTCGAATCTGCCTATTTGCAGTCCCGCATAATCCAGCTTTTAATTGCCAGGTCCCGTGAAACGCGTTTCCTTCATGCAGATCCCTGCTTCTGACCCCAAAACCGCTCCTTGCCTCAGCCCGCGCCGCACTCGCCCAGTCGCTCAGCCCAGTCTCCAACGAGCCCAGTCGCCCTAGCCGGCCAATGCCAATCCCAAGCCCAAACCTGCAAGAGCGCAGCGAATATCTCTCCTCCCGCAGTACGCTGCCATCATCGGCTGTTCACGAAATGGGTCCCAGGAGGATCAAACTGTCCACTGCGGATCTGGCAGCATTGAATCGCGCAATTTTGGAGACGCCGACAAGCAGGGGTGACGATGCCCCTGCAGCGCTCAGTTGAGACCCCCCTGGGGTTCTCGGCCAGAACTCTGTACGCCGGGTCATCGTGCAGCGTGACGAATTTCACATTGCTGCTGTGCCTGCAACTGCTACAATCACTGCTGCCGGAAGCGAAAGCACAGAGTCCCTGGGTTCGCGAGAATGAGCCGCGAGGGACGCAGAAGTTTCACGACACTTGCATTGTTGGCAATCGCATTCCGATACCGATTTGGCATTGCGAGCAACTAGAAACTCTTGGGGGGGTGGACAAATGCATGCAACCAAGCGCGGTGTCATCCCATGTTGCACACAAAAGTCTGTGCTACCTGACAGTCAATCGGCGCAGCCCATGTGAGGTGCTGCATCATCTTCTTGTCAGCGGCTGTATTACACGCAGACTACCCCGAGGATAGGACCCATCCTTGATCACCATGCCGTCGAGCTCCATACCCAGCCCCTCGAGCCACTCGCGATGTCGTCTCCTCCCGCATCTGGATTGTCGCTCTCTTCCGGCGCATCATTACGGCATCGGCGTCTGAGATTGCGGGCCTGGGCAGTGCGGCGCAACTTTCGGGCCTGTGTTCTCAGTAGGCAAGCTCGACGTTCCTGCTGCTTGGACGCATGTGGCTGACTATTAACAAATCCCCACAGAAACGACATGAGGCCGCGGTGAACTACCAACTAAGTGCGCCTATGTGACCCGTGTCACCCACGACTCGGCCAGCTCCCTGACATTTGCGCTTCGGCAATCTGGGTCACTAATTCTTCGGTTGCAACGACCCTGCAGTGCACCTCGCCCTATGGCGTTTGAGAATCGCGCTCTCTCTGTTGTCTGATATAGGGCCCCCAGTCTCAATATACCCCATCCTCCGGGGCAGAACAACGGAAGCTCTGACTTCCATAATCGCCGCTGCCCTGTTTCTCCATCATCAGAGACCCCGCTTCGCCTTGGAACAGGGTGCCAGCAAAGTACCTTGGCCTCTCTGCCGTACCCTCGAGTACCTTCGCTCCCTGTTGTTCATCCCTCCCACGCACAGCAAAGAGCAGCGGAGTCCCCTGTCGGCTCTCGCCTCCCTCGCGGGTTCGGGGGCCATTTTCCACAGTCACAGCCTCTGCAAGCAGGCCCGATCGTTGTCTGGAGCTTGATCCTCGCGCTCGCGTGCATTGGCCGTCTTGCTGCCTCCTTTGTTCGCGGCTCTTTCTCACACACGGTGGGCGAGAGCAGTGGTGCGCCTCCACCCCATGCTACAACAATACCACTCTCCCCTTGTTTTGGCTTAGTGTGCTGGGGAACCTCGAGGGAAGGGGGCCCCTGTCCATCAGTCTGGAGCCTGTCGACGGAGTACCATTGTATTCCCGTTGCATCACGCCTCGATGCCGGGGTCTCGTTTCTATACCCAGTGGGTAAGGCCATGGCATAAGATCCCCAAATTATGCTACCGTCCCTGCTCAGCAGAGGTAAATCAAGTCTCCGCACCATCTCAGGAACAGTACCTGTTTCGCACATGGCTGGCCGACCGCATGTCTGCTCTACTGTAGGCCTGCAGAGAGCCTTAAAGAAGGTACCTCCCCTCGGCATCCACACCTTGCTAGACTTTTACCCTTCCACACGACACCAAACATCAGACGATAAAACAGCCTTCACAACGTGTCTATATCATCTCTCCCTAGCCCGACGCTTTTTTGCCGTGGAGTATAAGTACCACATCCTCACTGGAAATTTCCGGGCAGATCCGTTGAAGGATGTTGGCCTGGTGGCTGTGAGCTGTCGAGGGATGCTATAGAGTCACTACCACCACCGCCGAGGTATCTGACGCCAAACTCCAAGGAAGCTTTAATAGCCAACCACGTCAATTTCCGATTTGTACACAACACACCTCTCGGTGACAGCCGCCACTACTCCTCCTCCGCCACCTTGCCGTCGACACATGAACTCGGTTGCTGTCTTACCAGCAACGGCGAATCCACTGCACAGTTCGCGGCGGGTACCATCGACAGCGAGGCGTGATCCACGCCTACTAAGCAGCAGACTCACCCCCAAACTACCCGAGGCAGCCCTACGGGGCTCCAGTCAGTCAAATTCTTTCCATCCAGATTCCGGCTCCCGGCCAGGGCGGTTCGCTCTGGCGGACCCCATGCGGCGGAGACACGCTGGCGGGCAACTACCGAATAGGAGGGGACTACAATGTCGACTACTCACCACAGGACTCGCATCCGGGCGACCAGAGCCAAACGCCTCATGGCTACAGCTCGCAGCATCACCGGCCCTCCATCCATCATACGGGGCCCTCGATTCTCCATGAGAGTCCAACGGAGCCACACTATACGACCATGCAGCAGCAGCAGCAACAACAGCAACATCACCACCAGTCTGCACACCGACCACTTCCGGTCCTCATGGACCCGGGGCAGTTGGGCGGACACCCGGGAGCACATCGGCAGTCCTACCCCGGGCCATCGCATTTTGGTGGGCCTGGTCCGTCTCCGCACTCAGTAGTCGCTCCTCTGTATCCGTCTATGGCTCCGGGTCCAAGCCCTGGCGTCAAACGCTCCAGGCCGGACGACCTTGACCTGTCAGTCCACGGCATGCCGGACCTTGAACAAGGGGACATGGATTCGATGCAGCAAACCCCTCTTGGTGCCGCGTATGCCCAAGCTGCGGGAGGATCTTCCCACCCGACCCATCATCATCACCGTCTCCCAGATACGGGACCGCCTTCGAAACTGATGCGTCGCGACGATAATCTGGGAGGAGGTGCTCCTAGTGTTGTGGGACAAGAGGGAATGCCAGAACCAGCACCGAGACCAAGGGGACCCAAACTCAAGTTCACACCCGAGGACGATCAGCTGCTCATAGACCTGAAGGAAAACAAGAGCCTAACTTGGAAGCAAATCGCCGACTTCTTTCCCGGGCGCTCCAGCGGTACCCTTCAAGTTCGATATTGTACCAAACTCAAGGCCAAGACAACACAATGGACGGACGAGACGGTGAGTGCCTGTTTTCATTCCTTTGGCACCTGCACAGCCTTTTGCGCCGGTTTACCTGCTCCCGGAGAAAGAAGAAAAAAGAAGGATAGCGGTAGTCGTTCGGAGACAGCAATGCTAATGCTTTCACATACAGGATTTAAAGCTTCGTACCGCTCTCCAGGACTATGAAAACGAAAAGTGGCGCATCGTAGCGAATAAAGTTGGGACCGGCTTTACTCCTGCTGCATGTCGAGAGAGGGCTGCGCAGCTCATTGACGAGAACTTATAGCAATCAGCGTCCTCTCCAGGAGTCTCGGCTCCTGAAGGGGACACAAGCGTCTACTCTCAGCCACACGCTGAGTCTTCGAATCCTGTTTACACCCACCAGCCCGCTCAGCCATCGAATACGGTCTACACGCAGCATCTCCAGCAGTAGCGGGGGGACCGGCTGCGTAGGAAGCGCCATGAGTGCCGGCAGCCTTCACAGCGCATCTGTCACCAGCCGACCGTTGGCTGAACTTCCTACCATCTCGCGACAATCAGTGTGTGTCAAGGGTGCTATCTCTTATTGTGCTACTGCATTGTTCGGCGCGTATCACACGTTATGGGTGTTGTTCGCCCACACCAATCAAAGGGGCCCCGTCCATCGAAACGAGTACAGGACCATTGTCAGTCTTCAGAATTGTACCTTGGCTTGTGGTTCTTACGACTGTGGGGGGGCTTTCTCAACAACAACAACGATTTTTCCATGTCTTCATATCAGCTAGGAGGAGCAAGCTCAGACGGAATATAATGTTCAGAGATACCCGATCCTTGTGGATACTTGCCCTACCTTTTTCGATTGTGGGGCTTTTCTTTGTTATATTTCCCACGTCTTCACCACAATAGATTGGCAGCTTGCACGGTTCATTTGGGCCTTTCACGGCAGACACGTATATACGGGGGAAGGGTCGGCTTGGTATACGCGTCACGGCCCGTCTAACGATACATTCGGCAGCTCTCTCGGGCAACCCTACGATTCTTTCAGCAGCAACGACACATCGACGACTTGCTTGCTGATTCCGGGCTGGCGCCGGGTTGGACTTCATCCTCCCCTGGACGTCAGTAATGTTTGGAATTGTGGAAATCATGCGGCCGAGCAGGGATGAGGTTTTGACGATTTCAACAGGGGGGAGGCTGTCCTTTTCGGTTAAAATACCACTTTCGCACATCTTGTAAGGCGTCAGGAAAATCATAAAGGTCGGGACAGGGATTGCAAGAGCAACACCATTGTTGGCCTGGAGATTGCCATATTTGCAAGGCATATACTTGGACATATCATCACCACCGTGTGTTTTCTTTGTTCGAGCTCCTCTGCTTCTACCACATATATATTCTCAGCCGTGGATGAGTACATAATCCTTAAAATGGTTTAAACATGCATTTGTTGAATTTTGCCCTCAGTGTCCCTGACTCTGTGTAAGTCATCTATGTAGAAATCAAGTTACAATGCTTGTCTGGACCCTGGAACCCATATTTGAAAATACGAGGAGACCAGTCTGCCGAATTAGGAAGATTCTGGTATATCGCAGTGCGACCGGCACCCACCAGGCATGTAACCAACAGGGCAAGTGGCGGGCGATAAACCAGGTGTGAGTTGCTGCCGATCACCTCGTGTGAATTCACAAAAAAAGAAAAGAAAAGGAAACAGTGTGTGAATGCCCTGCTCTTCGCAGCATTCCTTCCTTCAGATCATTTCCACAGGGGGTGTGCGGGAGGAGCAGGGACTGATCGTCGGGCCTCTTCCCCGTTTTCTCTCGGCCGGAGTCCCTCTTCGCCAGCTTGTTCTGCCCGTCAGCCCGTCCGTCCCATCAAACACGCTCGCACTCGCACACAAACCAGGGCCATGCCACCGTGCCATGCCGTCACCGTCAAAAAAATAAGGTGACACATAGCAGGCAACCAAACTTGGTCGAGCCAAGGCTTGCAATGCCCCTGTCTTGCTCTCCCCGGCCGCACCTACCAACCACAAACCCTCCCCCTCCACCCCGTCCGCCTACCCGTGGCCACCCGTTCCAGAGAAACGGGCAACAGAGTACCGAACCGATATGTCGGGCCTTGTCAACCGTGTGACCTTCCCGTCCGGCCCTGTTCCCAATTGTCTCTCCAGCGTGATATAGCTTAATAATTTCAATTTAATTTAGGGTTGCCGAGAAGGCTGGCCCAGCCGCCACTCGTTATGGCCTGCCCTTCTCTCTTATCTACCGTAGTATGGATGTGACGACGTTTTACTTCGGAAAGGAGGGAAAAGAAAGGGCAAGAAAAAAGACTTTGACGCACGGATGGGGGGAGGAGGGGGTATTGCGCGGTCATCAGGTGAGGACGGATACTTTTTCGGTACCAGGGCGGCTTGGTTCCGAGGTGGCGAGGGTACATCCGAGCAATAATGCTACCATATTTCGAGACGGCGCGGATCTTCGTGGGTGATTCCTTTTCCCCCTTCTCTAGGACTGAGAGAAGTGGTCGAGAGAGAAAGGAAAGAATGAACTTCTGTCAGCAACAATTAGAGCTCTCAGAGGGCTACGGCGGGAAAAACCACGGCGTTCGCCGTGGAAAACCAGAAAGTCAGTTTGCAGATACCAGATCTTATGCGACCCACGGTTCAAAGCGTATCTTTCACGGGAGAGATAGCCGATCGACCGCTCCTCATCGCGACAGCATAAAAAAAACATGCCGAAGCTTGGGACGAAAGGGGGCGCGCACGTCTGTCTGCCCTGCGACCTCTCATCTGATCTGCTGCGTGCGTCTCAAGAGCATGCTGCAACCCTTTGCGCGCAAGCGCGGGATCCCCTCGCCCATTGCTGTGGTGATGCTGTCCGGTGGGCTTGGGTAGGCAGTGTACTGTACCACCGTGACATGGAATTGAGTGTGCGTGCATGCGTGCGTGCGTGAGAGACATCGTGCATATGCAGCTGCGCGCTACCCTCCCCTCCCCCCAGCGATGGGTTCAATCGCGGGCAGCGAACCCCTGAAGCCCTCTCGATGCGCGGCGCACCCAGCGGGGCGTTGATACATCGAGAGTTACCGTAGGCACAGGCAATCATACGTGGGATGTGATGTAGAAAGTCTCCGCTTCGGCCGCGACGGTGTCGAGGAACACCCTACGTGGTATTGCTCCCACGGTAGGACGAGCCGGACTGGATTTTGGCATGTCGACTTTGGCGGCACCAGCAATCGGGTCGTGTGTAGCTAGCGTTTTGGCAGGGACAGACAGAGACAGCAGAAAAAGGGCCGGGGGTGGTTTTTGCGCGTCGAAGCCAACCCCCGGCGGTTTTAATTGGTTCCCGGCCACCGGCGTCGCCGGGTTTCTTGTCCTGCAGGACGCTGGACAGTCACCTGGGCGCCGCGGCGGGCGTTGGCGCCGCATGAAATGGACAAGCCGTGAGGCGCGGGTGCCAGCGACCGTGATGCGTGAGCCACACTGCAGCCCGCTCCCACCACCACAGTCTGACCTCCTGGCGCTCCAATGGGCTCCGGAGCTATGAGTTGTCAAGACGAGACAATGAAGCTTGCCCACGTGGTGTTTCGCTGCCGCACCACAGCTGACAGAGCTGTGCTACAGCTGGACAGCCCTCAACATGAAACACGCATGCCCAGCTACGTGGGCGGTCCAGACCTGCCGAAACCCCCCCTGTGGTGGGTGGGACTCCCGATGATGGGTGCGTCTGCAACTGCCGTACGTGTGGTTCGACGACATGTCGCGGGGTTTCGATGCAGTCAGGATCTCCTTGTCGCTGTTATGCTGCACGAGGGTCTCTTGATCGGGAAGCCTCCCAAGGTGACGACAGTGCTGTGTAAGAACCCTGGGCACACAAGGCCCACGGTACATAGACCTGGAGCCTTGCAAGACGATACAGGCGGCTGTCAGGCCTGGGCCTTCACCATCGGTCCGCCTGTGGTCGCCGGGATGTGACAAGGCTTGCCTTAAGTCGAGTATCTGCGCGAGCTCCTGCAGGCGTGGGCGGCGGTGCCTCTGCACAATAGGCCGCAAGCTCGCAGCTGCGGGGTGAGCTGCAGGAGGAGCTGCAGGGCCAAGGTTGCCTCGGGATATGTGAGAGATCGTGGGCATCGAAACAGGTTGTAGACGCGAGTCAGCTTGCGACCTGCCGAAAGAGCATGTTGCGTCGTGATCTCGATAGCTGGTGGTGACGGGGGCTCCTTCCGACCAGGTGAGGAAAAAGCAAAAGTTCGGCACAAGCTGCCAGCAGCCAGCGGCCAACAGGTTGGACCTTCTTGACCCGGTCGATCCGCCGTTGTTGCTAACCCCGGTCGGCCATGGGCAGTGCGGGATGTTGCACTGACGGGGACATTGAAGCTTATCTGCGCCTTACCTACTTGATCAGCTCTCAAATCTCGGTGTGCCTCCATGTATGTATTGGACTGCGTCTTGGCCGTCGCTAGGCACTCCTCTCTCCGCCAGCGTGATACAGTGTGGTATGGGCAGGTGCTTGCTCTGTGATGTTGGTCCCTCTACTCATCTCCTCGAGCCAAGAGCAAGATTGGCTTTATCAAGATCAGTTATGTCGGTCTCAATGCCTACTTGGGAGTCTCTTATGGCTCTCAAGTCTCTTAAGACAAGATGGGTGACTGCCAACTGGCTGGAGTCAAATTCCCACGGCCATTGCCGCGATCTGCAGGAGCCTTCCGGGATTATCTGCCAGCTAGCCGGCGGATGCTTGCACCTGGCCTTCCGCCCGTGGAGTCGGTCTTTGCTTCTCTTGGTTGGTGCTGGAGAGCTGAGGTGCGCTGACTGGCCAGCTTCAAGATGAGCCGGTCGCCCTGCCAAGGACGGAAGCTTTTGGTCATTTGTCCCATTCTTTATCGACTGCAATCCTCCGGAATATCGAAGCTGGGAAATCTCCGACGCGGCCGGCCCAGGCCTGGGTCAGGCGACCCACAAAGTGACCGTCTGTCAAGCCTGCTCAAGCGAGAGACGGGTCGCGACATCCCTACATGTGCCTGATGCTCACTGGCCAGCCAATCGGGGATTTGTGACCATCTGCCAGGCTCCAACTACCCAGCTTTTTGTTGGAGCCCAGCTTAAGACGCGAGCCTGACCGGGCTATCCAAGTACCCTTTGCTTGGCTCTTGTACCGGCCTTGTACTGCCTAGCTTCGGGGTACATGTACTTCTGCTGAGGTCGTGCGCAGGACCCTGACAGAGGGATAGGAGCGTATGGGGTCGCAACGCTACGCAGTGTCTGAGCGAAAGATTGTCGGTCTGAACAACTCGACATGGGTAGGTTGCCGCTGTAGACGGAGATGAGCTGCTAGGCTCTCGAGTCTCTCAGATCATCAGACGGACCCTGATTTAACAGATACTGTCTGGGTAGAAATATAACAGTCTCGGCTTCGTGTTTTTACCCCAAGTCCGGGCGCCAACCTTCGACGCAAACAGGGTCCAGACTGGTACCATCATGCAAATCGAAATCTTGTACGAAGTCAGTCACCGCGAGCACATGCTTTGAGCTCAAGCTGGTTGCCAGTCCATGGCTCCTTCGTTACCCCGAGCGCGTCGGTTTCGTTGCTTTCCAATTGGTTCAAGGCCCAGTTTCGGCTTTGGTTGAACATCGCGCGATCTGATATGCGCCGGCATTGCACTGCAGGTCTACTGCTGGGCATCTATCGCGCCACTCCTAGAGAACGCGCCTGAAACACGCCGTATTCCCAAGACATGCGATTAAAGAGATGGCACCCAATGAACCGTGTCTTGCGAAGGCGCGCCTCAGGTTTGGGCTGGAACGGCTTGGTGCGCGATATGCGCCAACCACCACCAGAGCCGACCAAGAAGAGGCGTGGGAACGCATTTGTGGGGCCTTTCTGTACGTGCAGGGAACAGGAATTCCTCTTCCGACCGCGCCAGTGGAGCAGACTTTCCAGTTGTGGTGGCCGGGACGAATAGTTGCAGTTGGTGCACTGCAATAACAGCTGCTTTATACGTGTATAAAAGGGCTTTATAGGGGGGCTATACGTCGGGTCGGGTATAACACACCGAACACCTGGGAAACTGGACAAGAACACCGAAAGCCTAGCAGCCGCTACTGTAACAAGAATAATCCGAGCCGACAATATACTTGTCCATGCGCTTCGGCGCTTCGATGATCTGACTGGACGGCTTGTGGGGGGCCGATGGAGGCACCAAGGCATTGCAGCCATCAGGCGCGAGATGGGAGAGCGGTGTGCCAGCGTCTGCGCGAGCTGCTCAAGGTCTCCCGCAAGGATCAATCGGAGCGCAAGTTGGGATTGGAAGCGGGCCCTCCCTCGCCAAACTGTTGGTACCGAAGTGCTAGTTGTGTCTCTGGGACAAGGCTCGCGGCTATGCACGCAAACCTGCAAAAGCCGGCCCTTCAAAGTCATACCTTACCATCTGCGAACTCGGTTGGGTTCCCGGATCCTGTGCGAGCCAAGGTGAGTTTCATGAGTATCATGGCATCATCGTAACGCGAACTCGAAGGGTTGGCCGGGTAAGATTCGGCCGGGCGCTGATGCTGCGATGAACTGTCCTGGCTGAGGAGCTCATCCCTGAAAGCCGTTGCCAATGCCTTGTTTCCCGTCCCGATCTTGACACGCCTCGATTAATGCGGCTGGATTAATAATTCTTTATGAACGACGTAGAAGCACATGTCTGCCAAGCTCGGCCTTGTTGAGCTTCACTCTCTGTTCTACCAGACCGATCACGATCTTGTGACTGCTGACGTCTAGGCCCTGGTCTAACATTTCGGCTGTTTCAACCAGCCAGCCGTTGAATTCTCCGATTTCAGTCTGCTTGCCGGCTTCGACGTCTTGAAACATAGAGCTCTTGTTGTGCTTGACTTTCTCTCCGACCTGATGTAACATTTCCCGCAGCCTCGGGGCGGAGAGACGCTGTGTCAACGTATCCTCAGAGGCCTCGTCACCCCGCAGGATCTGTGTGCTACTCTCGTGTCTCATCAAGGCCTGGAGTACATTGCTTGTTTCGTTTAGGAGTGCATCCATGACCCTGACAACCTCGCCGTCCTTGTCGGCAAATAGGTCGCCATTCTTGACGCGTAAAATCGCGCTGAGAGGATTAATGATGGAGTTAATGACAAGCTTCTCCAACTGGAGTATCCAGAGTTGGGGTTTCGATACCGCTCGCGCTGCAAGATGCGGAGCCTTCGTAATCATCTCGGTGAGATAGGCGGCCTTTTCTGAATGCGTCTCGCTCGAGCACACAGGACCGATCGTGATATCAGCCGGTGCAGCGTGGACGCTCTTGAAAGCTCCTTCAGAGTAGACGCCGTGCATGGTCACTCCATGCAACCAATTTGGATGTTGACCGCCCGGATATCGATGGTCGTTGTAAGCTTGGCCGTGAGGAGGCCACAATCTGTTCACCCCATTCTGGACAAAGAGCACGTTGGACGAAGTGTCCAAGTATCGCCGCAGAGAATCGAGCTGTGGCATGGCATCATGCGCCTTGGTTGCGACAATCAGATTGCCGAGCCGGTCTCCATCAGCAATTTCCCTCACCGGACCAACGGACGGCTTTTCGGTGGTCCACCATTCTATGTCGACGTTTGATACGCGCTCTGGTGTGCCATAGCGGGTGATCTCGATCCCAGGGTCGGTTGCCCAATGCTCAAGGAGGCTACGTCGGTGAACCACAATCGTGATGGGAGGTGGATTGGAAAGCTGCGCAAGACACGCCGCGTAGAGGCGCCCAAGATTCCCCACACCCAGCACATAGATGCGACGCTCACTGTCGCTTCGACTGTGGATACTCTGCTGCTCAGGTGACTTCGCCCTCTTGGTGTTCTCCAGGTTCTCCAACGTCCAGGCGAACGGTCTGGGTGGACTCGTTGCGTCGTCGAGTATTGACTGCAGCCATGACGGTCTTTCATGTGGAGCCCCATTTGACCGCTGGGACAAATGACGGGCCGCCATCCGTCTTGAGCCTAGCTGTGCCCTGACGATCTTCAAAAAGGGCATGGTCTTGAGTTGCTGTGTGATTGATGGCCCAGGCCTTCAGTCGCTCACTACCCTGACCACATCGACGGACTATAAACAAAAATGGTAGGCCAAGATGAGGTGCAGTGTGACTCACATACCTAGCGTCTGATTGAGTGGTTTTGAGGTCAAAGGTTGCAGTGTTGGATGGGGCGCCTGCACTGTAGTTTCGTCAAAGTCGTGACGTCCCGTTCTGGAGGTGAGGAGCAGGCCCTCCCGTCCACACGTGGTGAACCGTGCACTGGTACGTACCCACTGGGCCCTTTTCAGCACTTGCTTGCGTCGAATCCGGGCTTTTTAACCTGGAACACAATTCCCCTCAGTATGCTGAATTATTTGAAGCAAATCCAGGGGTCTGGGGAAATACAGATTGAAGTCGAGAGTGGAACACGAAAAGTAAACTCGAACATTGTGAGCGTAGCCGTCTCGGAGCTCTCTGATTCTCTGCACTGGTATGATAGGTATGGCAGCCTTCACGTCTTGGCTTGTTAATGCCATGTGGATACAATCTCAGTCCTTAAAATTGCATATCAACTTATTAAGGACCATGAAGAGAGCTTTGATCTGAATGCAATAGTCACAACTCTTGTTAAGATGAACTCGCACCACGTACCGACGGCCTTTGAGGGTTACTAGCACGGGTATCAATTTGCTGTTTTACAGTCCATGAGGTTACTGCTATATTGGTCTGTCTCAGGAACATGAATACCTTTCTCGAGGGTCGACTGATCTCAATTCGGCGTCAGTCAAACTGTTCTCCCAATGTACTGCCACGGCCCCCAGCCCTGCGAGCAACGCAGCACATGTTCAGACTCACTCCCTGATATCAATGACATTTTAATTCTAGACAAGGTGCAAGTGGTAGAGACTATTCCTTGTGCATATCAATAAATTCATCTGAGTCAATATCTAGGCCGGTCTGGATATTAGTCTCCCAGGGCGCCTATTGACGAAATGGGCAGCTGTGACGATGGAATATGCCGCGAGCCATACACCAGACTTGCCACGAAAGGCCTTGAAACGTGTTTGATTGTAAAGATTATCAAATAATGATGCAAATCAGAAACTGTACGTTTCATTTCAAAGGTGATTGCACGGTTCAATCCGGAAGAAATGGCCGTGTTAATCGGAACTGCTTTGTGGTCGCTGCAAGCCAGGTACTTAAGTAGGCAGTGTCGTACACAGCGCATATGACATGGGCTTCCGTTGTTAGATAACACAAATTGAATCTACCCCTTGATATGATCTATTCTACATCAAATACCTACTACGATTGCCTGGAGCCAAAGTGTGATACAAGAATGTGAGTAGAACCCACTTCTTGACATGCTCTTCCGGAGGTTATGATACCGAGAAACTGCACAGTAGCCGACAGGCATTCAGGTCTTTGGTGTTTCGGGAAATACACACTCATGTGCTAAGTGCGCTTCAACTACAGCCGGGCGATAAATCCTGCAGTGTCTTTCAGATAAGTCTGGCGTTTAGGCTCTTCCTCTTGTTCTCGGCGCTTATATCCATTAGGTTTTCTATACATACCTATATCAAAAACATTCATTGCATCTAGGACGCGGTCACTCCAAAGCTCGCCCCTCCAAATTCTGGGAACATTCCCTGATTTCACTACTGACAGGTGCAGATAGCAGAAGGCTCCAAGCACTTGAGCCCAAGTCTGTCAGTGACACACAGCCGTTGCCACAGCCAGAGACATGTTGTCCTCGGCAGTATATTGATATTGACATATTTGATGTACATTGTTTGCTGCAAGCAAAAGTCTGAGGGACTTGGGCTTGGTTGCAAGCGCTTGAGGATGCTCGCAGCACGTATATCTTCGGAGATTCTTGAGCACGGAAAAAGAGCAGGAAATAAAAATTCTGGCAGTATCTCAAAACTGTTGCGTTGCACCGGAAACCACCTAGCAGACAACAGAGTTCCTAAAAGGCGTGCTATCATAGGGACCACTGTGCGGCTGGGCACCTGGTCCATTGGTCAGAACAGACTCGCATGACACGAGGGCAAAGTTTCTGTTCGTAGCTTAATCTTTTGGTAATCCAAGTATTCGTCAATGCAAAAGGCCGGATCAGACGGCGTCCGTGCTCTGCGGGAGAGTCGAGTTCGTGAATCAGTTGGTGAAACGCAACACTATCAAGAGCTGAACACACATGCCGCAAAGAAGAGCAAATAAGAATGCTCAAAATTGAAGGAATGCGGCTGAGAGTGGAAGAGGACAAATGTCAAAGTATTCTAGATAGAGACCTGTAGACAACTCTAAGATGCTGACCCTGTATTGAAGCCTACATCCCCAATAAAGATTGCAAGCTATAAGCATGACAACCATGCTTAGAGGTGTGGGCGCATTCGTCCCCCTCTGTAAGTCACTGGTCATAAGTCCACAGTGTATCCCTGAGCTTTCAAATACTCATTTGTCAAAGGGACGCTGGAGTCACTCCAGTTCGAGCTGGATCAGAGCAGAGGACTTAGATAACAAGGGGAAGAGCGAGAGCAGGGAATGCTAGACGAAGGCTTGAGGGGAAGTAAGAGCCCAGAAGGCATAGACAAAGTTATCTTATGGTCAGCTCAATTATAATAATTTAAGGAGGTAGTAGGAACCTCTGGCTATAAATGATGACACTGGCACGACTTGAGCACAGAATTTTGGCAACAATGTTGCAAGGCCCAAGCTCTTTGAATATGGAAAGAATACAAGGGGGCATAGAGGCTGAACTTATTCTCAATGGTTGCGACAGGAAGGAGAAACGAACGTAATCAGGCCGAAAAAAAGGAATCCATTCTGTTCGTCAGGCACAAAGCGACAATGAACACGATTTATAATGTCACCTTAGGTCTTCGTGAAGATCACACTACTGCATTTGATGCCCTGCAGCTGTCTGACATATTGATATGAAATTCTCAACTCTTCATTCAGTCAAACTTCAAATACGTTCTGGCAGCAGGAGTCTGTCTCTTGTTCTCTCGTTCTCAGTCAATCATTTCTTCCAAATTGCAAGGCACCAACAGAGACGCTGGCTCATTTGGATGATCATATGGAGTGCTCATACATCCACCCAGGCGATGATGATGGCAAAGGTTCAGCACATTTAGGAAGGTACCAGAACAAATTACAGAGAGAACATCCAGGAGAGAAACACATGCAATACCTTATACTGCTGAAGATGATCCTTCTGGGCTTACCCCACAAGAAGACTCAATCACTGAAGGTTGTTTCGCTACAAAGATGCACAGATAAGGTATATGCATATGCAAACGATGGAAAACCCCATCAACTGTACTGTATGTGTTCAGACCATACGCCAATGAGCTCTTCAATTAGTGTGCCTAGATCGCTCGAACTTTATTCGTTGTCTTAGAGTCTTGGGATGATCCATTATTTTCGCCGCGGACCCTCCCCAACGTGCTGAGTGGCCGCTGGACTGGCGCTCGGGGTCAAGGCTCGCAGTGTTTCAAGATGGCGGGACGACGTATCAACTGGCAGCAGCTAAGAGCAATGCCACACTGAATGACACTTAAACATTTCATTCCCGTCCGCTGCAGAAACCAAGGAACTCTGCTGAACTCTTGCAGAATTCAATAAAGCAGTTGATGTCATTATTGTCGCGCGGATCAAAATAAGCCCCGTATAATTTGCTTCTCGGAACCTTGCAACAACGCCGCGACGCCGACCGATGATGAGGTTCCTCCCACCATTGCTCCTGGGCCTGGGCCTCACCTTCGCGCAGCAAACACCAGCGCCATGCAACGGCCACGCCGAGCTCTGCAGCCGGCGCTACAGCAACCTCACGCTCGTTGGCTCTCACAACAGCGCCTTCGTGGGCACGGGGCCGGCCGACAACCAGGAGACGGACGTGGCCGCGCAGCTGGCGCAGGGCGTGCGCTTCCTGCAGGCCCAGACGCACTTCGACAACAACACCATCAAGCTGTGTCACACGCTGTGCGCGTTCGAGGACGCGGGCCCGCTCGAGGCCTACCTGGGCGGCGTCAAGACCTTCCTGGACGCCAACACGCGCGAGGTCGTCACGCTGCTGATCACCAACCAGGACGGGTTGCCTGGGTCGGCGTTTGATGCCGCGTTCAGGGCCGCCGGGATTCAGGGGTACGGGTTTGTGCCGGGGAGGAATTTGACCCTGGATCAATGGCCTACACTGGGGCAGATGATCGACAATGGACAGCGGCTTGTTGTCTTTATGGATTTTCCAGCTGGAGACCCGGTGCCTTATATCCTTAACGAGTTCGACCCATATGTCATGTAAGTGACGACAGCCCTCAAAGATGCCTGCATGAGGACATTTGTACAATGTCTGGTATATCAAACGCTAACATCGCGGATGAATATAGAGAAACCCCGTTCGAGTACGTGTGCCCTAAATGGCATCATCTTTAGAGGGATTCTGCACCGCGAACTTAGCCCCTTTACTGACATCTTTCTCCCTGCCAGCTTCACTGACCCGGCATTCGCGCAATGCTCCATTGACAGGCCCCCAGGGGCATCTCCTCAAGGCCGCATGGTACTCGTGAATCACTTCCTCGACACGAATATCTCGGGAATTCTCATCCCCAACCGCGCGGCTGCGAACGTGACCAACTCGGCTGCATCCATCAACGCCCAGTCCAACATCTGCGTGGGCCTCTACGGGAGCAACCCGAACTTCATTCTGGTGGGTTATTCTAGGATGCAGTCCGCATCTCTTCGCGTGGTCCCCCCCCTTCCCGAGCGAGGCACCGGCTGACATCATATGTGTATGTGCATACAGCTTGACTGGATGAGCATTGGCGACGGCATGGTTGTGCAGGCTGCGATGAACGGAGTGCCGTTTATCCCCAGCACGACCGTGAGCGGGACGTCAGGCAACGCGGCCTCTTCCCCGGCTGGGAATGGCACTGGGACCGAGACCGGATCCGGATCCGCGACGCAGACTGCGGCGCCTGGGAGCACATCTTCTTCTCGAGGCGACAGTCGATCAACACCATCGGTCCAGATTGCGGCAATGTTTGCTTGTGCTGTTTTGATCTTGGTAGCGGGTGCATAAGGCTCTGTTGAGTAAAACTGGGGGAGGGCCAAACTATGAGGTGATTGATGCACCTTACGTCTCAGGACAATAAAGCCGCTCGAGTCTCGACTTCAAGACACCCGCAGGACGTGCCGGTTACATCGCCAGAGATCAGCCGCCGATATCCTGCCTTGGATGGCAGTACTCCCCAAGCGGCCAGGAAATCTCACCTCGACCTTTCAGCTACCGCGCACACCGTTTCAGTTTGCATTCCCAAAGGGCAACCCACATTATGCTGGCAGCAGGGAAGTCTTACTCGCAAGAGTGTGCTTGCGCAGTAAGGACTGCATCGTCCGCCCAGAGAGGAACCCAGGTACCAATGGCCGTCGAGATAACGTTTCTTGACTCGAAAGAACGCCACCAAGCATATCCGGGCTCCACTGCCATCGGGGACCATATAGCCCCATCGTGTCGATCACAGACTTATGGCCGAGCAGTCTTTCAGCTGAATGACCTCGACGGAATAAACTCCGAGTAGGTCAGTCTCTGGTCGCACTACTTCGAATGGAACAACCTCGAATGGGACAACCTCGAATGGGACAACCTCGAATGGGATAACTTCAAATGGGACAATCTCCAGTGGCATATCATCCAGTGGGACAACACCCAATGGATTAATTCAAATGGGATAGCCTCCAGTGGGACAACCTCCAGTGGGATAACCCACGTTAGGATAACCTCCGGTGGGACAGAATCGAGTGGGTTACCTTCTTGTGGGACAACCTCTGACCCAATTCATGCGAGTTGGTATAATCCGGGTGACGATCTCGACCAGGGGTTCTCGCCTGCCAGGGTAACCGAATGAGGGACAAGGACAACCCTGCACCGGGCCCATACCTGCGGGAGATCGACTTGGCACGTCCTTTATCAGATAAAGTTGATCAGGAGGTGGGATCGTGAAAGTCTGATTGATGGGGTATATCAGACAACTTCTAATTCTAAACCAAGCTCTATACATTAAATCTTAACAACCCATTCCTCGGAGGGGCCAATCGTCTCAGGATATCATGGACTCTTTGGAGATGTCATCACAAACATCCCTTTTTCCCTCCCTCCTCTTCTATATGCAACGCCTTGCCAATGCTGAGGTATCCAAAAAATAAAAACCAAAATCCACATACGTATCGAGGTGGTGAGAAGGGTGTGTGCCCGCCAATAACACAACGCGGTTCCTGCATCACAGCCAAAGCTCCTCAAACATCCACCTTCTCATTCTCGACCTCCTTGGGAACAGCCTGCGTCGCCGGGCCCGGGCCCGCGGCGCCGCTCTCGACCCGGCTGAGGCCGCGCGTGTGGCTCTTTCGCGAGGCGCGGCTCATTGACTTGACCAGCTTCTCCATTTTGTCGCCACGCTCGACCTCCTCCATGGCCTCGTCCTCCGCTGCCTCCGGATCCTCGGTTTCGATGCGGCCACGCATCTCCTCGAGGACCCGGGCGGCCTCTGCGGCGAACTTGCACTTAGCCCGAATCTTGGGCCCATAGATGTAGAAGATAATTGGAAACGGTATGCACGCCACCGAGAGGAAGGCGGGGATCGAGGCCGCCCAGTGAAGGCCCAGGTTCGTGTACATCTGCTCCGTGAATAGCGGGAAGGCCGCGCCGAAGAGGGACCGCAGGACCGAGTTCGCGGCCAGGACTGAAGCGGCGAAAACGACGTCTAAAAGAGGAGGGAGTGTGTCAGTACGCTACCGGATGATAAAATGTCAAAAGCCGGGGGTTTGAGCAGCGAAACTTACATGAGTCGATGAGGTAGTTCAGCAGCGACAAGAACACCAGGACGATGCCTACCGCGAAGAAGGCACTACCGATGATAGGGACGATCCAGTGGACGTTGTTGCCATTGGTCCAGGCGAACCAGAAGAGACCGATAGGAATGAAAGCTGAGCCAACGATCGCCATCGGCAGACGAGCCTCCGGGGGGGCCATGCCGTCGTGTTCATCGGCAACCTTTGCGTATCTTATGTTGTCAAACATGGCATACGCTACCGCGAACACCATGCCGACTGTGATACCAAGGAAAGCAAGACCGGCCTCGCCGGCGCTCCAACCCTTGGATGCCTGGAACACGATGGGAAACGCCGGGAACATCATGTACAGCGTACCGTAGACGATTGCCATGTAAACTGATGTTAGAAAGACAATGGGCTCCCGGAACAGAAGCATCCACGGCCGGGAGAGGGCGATCTTGAACTGATGAGCCATCGTGTGTTGCTTCTTGTTGACATCCATCTTCGAGACGTAGACCTTGCCGGTGAGCTTGGACAGCTTGGCGGCGCGGATCCGCAGCAGGACGGGGGCGTAGGTCTCGGGGACGAGGAGGGAGTTCGCGATCCAAAGGACACCGGTGAAGATGGCCATCAGCCCCTCGATCCATCTCCAGCCCTCAGCCTCGCCAAGGAAACCGCTCACAATGGGTCCTTCACACACCAAGTTAGCTATGAGAGGGGTAGTGAGCTGTCGTCAAGGAACCTTACCTAGCGATGGGCCCAAGAAAGGGGCAGCTGCGAAGCAAGCCGTTGCAAACCCTCGCTCCTTCTGCGAGAACATATCCGCGATAACACCACCCGAGTTCGTCAGGGGCGAGGATCCGAAAGCACCTGCAAAGAAGCGGAGGACAACAAGGCCAGCGAAGGACTTGACACCAGCAGCGCCGGCATTAAACGCCGTCAAAGCCGCGTACGTGATGGTGAACAACAGCTGCCGGCCATAGAACTCACTCGCAGGCGCCCACAGGAGGGGCCCAACGGCGAAACCGACGACGAAGAGGGACAGGCCGAGGATGGAGAGCTCTTGGGACACCTTGAACTCGGCGATGATGTATGCCAGCCCCCCGGAGAAGGCACTGCTCACGAAGGCGACGGCGAGGGTGGAGATAGCAGTCAAGATAGTCATACACCACTTCTTAGTCTTAGTCCATTCCTGGGGGTTGTACGGGTCGCAGGGCGTGAAGTCGACGGCGTAGGGGCTCTCCTCGGTTCCGCTGCCTGGATATCTCCACTGCAGGGCCTCCCTCGTGACGCCCGCCCTGTCGAAGACGATCTTGAAGTGGTTCACGCGCGTCATGCCGGAGCTCTGCGACTGGACGTCGGCCTCAGTCGCGGTAACTGAGCTCTCCAGGGACGTGCTCGACGGTGAGTTCGTCATTTTGGAATCTGGGGACCTATGGTGTTATTCGACGGCGCACCAGGAGGCGGGAGTGAAGCTGGAAGAAGGAGGACAACGCCCATGGCGAGGCGGGAGATATCGGCCATTTGATAAAAAACTGTCCCGCTTCCTTCATCGGGTGGTCTGCTTCCTGAACTCCACCCGCACCCATTTGGTCGGTTCGCGATTAAGGGGGACTCGCCGAAATGGGTCCACCCGCGGTGCAGTGATTGGTAAGGCAGGGCGATGAAAGTGGGATGCCGAGGTCCTGGTACAGAGGGAAACGACTACCCAATGGCACAACATGGAAGGGCGGCAAATTCCTTGCAGGCTCTGCCCAGAAATTTCGGGTCGGACCAGGGATTACGGCGTGGTTTCTGACTTAGAGCGGCTCTGCGGGTCCCACCACCGCCCTGGCTAAGCTCAACATGATCAACGCCAAGCACGGTTCGGATGTCCTACCTCGGCTCATGCCTTGTTCTAGATGAGTGGTTCATAATCTCGTCCCACCTGCTCGGGAGTCCAGAAGCTTTGTTGTTTTAAATCCGTGGGGTATCCTGGCTGTGTGTTTGTGGCTGACAGATTCATCATTTGTGAGCACGGATGAATTCGCAATGAGATCGTGTCTGATGCCACCTGGATGAAGATCTTGAGGCTCGCAGGGGCTCCAGTTTTTCTTTTACCAGGTACTTGAGAAAGTGTGGACCGGCGCAAGCGAACGTGCCTAGGTATCCTCCAAGATACAGACGGTTATCCCATAAGACGTTATCCGATCAGACGTTATTCCGATATCCTACAGGAAAGTGTGTCCTACCAATTCTGACCGAGCCTTTGGAATCATGGAGATCTGCAATTGCCCAACCGGGCTTTTTTTGTCTGGTTGAGGCGTCAGACGGGGAACACGGATCATCAGATGACGCCCCGTTCTGGTGGCACCAGCTTCCAAATCCTGCCGATGACGAGGACCGGACCCGTCACACCGACACACCGAGGACAGCTCATCATCATGGCAATGCCCAGTCCGCCCGTGAGCTCATACACAGCTCCGGGAGCCGGGGACGTATTCATATGCGCAGGACCGGTCGTTGGCTGGGACGGGGAGTATGACACGGACATTGCATAATTCGGTCTCCATTTTTTGGGTCGGTCATAAGCAGTACCGGTTTACTCTGGATTCCACAGCATTGGCGACGGTCAGGCGAGATTCATCTCGAGACACTAGAGGACGGCTCCGAACGAGCCACCAACGGGCCGAGAGGCGGGACAGCCGGATTCCTGCTTAGTCGTCAAAACCACTCCATGAGTCCGACTCATCGTCACCGGCATTCGTCTCGTCAATCCCGTGGCCGTTGGCATTCGGACTTTGGGAGGTTCCCAGCGGGATATTGTGGTGGGTCTTGACTTTCTCTTGACCCTTCTGGTTGGTCATAGCAGTCTTCCCCTTTTTGGATTTCTTTTTCTTGGTAGGCGGTGGAGGGGACGCGTCAATGTCAGGATCGCGTACAAATGCAACCACAAAGAATCCCATGACACCTCGTCCGTCGTCTTTGTAAGCGCGTATGCAGGATTCGGCCACCTGCTCGTCACCATCGCAGGCCTCAATGTGTCCTCGGACGGGCCACGCTTTCATCCCGCTGACTTGTGCCTCACGAGGCAAGACGCGCCATCCTCGCCTTTTCCCGACATCTGACTGTAGCGCCTTCAGAACAACATGCTCATTCTCCTCAGCATGGACGGAGCATGTCGAGTATGTGATCTTGCGTGCCGCGGGGAAAGTGAATGCGTGTAGTAGTAGTGTTAGCTGAAAAGACGACAGCGCCTCAAGGCGGGCCTCGAGGTCTGTTTCGGAGGAAACAACGGTCGTATTGCCGTCGTCATCGATGAGAACGTGTTCTGGATCGGGATCCTCGACTGGACGTTTTCGCTTCTTGGATGACGCTGCTTTATTTGATGTTTTACCCACGGCAACAGCGTTGTCGGCTGTTGGTAAGTGCAGTTCTGGCATGTCGTCTCGCCCAACAATACCGCTTCCTGAACAGCTTGGGTCAAGGAGTATTGCTCCAGTGTTGGCATATTCAGCGTCCAAGGGATCGACCTTCAGGAAGTCCTGGCCCTGGTGGATCTGCGTAAAGTCATCGGAACCAGCCAACTTGACCATTTTGTCAAGGGTCTTTGCCCTCCTGGCGTCTTTCTCGAAGGCGTGTATGCCGCTGCCGGGCTGGTTCTCCTCGTGGCACTGCGACTTGATGATTGCAGCAGCGTGTGTCGTCTTGTTGCCCGGGGCCGCGCATCCATCGATTAAGTCTCCTTCAGAGGGCTTTGGGTCAAGTAGGTAGGCTGGGAAGCAAGAGGCCTTGTCCTGCAGTATGATTCGACCTGATTTGTAGGCAGGGGATCGTGCAAAGTCAAACCTGGGCGAGACAGCCACGAGGTTGGGAATGTGCTCATCAACGTAGATGAGCTTACCAGCACCGTTCAGTACTTTCTGGACCGAGTCTGCTTTCTGATGGTCCTTGAACGTGGTGGACAGCTGCTCCTCGAGAGTTGTCTTGAGGGCATTGACCCGGATCCAACGAGGATGCTGACAGTTGGCGTACAGGCTGGCTTCCACCTGCTCCCTGAGAGCATCGACGGATGAACACTTCTTACGTATCTTGGCACGCGTGAACTCGGCGTTCAAACGAGACTTGTGGCGGTCAATCGTTGCTCTAAGGCCATGCGACGCTGGCAAAGCAATGCCTCCCTTTGCAAGGAGAAAATCATGCACCAAGAGGAGTGAGAGTATTGGTGTGAGCTGTGAGAACAGATTAGCTGGTGCGCCAGCTAAATAGGGGGAGGGGCTTGCCTTCTTCTCATGTCTCAATATTTGGGAGTGGTCAATGACCTCAGCCAGGACTGCAGACCATTTGCATGTCTCGAGGGCCAGAGCGTAGACCTGGGTTGGAGGAGACTTCAGGTCTTTCTTGTTGAAGACTCGGGACCGCAAATTCCCACCTGACGAGGAGTCCTGCTGCAAGACAGACGCAGCCTCATGGTAGAGAGACATGATCACAATCAAGGAAGGAATGCCTTGCAGGCCTGGGCCCTCGATGTGAGCATCGGTGGTAACTGACCGAAGAAGGTGAGGGTGTCGCAAATTTGATGTTGATATTGGCCCCTGGGTCAGGGAAAACGGCAGCTTCCGCCCCACAACACGCGCTAAAAACTCTAAGTCTGACAGGGGTCCAACCTCTACCCAGGTAACCCGCCAGGGCAGCTAGGTCACCAAAGAAGAAACCAAATTGTCGCATCGTCTTTTTTCTCTTCTTCTCCTTGATTTTTTTTTTGGCAACCCTTCTCAAGGAGAATATAGGCCTTCAATCTTGTGGCTAAAGCTAATTATGTCCTCTTGGCTGGTTTACAATGCAGAGGTCTGCCACACACAAAAATCCTGGGCACAAACTGCTGCACTGTACTTCTGTAGCACACGAGTTATGACCGCCAAAAAACGGCAGTGGGTTTCTTTATATTGTAGTCGATGTATACACATTGGCAAATGCGACTCAGACAAGGACACAATCGTCGACCGTAAAATCTTCAAAGAAAAAAAAAATTCCTCAGTCCTTCACAACGCACATGTCCCAGAAACACAATCCTAGCGCCAGGTGCACTTCGCCCATGCACTCTCAGCGATGTCAGAAACTCCATTTTCTATTCCAGCCAGTATTCCTAGCAAAATCTTGCCCTAAGTCGCTCGGCGTGTACAAGAACTGAAAGTTCCGCCCCCAATCGTCTAATGGCAATGGCTTGCGCACATGCCCAGTGAGAAGTGAAAGTTTCGCGCGAAATTTTGAATGGAAGCGCACATGCGTTCCCCCATCTACCGCCTGACCCGCCTCGCGTGGGGTGAGCGGTGCCTGAGCAGGTGCTCGTGGGCGTGGGCGTGTCCGTGGCCATGGCCGGCGTCCCTCTTCTTGCGCGCAGAGGGGGCGTCCGTCTCCTTGCTGCCCTCATACACGGTCTGTGTGACAGTCACCCAGAGCGTCTCCCAGACGGTCGACACGTCTCCATTGGGCAGCGTGATGACGGAGGACGAGACCGCCGGCGGGTTCTGTGGAGCCACCGCTGCGGCGTCGGCTGGCGGCGCGGGCGTGACCTCCGCGGCTGGTGGGCTGTTCTCCTTGGGGGTGGCCGCGGCTTTCTCGTTCCCGGTATTGCCGGTCTCGAGGACGATGGGGGCTGACGAGGATGGAGATGAGGTTGCGGATTGTTCAGCGCTGCTGGCAGCGCTGCTGGGGGCGCTGTCGCCACTGCCGGAGGAGCCAGAGCCTGATCCTGAGCCCGACCCCGATCCAGACCCAGACGATGGCACGTCCGCCGAGCTGCCCACTCCCCAACCGGCCAGAGGGTTGTTCCCCGGGAGGGCAGACATAGCGGCACTGGCGATCTTGTTCTGGGCAGGGGGCGAGGCGGCGTCGCATGTTCCGCTCCTGTCCCGAACGGTGACGCCTCCGCACTTGTCCATACCCTCATCACCAGCATTGCAGGTGTCGATGACATGCTGCAGCACATCAGGCTCCCAGGCCGCCAGGAAGTCCGCGTGGGAGGAACAGCCCGTGAGATCTCCGTTGGCAAGGACGAAGGGCTGAGACGACTGGCCTGGAGTCCACCTGTCCTTGAAGACCGGCGTGTTCCAGTACATCTCGTAGAAGAGGTGGGGCGTGTGGATGAAGCCCTCGGGGCAGTTCTGCTTGCCAGTCGCCTTGTTTGTGGTGGGGAAGACCATGTTGTTCTTGTAGTCGGTCAGGTCCTTGGACGGGTCGTAGCACGACGGCATGTGCACGTCCTGGCGCAGCGGGGAGGCGTAGCCGTCGCACTCGGCAAAGGGAAAGCCCTGGCCGGCGCCCTGGTTGTTGGGGTCTTGGATGCCGGCCTTGGAGCCGTCGGACTCGGAGGCCGAGGGCCAACCCGGGACGTTGTAGTCCGAACGCGGGCAGGTGAACTGCGCGGGCTGAACGGTACTGGAACCGTCGAGTTGCAGCTCTCCACCAAAGTCCGGACAAGACCGGAGGGAAGCGTCTCCGGCGACCATCTGTAGACCGACTGGGAAAGCCTTGATGTCGTCGTCGGTAGGCTCAAAGAAGTAGTAAACGTTCATGTAGAACATGTCGACCGGCTCGACGGTATCGGCAGCCTTGTCGTGGAAGTAGAGTTTGGGCACCCAATAGCCTGAGTTATCTCCAACGATGAGGGCGTTGCTGCAGTTGGACTCCATCATGGTCTCGCCGGTGGCGGAGATGCCGATGTTGCTACCGCCCATAAGAGTGTGCATGTGGGAGGACGCCTGGCCAGGCGACACGATAGGATCGACGAGGTCCTCCAGAAGAGGCCCATCTCCGTAGAAGCGAAGGACAGCAAAGGTCCTTGAGTCCTTGGCTGCTTGCACAGTGACTGCAAGCGCAGCCAGAGCAGCGGCGGAGTACCTCATTTTGATATCTCGGTAGGTAAGCGTTCCTCGCGTAGTGCTCTAAGAAGTGTTTGTATATGTGGTTTTGAGAAAACGTAGTTTCCACTGAGGTACTGTAATTGGTGATGCTTGAACCGGGGCAAGCAGAATGAATGACAAGGTTGTCCAAACGGACAAGAGTTCCCTTCCACTTGGGTGTTGAGTTTGTTTGACGATGCTGGGCGTGTGACTCAGTAACGTCTGGTTTTCAAGAAAGAATGGGACGGACACAAGTGTCGACGGAGCAAGTTGACTGGCTTGTCAAGAAACGAAAGTGCGCAGCAGCTTTGCAAATGAGAGTGGTGTGAATTGTCAATGAGTGGACTGGGGAAGAAGAAAACCAGAAAGTGACTGGCACACGGGCAGACCAGTCAAGGTGGAAGGGGTTGAAGGGCTGCGTACGACAGGTGAAAGAGAGCAAGAGAGAGACAGGAACAGCCCGGCAGCAGGAAATGTGCCCAGAAGGGAAACGAGAGGGTCATATAGAGGGGATGCTGGGCCCCAAGCCGCCGGGGTCTTGGTGTTGAGGATTCCAGGGTGGGCAAGGCGGCAGAGCGAAGGCTCTATCTCTCGCCTAGATACATCTGCATGAGGCAGGGGGGGACCTACGAGAAGAAGAAAAAGGCCCGGGCCACCCTTCTTGCTGGCAAGAGAGAGCGGCAGCCACGGAGAAACAAGACGAGAAGAGGATGTTTATTCTTGCTGTTGGCGGCGGCAAATCAAGGTGGTTAGACCCATGCAGGCCGAGATGGTGGTGGTGCCCCTGCAGAAGGGCCCTTCGGTGTTGCAAGGATTCACCCGGTATTCCAGTCGGCCGTGGGACGATGCTTGGTAGTTGGTAAATAGACCAGTCATATGGATGAATCGCAGAATCATCTCTTCCAGAAGGATTGCTGCAGCATGCACACAGTCAGTCATAGTAAGTATATCGAGGGGCAGGCCATGCTGAACGGCGAGATGAGATGAGCGTTGTTTGTGCCCATGTTGCATCCATGTTCAGCATCATGAGGAACGAGTTCTACCCAGTCTACCTCCGATCCTACACCCACACACAATGATTGGTGGTGGCTGGCTGATGGCGCTCGAAGAGGCAGGCCGGTTGTTTCAAGGGCCGATGAGCGCGGTTGGAGCGTCCAGTCAGGCAGATCTTGGGCGCGAAGGTAGTATACTGTCTTCACGATCTGGTCCGAGGAGACAGTATGTTATGGTGTGGTGTCCGAGTTGCCTTCTCAACTGTATTCCACTACTCATTAGAAAAGAAGGTGTGTGCAAGGACATGTGGCATCCAATGATGTGAGCAGGTGAGAGAGGGGCACACCACGCGAGAAGGCTCAACGTCCAGACCATTCTTTGATCCGCTCACTCAGCGGACGACCCCACTTCAGGTGATCTGCTGTGGCGGTGGTCAACTCAATTCAGCGGGCTCCTGTGGGACTCTTTTCCTCGCTAATGTGGATGTTGAAGACATCGTCGATCATCACGGCACAGCCATCGCGAACTCAAATCTAAAGTATTTCAGAAAACGGCGAAAACATTGCCAGGAAATCGTGTGCCCGATCAACTCATCCCTGTGAGCTGTTCATGTGGGCCCTACTATGAGGCAGGCCAAGCAAAGCTCTGACCTGGCAATATATTAGACTCAGCAATTGCGCAGAACGCCATTTCCGTGATCTCGGCATTTAGCAGCAGATGAACGAACACAGGATCAAGCCTGGACACGGGCGTTGACAACTGACACAGCTTGAGTCCAAAAAAGAAACTATCTTTCTCTGGCAGGAGGGCTGCGCCACAGAATAAAAGCCGTGGCACGTTGTCAAGTAGGAAGGGTGCGAGGGTGGGAAAGAGCATCCTTGGAGGGGTTCGTCCCGACTTTTGCAGAGTCGCAATGACGGCCTATCGGCTCCTCCCTTGCCCGGCGATCTTTTCGTTTGGTGAAACACGCCACAAATTAAAATCCTCCGAGCAACTCTCCCGCTTTTGACAGCGGATGATGTTTTGTTTATTGCTACCGTTTTCTATCTGATAAATTGGCCTAAGATGTCATTCTTCTACATCCTAAATATTCCAAACTCGGCATGGCTATGCAATGTGACCATTCAGAACGCAGGACGAAATGCTTCTTCTCAGGCGCCTCTTCTCTCCCTTTCAATCTTACCCTTTAGTGTTCTGTCAAATCTATACTCGGACAAACGAGCCCCTCATGTCAGGCGCGCGGCTTAGCGGCCGCCACCTGTTCGCCCATCTCTGGCAGCCGCTCTGCCCTTGACTTTACCGCCCATCGAGTCCGCCGTGCTCGTCCACACAACCCTCGGAAGGAATCTGTTTCAAAAGTTTGCTAACGCTTTGACAAGGGTGAGATCATAAGCCAAGGTCTGGTCGGCCAATCATGACCTTCGCGTACCTGATCCTTCCCCCCTTGCTCGTGCAGCTCCATGGGTTGACGGGGTGGGAGGGGAAAGTTTCCGTATGCACCCAAATGCTTATGTGGGAGGGTGATCGGCAGGACACTCCGACTCCTCGTCTAAGCATTTTTCCCTCTTCTCTTATTCGGCTCACGCCGACGCTACTTACTGCATATTTATACTATATCGGTGATGACCGGGGTAGAAGAAGAAGAAAAAAGACAAGCCGCAGGACAGACCGTGATCCGAGTGGTGGCCTGCAGCAAGATGGGTGTGGCACACTGCAGATACGCAGAGCATGTCAGGATTCTGTTTTTCTTCGACGCCATCGACGAGCCAGGCAGGCAGGTAACGAGCTTCAGGGCGAGACACGACAGATCACACTCGCACGGGGCCAGTGCCTCGGGAATATCGCCCAATCTTGCCTCTCATGGCCCCCCAAGCCACATGCAGCTACCCTCGGCTCCCGCTGACACCGCCCAGCTGGACGGGGTCGTGCAACGTGCCATGATAGCTACTGATTCCGAGGGCATTTTCCGGGGAAAGGAAGAAAAATGTTCTGCTTATACCTTGGCGCTCACCGGCATTGCATGCGCCGTGGCGTAGGACTTACAGTGATGAAAGGGACCAGCTTCTTTTTTTCATCTTCCAGCGAGTGTCATTCGTGCATATGGGTTGTGGCTGCTGCTCATCCATACAGATGTGTGCCTTCAGTGTTATAGTTAGATCAACACACACCAACAGCAATCCTCGTACATGCGGTGATCTACACCCTAAATAACCCATCAGATTCACTCATCCGCCTCGTTTGGCCAGCAACTGCCCACCTCCAGCCTCCCGCCCTGCTGCGCCTGGAACGCCAGCACCGGCGTCCCGAACTGCAGAGGGTTCCCCTCCCACACCACCACGTCACCGCTCTTCTCCAGGCCCAGGATCTCTTCCACGTTGCTTGACACGAGGCGCAGCGCCTCGCGGTCAGACAGCCCCGCGTACTTTGCAGTCCACGAGGCCTCCAGCGCCAGCGACTGGATGCGGGCGTCTCCTGGGGGGCCTGTGTGTAAACCACATTAGTAAGGCACCGAGCGTGCATGGGCAAATAAAAATACGACTTACCGCCGTCGGTGTTGATGGCCACTGCGTAGAACACCCCGGCCTCGCTGAGTATGTCCGCCGGGCTTCGCCCAAGGGGCGGGCCGGGCGGCGAGTCCTTCTTGGTCCACGAGTCTGGCCCGGGCCTGGTGGCCGTGAAGATCAGAGGAATCTTCGCCTTGGCGATGTCCTCCGCGAGCTAGACAATAGAGAGGACCGGGTCAGCTGGAAATGACTCCGGATTGGTCTCTACCAATGTGTAGTAGCTGGGTCGACGAGGGAAGCTGTGTGACTTACCAGAGGTGCCTCGTGGCCTCCCAAGATGACGGCGTTGACATTAGGGTAATCCTTTTTCAGTAGAATAACCTGCTGGATGTCATGCTGTAAGGGGAGATGCTTAGCCTTGTCGTTTCTCCAAACAACTCCATCAATACGGGGAAACTCACATTGCTGTCCGCCTTGACGACCAAGGGCAGAGATCCATTAGCCACCAACACCCACGGGTCTTCATCAGCATCGCCTTCGTCGCTCCCCTTCAACCCCTTCTTGCCACCCGCTTTGATCAGCCCCCTCAATTTCTCAATAGCCACACTCACAGCTCCAACATTGACCTTGGCGTCCTCCCCCAGCGCAACATGCATGGCCACGTCTTCCTGGAATAACCCCCCATTCAGAAGCGTGCTGTCCACGCCCGTCCGCATCCCAGTCGACACACCCACCACCAGGCCACCCTCCGTGACAGGCGCCTGCACCGCCCGCGTGACGCCGCCTAGCCGCGCCCTGGCGAAGGTCTTGGACTTGGACTTCCCGCCGCCGAGGCTCACGCCGTACTTTGCGTGGTCTACGCTGGCATCTGACCCGGCCGTCTTGACGATGCCGTCCCCTGTGGCTGGGATCATGCTTATCTCAGCGATCCCCAGGGAGGACGTCACCGCGATCAGACCGCGGCTGAGGTGGCCATTCTGAAGCTGGATGGAGGTGACATGCTCGTCGTTGTGGCTCCCGCGGAGCTCGGTCGCTGCTGCGCGGCAGTCCGCGCCGGTGCCGAGGCAGGCGACCTTGCCGTCGGCGATGACCATGGTGAGGTTTTCTTGTGCAGACTGCGCTCCTCCTCCGCCGGCCGTGAGAAGCTCAGGGAACTTGTCGAGGAACGACCTTGTGATGCCGCTGATCACAAAACCCCTGCCCTGATCCTGGGATCCGGAGCACAGCCGCTCCCTCTCCTCGTGCGCTATAGTTGCGCGCATGGCCGGTTTTCCAGCCCCGGTGTGTGCATCCGCCCCTTGCGCGACGACCACGTGCGCCGAGCTCGCCTCGACCTGGGCGGGGTCCAGTGTGGCAACGCCGTCGATGAAGACCTGCTTAGGCGTTGCGCCGATGGAGAGCGGGTGGGAGTCCCAGACCACGATGTCGGCGTCGTAGCCTGTCCGGACGTACCCTACGCGGTCGTCGATTTCTAGCGAGGCGGCGGGTACGGAGGTGACAGCCCGCAGGGCCTTGTCCGCTGGCAGTCCGAAGCTGTGGCCGACTGCCGACTGGAGGAGCAGGTACTTTGAGTTCAGGTCCTCCATCGAGTGGTCCGATTTGTAGGCGACAGGTATGTCGTGGTCGTTGAGGATCTTGCCCGCTGAGAGGCTTGCTGCATATGCCTCCTTTTTATAGAGGGCAAACTCAGCGAACGTGGCAATTGTGAGATTTCTAATAGTTTTGGTCAGTATTTGCACAAGTAGGAAGAAATCCTTTCATAGAGGAAAAAGGGCAGTATTGCTACTCACTCGCCGTATTCCTTGAGCATCTCCGGAACCTGCCAGGCTGAGATGGCGTGGTGAAAGGCCCTGACGCGGAACCCAAACTCGTGCGAGATTCGGAGCATGGTCTCGAAGTCCTCGGGCTCATAGCAGTGATTGTGCATCGCCACCTGATTCCGAAGCATGCCCACCGTGCTGTCCAGCTCCAGCTCCTCAGGGTATCCCCCCTTCTCCGCCAGTAAGCTGGCCCTCTCCTTCGCAGAGACAGCCCCCCTCGCAGCCTCGCACCACCCGTCCTGCTTACCCACCAGCTCCTTCGCCCGTGCCAGCCACTTCCTCAGCACCCACGCGTTGCCCATGCGCGTGTGCTTGTAGACGCCGATGGGGTTCTCGCCGCACGCCATCTTCATGTACCTCCGCCTCTCCGCGGTGGGAAGGCCGTGCTCCAGGAGTAACTCCTCGACGACGAACTCGGCGTTGGGGCCGGGCCGCCAGGCGTTCTTGACGACAGCGCCTTCGCCGCCCATGATGTTGGCGCTTCCCGGGATGATCAGGCTCGAGGTGACGCCGCCGCTCGCGACGAGCCTCGACGCCACGTCGTAGGCCTTCATCGAGTCCAGCGCCCGCACGAACGGCGTCAGCGGGCCGAAGTCTGCGAACATCTCGTTCCCGTCCGCGATCTCGCTGATCGCCGGCCAGTCCTCCACCAGGTGATGTGAATGCATGTCGACGAGCCCGGGCGTGACGTGCGCGCCGTGGAGCTGGACCTCCGCCGCGCCGGCCGGGGCGGGGGCGGCCTTGTGCGAGGGCGTGGCAGAGGTGATGAGGCCCTTGGAAAAGACAATGTCGACGGCACCCTCGCTAAAGTCCGCACCATCGAAGAGCGTCGCGTTGCGCAGGACCACCGTGCGGTTCTGCCCGCTAACGGCATTCCATCTTGGGTTCTCCTTACGGTCCTTGGGTTCGAGCCTGGTTGGCAGCTTCGCATTGGCAGCGCATGTGGCTAAGCCGGCCTGGAATCTCGTCTCATCCAAGGCAGACAAGGTGGGGCGGGACGAAAGGCTCAGGTATATGTTCAGGCACAAGAGGAATATCGAGACCATAACAGCCACGCCCGCGCGGAAAGGGAAGACCTTGTACAATCGTCGTCTGGACTGTGTCTTTGGAAACGCAGCTGCCTCATAGGGTGGAGGCGAGGAGCCAGCCTCAAGGTTGGCCATGGCCTGCTTTGGTGCTGTTCCTCTCTCGTTGCTGGGCATGCTCATGATGACAAGGGTAAGTCCTCCTTATAGACCAATTGGCTTAGGAAGACCCAGAGAGTCCGAATTGAGGATAATTGATGGCTCGAGGAGCTACCAGGCTCAAGGCCTGATGGGTATTAGTTTTGGTGGTGAGCCCAGTGACAGACGAAGAGCGGAGGTGCGACGTGGTTGGTGATCTACATTAACAGACCAAAATTTATATGTAAAAAGCCATGACAAGCTCCCGTTTTGAATTTCCAGGTGTGCCCGTGTTTGGTATTTCACGAGATAGTCCAAAACTCGGAGTCAGAGTTCGGAAGGTGACGATGATAGAGCTCATTCCCGGGGCAAGCTGTGTTGTCTCTTCTACTCACCAACTTAGCGGGTATTTATACGGCCTGTTGGTTCGAGGCCCCTCACTAACCTGAAGCATCACGTTGTAGGCGGCAGGGGTCCAACTCTGTTAGGTCGCATCCTTCGCAGAAAACAACCTAGGAAATCTGCCACAGTATAACATTGCGCCGTCTTACATTCTACACCGGCTCCACTGTGGCTCACATCATTGAATCATCAAGCACGTCTTCTGGCTGGTCCCGACGTATAGCCGCACCGTAAAGCTTAAATACGTACTAACCTTGAAATATTTGGGAGGATGATCATATTCCATAAATCTTGAATTTACAGGCTGCGGTCCCTCTCACCTCGATGGATCTTCTCGATGGCATCTTGAGATTGCTGAGTTTCTCTCATGTCGAATAGAAAATGCACAAGTTCTGGGATGCAAATCATGATGGAAGAGACGGTGATCGAATCTGCCCGTGTCAGTCAAGCCTTCAGAGAAAAAAGTATACGCCCGAAACATCCTTTTGCAAGGCCCCAATTCCTCTATCATCTGTTCCCCGAAAGGAAGCTCAGATAAGACTTCCCCTCCTGCCACTGGCCCCCTCACAAAACAAGCCAGCCCTCCGTCAACGCCCTGGCGCTCTCATAGTCCCCGTTCGTGAGCGAGTACGTCCTCAGGTTGACGGCAGACTCGTACACAAAGTCCTTGATCATCCCCTCATTGCCGTCCCCATCCCCGCCGCCGCCGTTCCTCTCCCGGTGCTCCTTTGCCTCGGTGAGCGCGCGGCCGTAGAACTCGACGGCGAGGTGGTAGATGCCCAGCAGGTGGTAGCAGCGCGCGACATTATAATGAGCCTCGAGGCGCTCGACGATGTCCGCCGAGCCGCACCTCGCGCCGTAGTACTCAAACATGTAGTGCATGCCCTGCGCGATGATGAACTGCCTGTTCTCGGCCTGCCGCTTCATGGCGTAGTGCACGTACGCGATCCCCGTGCTGAGGTTGACCATCGGGTTGCCCGGGTCCAGCGCCGCCGCCCGCAGGAAATAGTTGAGCGCGTACGTGTAGCTCGTGCTCGTCAGCAGGATGTGCCCGTACAGCATCAGCAGCGCCACGTCCAGCGCCTCGTGGCGGGGGCCCTGGCCCTCCTCCCGCGGGATCGCCCGGTCCCACGTCCCCATCGCCGACTCGGCGATGTCGTGCGGGAGCAGCGTCCGGTCCATGGCCTTGATCTGCCGCAAGATGTACTTCTGCGCGGGGCCGCTCGCGTACCACGACACGGGGGACTGGCACACGCGGCACAGCGCGCTGAACACACGGTAGCTATCCGTCGCAGCGATGTTGTTGCGCATGAAGAACCGCGCCACCGCGACGCACGTCTCCTCGTCCGCCGCATACACCGCGCAGGCGGCCCATGCCACGTGGATGAGGAAGGTGTTGTCGCTGGACTTGTAGACGATGGAATCGCGAGCCGATTGGCAGACGAGGTAGGCCTCCTTTGCCTTTTGGTGTCTGGCCAGGCTGATGGCGTACTCGAGGAAGAGGTCGAGCCATTCATCAAAGGGGATGCCACGATGCTCGCTACGTTTCAGGGTGGGTTGAGAGCCATCACCTTCGTCAGGCGCCAGGTCTAGATAACGTTAGTTAGCTCGAATCGTGATGGGGCATGGACACCCGCAAGAAACTTACTCTGCTGCAATCGCTCCGCCATAGCCTCGAGCTCGTTGTTCGGCTCAGCACTATCCCCCGCGTCCTGGTCACCGTCGCCCTTCTCCTGCTGTTGGGCTTCCTGCTCCTGCTGTTGCTGTTGCATCTGCTCTCTCTTCCTCCTGTTCTCCTGGAAGAATGATCCATAGCCCATGAAGTTGAGGTACTTGTCCCATGGGTAGAACTCTTTGAACGACCGGAAGTCATCCACCAAATCCTGCGCGGCCGTCATCCACTCCGCCTCGGCGTCCATGTTCCCGCTCTTTACCTGCTCGCGCAGATCAAGCACCCGCTGGTATTTTTCCTTGAAGTTGACCGTGACGCTCTCCTCGTACTTCTCCCGCTGCGCCTTGTTCGCCATGCGACGGACGTATACACGCCTCGCACGCTTGGGCCGGGCGGCCCTGTCGCGGAGGACTTTCTGTCGCACTCGCTTTTGTCTGGTCTTTGGCTGCTCACCCCCGTCCTCTTCGCCGTTTTTCCGGGCATCCCGCTTCTGGTCGCGCTCGAGTTGGAGAGCCTCGTTCACGAGAAGGAAGGCTTCCTCCTGCTCCTGGTTCGTCTCGTACATTTGGGCAAGCTCGTACCGCGCTTCAATATTGTCGTCGTCAATCTCAATCGCGGCAATAAAGCATTCCTCCGCTGTGGCTTGGTCCTCCATTTCTAGGTGGCATTTTCCTTGTTGGACAAGTATCTCTGCATCGAGCTCTCCTGTCAACCGCCGGTATAGGTCGTAGAACTCCAGAGCGGTTGTAATTCTCCGAGCCTCAAAGAGCTCATTTGCCAGATCCTTGATGACGAAAGGGGTATCCATGAAGAAAGTGTAGATGTCTGAATCCTGAGGATTTAGCCATTGCATGTGCCGGGTAGCCTCCTCCTCCTGCTGGAGCTTGAGTCGGAGGATGGCCAGCTTGGCCCGCAAGTCCAGTAGTAGAGACGGGCCGTACATCTCATGCGAGTACTTTCCAGGATCATACTCGGCGACCTCCTTGCGGCGGTCGTCTTCCTGATCCCACTCCCTGTCGTCTTCGTACCTGTCCCAAAACTCCTCGGGCGCCCTCCCAATCAGCATCCGCGCCAGGGACCGCAGAGCCAATGCAGCATCGGAGTACTTCTCCAGGAACGCACACATCTCGACAAAGATGATGACATCCGACCACTCGAAACTCCCCCTCAAGGGCTGCCCACCAGAACGAATCCACTTGATCAAATTCTCGTAGTATCCCCTGGCCTGCTCGACATACCTCTTGGCATTCCTCGCGTCGAACGCCGCCTCCGCCATGTTCCGCAGCAAGACCATGTCATACGGCCTCCTCTTCAACACCTTGGAGTACTCCGCGGCGGCGACGTTCGAGTTCCCCGCCTCCAGCGCGCAGTTCGCCTTGCCGACGCGGGCCTTGAGGCTCTTAGGGTTCGCCCTGATGGCGGCGGAGAAACACAGCTGTGCGGTACCGAGGTTGGCCTCACGCTGCCCCGGCGTGACATCGTCCAGGGCGTAGTACGCGCAGTTCAGCCACCCGTCAAAGTCCCTGGGCCGCAGATGCGCCGCGAAGCACTTGGCCATGATCGCTTCGGTCATCCGCCCCGTCTCCTCATAGATTGACGACAGCATGACCCACGCGTCCCAAGTCTCCGCGTTGACCCGGATGATCTCCAGGGTGATCTCGAGCGCTTCCTCAAAGCGCAGTTGGCCCCATGCCTCGGATGCCTTGGACAGCTGCACCATGATGTCTGCAGAAGGGGCAGCGATGTTGCTGCCTTTGGGGACGACCGTGCGGCGTTTGGATCCTGGCGCGATGTCTAACCTGGGCCGTTTGGGCTTCCGCTTACGAGGCAGACCCGAGCCCATGGCCAACCGTGGATCCAGGACATCCTCATCCTCATCCGAGGACTCGGCGGCCATGGAGGCCTTGAAGGCGGCGACGTCGGCATCAAGCTTGGCAATGTCGGCTTTGAGGCGGAAGTCGTCAGAGTCAGCGTCGGAAACCTCAAGCTCCTCGTCCTGTTCCTGGTAGCCCACCACATCTATGTCGTCGTCCTCATCCAGATAGCTGTTGAGGTGTTAGCGATGTCGCATGAATGCCTCAGGAAAATTGAGACGAGAGGGTTGATAATTTGAGACATACTCATCAGCTGCAAGAGAGGCTTGCGGGAAGGGCTGAAGGGAGAGCACATTGTTGATATTCGAGATTTCAGGCGGCGCAGGCGGCGGCACGAGCAGGTCTCGGAAGTCCGCCTCCATTCTAGGCCAATTTGCTGATGTTTTGACGCGACGTATTGTCAATCCATGAGACGAGACGTTGTTTGTGTCTAAGCTGGTCACACAGATCCTCGGGCTTGCAATGGGAGTAAGTAGTCCACTGCATTTACAAATGCAGGTTGCCCCACTGATCTCGAAGTACTTCGTACCCTCTCTGCGCTAGTTTGGCTGCCGAGATACCTAGGTACCTTGGTAGTTTTCAAATATACGCACCCCGTTTAATACGATGGTGACCTGCCATGTGGTATGGTCCACAGTCGCTTCTTCAACGACATGGCTTGCATGCAACGTTCTTGGTGACACCCTAATGGCACGGCTCTCAACGAGTCACAGCAGCAACTGTCTCTGACCAAGGTTTAGGAATCACTTCTCATGGTTCACATCTCTCATGATTGACCAGTTAGTTGTTCCCCGTTCATGTTAAAGGGATCACTACACGGCCAAATAAATAACTGCCTGGCGAACTCGGCCTGGATTCTTGTTGATCGTCAAGGTTCCGTCGTGATGATGCTCCAAGAAATCGTATTGTCTTGCCATTTCTCCCAACTAGACTACGAAGGCATATCGTATCCACTCCCGAGACAGCATTGGCGCCTTCTCGCCAACTGCTCTTCCGCACGAGCTACCTGGTTTTCTGTCCTTCCCAGAGATTCTCGTTTCTCAATTCTTCATGTCGAAGGTGTTTCGCCCTTATATCTCCCCCATAACTTGCTTTGTGCCTCAACTTGTACCTCAACTTGTTCGTGGTGCATCTACTAGGGCGTCTCCATGAATATTCAGAGTGCATATCCAGATGTCGGCCGAGCCAAAATCATACTGATGAAGAATGCTGCCACCGACTTTTGCCGTCCATAGAGACCTCTGTGCGGCGAGGAAAATAATGTACGTAATCTCTGTCCGCAAAAGTGAGGTCAACTCACGTCGTGATGAAATGCAAAGTGCAGCGTTTCGACCAGTCGAGACAGGTATTAAGTAAGTTCTCTACGGGAGCTTGCCCGTGACCTTGGCTTCTGTGCATCTTGTTAGTCCTTGTTCAAGGCCTAGGCGGGATGACCGTCACAACATACCCCTGACTTGTTCAAACACCTTGAGCATCTTCCTTCTGGCACCAAGAGCGTTGACGCCACGAGCCTCGAGCTGTGCATCGTCCAACTCAACTAGCTCAGTCCACTTCAAGTCCTTGAGATTATCGGTGTACTTGTGCAGGCGGAGGCTGCGCAGCCAAGCTGGAATGTCTTGCAACAGGGTCGGGTCGGTCGGGTCCTCAGGGGGCTTGCTAGTTCCCCTGCGACCACGCGGAGAGCGGCCCCTGTTCATGTCAGAATGGTCTGACAGATAGCCCTCGTGATGCCCTCCCATCCCCATTCCCCCGATGTTCAATGAACCCATGCCGTTGTTGAGCAGTGGCGAGGCGCTGCTGTATGGGTTCAAGAAACCGTTGGCTTGCGGGGAAGCGAAATTGCCCATGGGCTGGAAACCGCCTTGCATCGCGATGCCGGGAGAGTTAGGTCGCGACCTGTCACCACCCGCCAGCTGCTGCTGGTGCTGCTGGATGGCCATCACTTGCTCGGGGGTCAGGACTTGTTGTCCGCGCTCATTGCTCATAACAATGTTCAACTGGCCAGGCATGCCCATTCCTGGGGGCAGTGGCGAAAGCGGGGCGCCCGGAGCATCGTTAGATCGAGCACGGCGGTACTTGCGCACGTCATCGAGTGCAAACCGATTGTTCACCGTAGAAAGCGCAGCGAGCTTCATGGCCGTAGCGTTGGCAACCATGTCCGCCTGGTTGTTGCCTTGCTGCTGGGGGTTGAAGTTGGCAACCATGGGAGTGTTCACCATAGAGGCCCAGTTTCCACCGCTAGGACCATACGGCGAGAGCAGAGGGAGATCCCCAGCCTGTTTGTCGCCGCCAGTGGTGATTGTCTGGCTCTTGATCTGCTGGCTGCCTGAGATCTGTTGCGGGCGGGGAGATCGAAGGCCCGCAGACGGAGGAGGCTGGACGAACTGCCCCATGGGCGTCTGCCCAGTGGATGACTTCGGTCTCTGGTCTTGGCCCCACGGAGATGGGCTCTGGCCGTTGGAGTCATCGGGGGCCGAGATTGTCGGGGCCACGAGGGAGCTTCGGTTGTCGACAGTGCTGTTTCGATTCGAGGGAGGGGCAGTGCCCGTGGATTGCGTGTACTTGGCCTTCTCGGTGGCAATAGCAGCGGCGGCATCGGGGAACATCGCATTGATAGTGCTTGAATCGAGACCGGACTGGCGTTTGTTCGTGGAGGGCGCACGGGCGAGGGAGTTCCTGGCAGAATCGATAATCGGCTTGCCCATAGCATCGCTGAGGCGGCTCGACATGGGGTCTGCTTTCTCGAGCTGTTAGCTACGTCACACCTCGTCAAACAAACGGCGGAGGTCTTGCCTTTGTCAAAGTTGGCGGGCGACAGGACGCCTGACATCGGATGCCCCTTGCCCATCTGCTGCAGGACCTGGATGAAGAAACGAATCTGCACCTGGGTGGTTTGCTGTAGCAGGGCGTACAGAGCGGCAGTGCGCTCGGCCTCGCTCAGAACCCGAAACCATTGTTCAATAGCACTCAGTTCATCCTTAAAGTCCTGGTCCAGGGTAGCGGCTGCCATCTCCTCCAAGGTAGTCTCGTACTGGTCGATGTCGGCGATCCACTGCTGAGCGAGCTTGTCCTGGGGGTCAAGCTCGCCCTGGCCCTGGCCCTGGCCGTGTTGCGGCTGGCCGTAGAAGTCGGAGCTGGGGCGGATCTGCTTGGACTGCGGCGTGCCGGTGAGGGAGGCCATGTCGGCAGAAGCACGAAGCTGGTGGCCGGCGCCGATGGCCCTCGAAGAAGGCGGGCGCAGGGAGGAGGCGTTGCCAGCCTCCGGTGTGCTGTTGCGGTTGCTCATGATGTTGGACATTGTGAGCTAACCAATCAACAAAGGCGAGGTCGAGTTGATGATGGTAGCCGAGACAGGTGCTCGATGGAGCGGAGACCGGAAAGTGAAAGATGGGTACGTGGTTGTATTAAAAGAGTCCTGGCCTGCCGGTCTGCGAGTGGACAGGGCCGTGTCGCATGGGACCTGAAACAAGACTGGAAGGCTGTTCGAGGAATCGGACGGAGGAGGGTGTCGGGGGCAATGAGTGGCCCGTGACAAGCAATGTAGCGTTTCGTAGATTTTTTTTGACCTGACAGTTTTCCCTAAAACCGTGCGGCTATGCTAAAAGGGGATGGGGGTTTGGGAGAGTTCTCTTGCTCTTCGAATAGATATTACGATGCGGGTGGGGCTTCGGCTCAGGCTCAGGCCCAGGCAGGCTCAGGCAGGCTCAAGCTTGGGCTCAGGCAGCGGCTGCTCGGCTCTTGTCGTTTGCAGGATTAAAGGCGGTGGCCAGAGGAAAAAGTGATCTCACGAATGGGAAGACAAAGAGATGCGCACTTTTCGTAGGCTCCTGCAGTGACCGGCTGACCTCAAAGGAGATGTCGAAAAAGAGGAGTGAAGTCGAGTCGAAAGGCGACCGAGCACAGTTGGGGCGAGTGAGGCGAGCAGGCATGGAAAATAAGGGGTTCGGGTGGTCTAGTATGAAATACTTGGAGGGCTGCAGGATTGCCGTGTCAGCGAATCGGCTAGCCTGGACGGTGCTATGGGGCTGCTCTAAGAGGCGAGCCTTCTGGAAATGGATTGGGGGCGTGTGCTGTGGATCCCGCGCCAAGTGGGTCTGATATGCGGCGGCGAAGACGACGACGGCAGGGCTGGGCAGGGTTGAGATGGGCCGAGTGCAAGAGAAACCTCGGAAGCGCTGCAGCTCAACTTCGGGTCACATGCACCAGAGATCAGGCAGTTTTCCCGGGGAGTTTATATTGGCAAATTGCCTTAAGGTTCCTCGATGAAAGGACGAAAGCAGGGGCGGGGAGCTGCAAGCAAGAAGTTGAGATGAATTTGGGTTGCTGGGGGCACACGGGGGGAGATCGACGGCAAGGTAAGATTTGCGGCTCGAGATCACACGGTAGCTCGCCGACGGGGACAGCACCGGCTAGGATGGGACAGGAGAAAAGAAAAATAGGAGATATGGCACCAGAAAACGTTTGGAGCAGAGTTTCGCCCCACCAGCAAGGTCTCCCAAATGGGAAGCTGGATGCCGGAGAAGCATTTCAGCCTTCCTGGTAGCGGAGGGTTTGATGTCTGTGTGCACGGCACAGGACGGGCAGAGGGTAGGAATGAGGGATGGAGGGGGTCCATCAGCCTACTATTACTCACAGATGTTACAAAGTCAATCAAGAGGACAGGTGCCCAAGAGGGAGCTCTGGAAGCAGCTGGCCGATTTCAACGTCCAAAGGGCTTTTCTCGTCTCATTCGCCAGCATCATTCGCTGGCCGTGGTGGCTGGTTACACAAGAGGTGAGCGGGTGATAATGATACTTGTTGATTGCGCTCATGATGATGACAATAATAATAACGGACGACCGACTATAACCCAGCCCCATACCAAACAGTCCACAGCGCTGAGGTGTGCGAAGAATATGGCCACGCGGATTGGGCAGGTACCTGGCGGTACCTAGGCCGAGGTGGATGCGCTGCAGTGGCCCACTAGCGCCGACTGGGCGGGCAACGTGAGACCTGGCTGGCAGGGCCGCCTGGCTAGCCTTAGGAACAACCCCCAAGAAATCCTCCCACACACACACACACATTCGTGGCCGAAGGCGAGCTGACTGGGACGCCCTTCGCTTCAAGAACCTGGGGGATTGATTTATTGATTGATTCAGGAACGCCATCCATCCACAAGAGGTTTCGGCAGCCATACCTCACCCATATACTGCGAGTCATTGTGCAGTTTTGGCAGTAGGCTAGTCTCAATTCGCATAGAGAAGGACGCTCTACGGCCACATATGTCTAAGCCGTCGGCTTGCTCCCCTCCTCCCCATTCTGCCCCTCCAGCCATTACATCTCCTGACCACCGGGGCATTTATTCCAACAGACCCTCCCCGATGTGCATTCCCGGCCGAGGAAACGCCCATTCTGCCATCCTATCCAGAGTAGCTTGCGCGGGTTGAAAATCTGCTCAGCTCCTGAAATCTCACTCGGGATCCATCAGAGGCACACGAGCTCCGTTGGTCCCATGCCATGCGGCCTGGCCCCGCAAAATCCCCTGCGGGCGCACCTACTTACCTAGCAAGGTAGACCTGCTGTACCACGGCCGCTGCACCCTGCGATCCACGGCTTTTTGAGCCGCCCGCCCACACAAGAGTCTCCCTCTTCCTCCCACCAGGTTCTGCTAAAGATAGCACACATATTCCGGAGACGATCGCCTTTTGCGGGCTGTGCCTGACTCTTTGTCGTCATGCCCCACGAGGGCCACGAGTTGTCCAGGTATCCCGGAGCAGCCGGTTGAACAAATAGAAAAAATCCGGAATCTTCTGTTGAGCCAGTGGTCTAGATCCCGGGCACGATTCGAGAGAAAACCTTCTTTTCCATTCGCACCTCGGATCCGATGCCGATTAGTTCTTGGCAGACAAAGGTGAGAAGTAGTCGTTCGAAGCCCGCGTTTCAGACACTGCTGTGTGCGCATCGCATGCAGTCACCAGATGAACCAGATGAAGCTCGACTGTCACAATATGATATCAAAACAATGATTACGGCTTGACAAACGCAAACGACCAACTCCAGGGTCAGTAAGTGTATTCAGCTACCTGAGATTGAAGTTTGGCGAGCCGAGTAGGATGTAATGTCTCGTCACACTGCAAATGAGACACCTTAGGGCCAGCTGGGCAAGAACAGCTACTCCTACCCGAGTGTCATCAAACAGTGTCTGGATTCAATCAGACAAGGTAATGATTCATCATCTAGACGTGGAAATGTAGCCGGTCTTTCATGGGCCTAGGCCGCTTGAGCAGCGAAGATACGCAGGCCTTTGGTAATAGACAGGCAAGAGATCGATCTTGGCACGGTTTATCCTTCAGTCATTTTGAACATGGAGATGTGGTTCAATGCTGTACACACTAATGCCTTGTGTTTGTGTTTGTCATGATCGGGGGAAAGGGAATGGTAGTGCTCCAGGGAGCGGGCTTGTGGTCAGTTAGCATCACCTCCATCCAGCACCACAGGCTTGGGAGATTGCTCGTCGAGCTGGCGGCCGGGGCTTGGATGGAGGCGGGTGGTCATGTCACTCGAAGGAGCGAGCATAAAATCGCCTGGGCGGATCGCGCAGGACGTGTCGTTGATGTCTTCGAATTTGAGGTGTCACAGCCCTGGTGGTAATCCTAGCCGTGATGCTCAGAGCTTGGGTGAAATAAGCACAAGAGACGCCCCTGTAGTTTGTTCCCGAACCGTCATGATGGTATGATGCCCTGTTGCAAGCCAAATCCCTCGTCATCGAATCTAAGTCTCGGTTTCGCTTTGGTTCGTTGCGTCCCCTAAACCGTCTCACGCTTGCCCTCCGCCTTCTCCTTCTGTGATGGTTGTCAGCTTCATACTCTGGCGCCCCAGCGAGCCGCGGGATAGGACTCGGGAGTCAGGGCCGGGGCTGCTCACCAGAGCCCGCATGGTGCCGTGCAGGGCATATCTGTGGTTTCGTCGGAACTTGGGGTCGGTACCCTTCAGGGAGGGGTAACGGTTGGTCTTAGGCTTCTTGATACTGTTTGCAGACACTCCATCAGTATGACTGGTTCATAATCATCGCGCGCACCCTTGTGCCGATGTCTCTCGGTCGTCCTCATGTCGTGATGTGGTGCTGCGTGGGAGGGTCCGAGGTGCATCGCTGGTGCGGTCGCGAACGTACCCGTTACGGTGAGCCTTCTTGCTCTGGTTGTGCTGAGACGAGTTCTTCGACTCTGTTTGCGAAAAGTCGTCAGTAATCTAGAGATCGAGTATCAGTTTGTTGAGGGACAAGCAGTTCCACATACTGGCCATTGTGACTGATTTGCCGCGATTTGGGGGTTCGTCGGTTGGTCAATGGTGGTGATGGATGTTAGGTCAATTTCGGCGCAGGTTGCAGAGTTTTGGGAAAGTTGTGTGTGTCTGTGGCCACCCAGTGAAAATCCAAGCCTTCCGTTAAAGCGACCGTTTCGCACGGTTAGGCGCACGGGCCCCCAACGACCTATGACGGGCTTCGACACCCCGCCCCATTTGAAATGAACGACTCTCAAAGTGACAGCGGAGTAACTGAATAATCGTATTTTCTCATTTATATACGCGCATTTCACGAAATCGGAACAGATGCTATTTACTTGACCACTCATATTCTTACGCTTCCCTTCTAGCCAGTCACCAGTATGTGAATGTGCCGTGCCAACTCGCAACTCCAAGATCCACCGGTAGTGTAACGGAACGCAGACTCCAGGAGACGGCCCCTTCATCCAATATTGCGAAACCCAGGAAGGAGTCTTTTTAAAGTCGTGTCAGATAACTAAATCCCGACCTCTCATTTAAGGATTGATCCCGAAAACAAGAACGCTCATGCAAAAGAGAAAACTCTTTCCCCGAATCTATTTCGTTGTGATCGGAACAGTGGCGTTCCTCGCGGCCACCAGCTGTGCAGCCTTCGCCAGTTGCTGCGACCGCAGCTTCTGAAGGTATCGAATGAACAGGATGAACATGATCTCAACACTAAAGAGGCACACAAGATTAGCACAGCGACTCGTTGTCTCTGGGGCTTTGGTTTTGGGCACAACTTACCGCTCTTTCGTCATCATTAGGATGCCCTGCACCAAGATCCCCTTCAATATCTGGGGGCCGATGCCCTTAAAGAGTCCCAAGGGGCCCTCGTTCTTGACGATGAACTGCATTACCTCGCCAAAACTCTTGAAGGGCTTGCCCTTCCTCGATGGTGGGGGGTTGGACTGCAGCCCGACCTTAGCCACGATAAGTGGCTGCGTGGCAACGGTAGCTAATGCTTTGGACAGAGCCCCCAAAACTAGAATGACAGATTTGGTTAGCACAAGGAGCTGATATCTAGTCCATACCCGGACACCACATCGACAAAACGGCGCTGCTCAGGGGAAGCACTCACCAAAGGCCTGCCACGCGCTCAAGGGCCCGGTGGCACCGGGGAAGAGCAGCGGCTTTAACCTCTCGTAGGCACCGTATGTGATGGACGGGTTCACCACCAGCACCAGACTGGCCTTGAGACCCCTCCACAGGCCGGTCACGCCATCCGGGCCGTCGATAACCTCCTTGGCCGTCTCCAGCATGCCCTTCCTCTCCGACTTGCTCTGTGTCTGCTGTCGTGTGGTGACCACGGCGACGGGGATGGTGAACAGCTGGGCCAGCGCGCCCGCGACGGCTCCGAGCGCCAGCTCGACGGCGGTGGACGGCGGGGCCGTGACACTCGCGCCCTTGAAGTACAGCGTCCTGACAGTGCTGTACCAGTAGAAGTAGGCGAAGTTGGTGGAGGCGACGCCGAGGAGGGAGCCGCTCATGCCGGCATACAGGCCAGCCACACCTTCCTCATCGAACATCTGGCTAAGAGCATCCCAGGTGGACGTGTAGTGTGGTGTGACGGAGGTCGGGTCGGGGGTGTCGCCGGGCTTGCGCACTTCTTGGACTTGGAGCCTCGTCTTGACTCTGAGATGGGAAGGCGTTAGGGCTAGACTCGGGAAGTTGACAGACAGCGGGATTCAAGTCGAGGAACGTACATGTCCAACGGATAGACCAGGGCATTGGCAAGTACTGCGCCCGTGGCGCCTGCTGTCGCCTTGCCCCAGGGCCCAATTGGGGCAGATTTGGACTGGATGGCCATGATTTGTTGTGTAGTACACGAGTACTGGACTTCGTTTCAAGCGAGAAAGCCGTGGGAAAGCTGAAGTGGTCGACTAGATGGACCGAGGCACAAATCGTTCAATCGGCGGTCTCTAGCTCGCCGAACACCGGCGGCCGTCGTGAGGCTTGAGGGAACCGGACGTGGGGTTTCTATTCCATTAAGATAAGAAAAAGTTCTATGGAGTAAACAAGATACGGTAAAATCAGAGACCGTGATGCGACGGATGTAGATACAAAGGACTGCAACGAAAAGCCGAAAACCGTGCCGGCGTGGTGGTCAAAGACGAAGGCGTTATCGAGACCGAGCACGGCACATCGGTGATAACCGTGGACCTCGGTCGTCGGGCTGGTTCCCATGTGGAGCCGGCCTGCCGCTCCCCGTTTGCGCGTGTGCCAGGTGACGTCGGCCAACGGTTATATGCTCCAGCCCACTACGTGCACCATTATTATGTGACCATCCGATCTCTACGGGACGCAATACTGCTATAGACTAATATGCGCCGGGTAAAATGAGGCTCAGAGGGAAGGGTCGGATCTGTATCGATGAGTCGTTACAAGTCTACAAACAATGAGCGGCCCTCCAGTATAGATACCTAGGTAGATATGTTGCGATCCTCTGCGAATCAATTCCGCCCTGGGGAGAAGGAGGGTTCAACCCTCAGGAGACAGGACTTGGCAGCGCCCGGCCGATTCCCAAAGTGTCTAAAGATAGACGCAGTGTGTTTCTTGAGGCACGCATCGAACTTGGCAAGATTTCATCAGTTTTGGAATAGACTCTACCCACTCCTCAAATAGCCATACCAGCAAGTCTATACTACCTAAATATCTTGGGAACGGGCGAGACTGACCGGGGTAAGCTGTCATCCGTTGTAGCATCTCTCTTCTCGCCCTCTCATATGCCAGACCGGTCCATCAGTTCGCGGCTGGTTAGACCACCGAGTTGGGATTATGGCCTGCGGCTGTGCAAGCTTGACTCTTGAAACGTCCACCGTCCACCGTCCATTCTCGCACTACCGGTGCCACGCTTGGATATATCGAGATATGCGCATGCGTCTCTCGGCTGACTCGATTTGACCGTTATGTCCGCCTCTTGAAACCGCAGCCTTGGCCCGGTTGCTTTCTCTTCTGGATTCGCTTGACCAGGCCTCATCATCTGCGGGATCCACCCGTCCTGCGCCTCGCGAATGCACCAGCTTCCTGCGCCCGACAAGAAACCCCGAGATATCGAGCATGTTGCGATGTCCTGTGAGGTCACCACACCCGCCGCCGCCCTCATTGCCAAGCGTTTCCTTGCCCCTTCTACCTCGAGTCTCCGGCCAGCGTGGCCATGAATGGAGGCGCAATTACTCCGTTCCGTATGTATGAGTAGCCGCTTTGGACCGATCGCCTCGCTGTCTGCCTTCTCAATCGTATCATCGCCATGGAGGCCCAGGCTAGAGTGAGCTCCTTGACAACCCCCCCCCCTCTCCCGTTACCACAGCACACCGTCGCTGACCCGCGCGGCACGCAGGAATATGAGGCCAAGATCAGCCGGACGTCTGGTCAGGAGGCCTTCAAGAATGCCATCCAGGCAGCTGAGCTGTACATGAAGGCCGTCAAGGAGGCCCCCACGGCTGCTGAGAAATCCCGCCTCAAGGCCAACTGCCGCGACCTCATCGCATTGGCCGAGACCCTCAAGACGTCGGGCCCCACTGCCGCGCAGCCCAAGGCCCCGAAGCCCAGGGGTCCTCGCCAGAGTCGCGAGCTCCCGACAGCCGAGAAGACCATCTTGTGGCGGTCCTCCAAGTTGCATGGCAGCGTCTTCCCGCCGTGGGAGGCCGACCCTGACCCGGCCGTCTTCCGGAGCAAGAAGCTGGATGAACCGCTTTTCACGTGAGTTTGCGCCGGCTTGTCTTCTGAATCTCACTCTCTCTCGAACTTGTCTGACTTGTCTAATCATCCTCGGCCAAGTGACCCCTCAGAATTCTCGTTCTCCAAGAAGCAGAATGAAATATTTGACGGCTGGAAGCGTCCCGCCGAGATCTTCAACGACTCGGGCCCGGAGCTGTTCGAGAATATCATGGTAGCCAAGACGAACAGCGACCTCGTGCAGGACATCACGACCGATTGTTCTGTGGTGGCCAGTCTATGTGCAGTGATGCGCCATTTAAACCCCAATGAGAAGGACTCGGTAAGCCCGTCTTGAAACGCTCTGCCGAACAGCCTCACCCGGTGCTCTTCTGACAACATGCCAGCTGTTACCGACGCTGCTGTACCCGTTCGACTACAGTAAATGCAGGCCCATAGCTTCGCAAAATGGAAAGTACATGTTCCGCCTCAATTTCAACGGCTGTTTCCGCCAGGTGGTCGTTGACGATCGCCTGCCGACATCGAAGACATCTCGGACGTTCTTCGTCGTCGACCGGAGGAACCCAGAGCTTGTGTGGCCTGCTCTTATGGAGAAGGCTTACTTGAAGATACGCGGTGGTTATGATTTTCCAGGCAGTAATTCCGGCACTGATCTTTGGGTACTCACCGGTTGGATACCAGAACAGATCTTTTTACAGAGGTAGGTAATACGCCCAATACTTGGAATCTAATAGATGCAAGGTGCTGATTCCATGCTACATAGCGACGACATTGAGCTTGATCAGACATGGAAGCGCATCAAGAACGCATTCGAGTATGGCGATGTGGTAGTCACTCTGGGCACAGGACGTCTCTCCCGCCAGGAGGAAGAGACGCTCGGGCTGGCGGGCGAGCATGACTATGCCGTCATGGACCTCAAAGTCCAGGCCACGGGCGAGCGCCGGATGCTCCTCAAAAACCCATGGTGCGACGGGCTCGTCTGGAAAGGCTTCGGCTCCACCACCACAGTTGACGCGGAGGTATACCCGCCGCCATCACCGACCCTGTCGCGCCCAGCCCAGCGCTCCAACTCGGACGTCACAGCCCCGTCGCCATATGCCGAGCTCACGGGGACCTTCTGGATCTCCATCGAGGACGTCGTCCAGAACTTCGAGTCGCTCTACCTGAACTGGAACCCGAGCCTGTTCACCGACCGCCAGGATCACCACTTCACGTGGACGCTCCCCAGCCGCGCCATGCAGCGCTCGTTCGCGCACAACCCGCAGTACTCCTTCACGTCCCCGACGTCCGGCGCCGTCTGGATCCTGCTCTCGCGGCACTTCCAGGACGGCGAGCTCCCCATCGCGCGCAGCCGCCACACGAGGCAGCCCAACGCCGCGTCCTACAGCCTCGGCTTCATGTCCATCTACCTGTTCGACAACGCCGACGGCCACTGCGTCCAGCTCCCGGACAGGCCCGCCCAGCAGTCCCCCTTCGTCGACAGCCCGCAGACGCTCCTGCGCTTCGAGGCCCAGGCCGGCACCGCCTACACGGTCGTGGTGGCGCAGGAGGGCCTGCCGCTACCCAAGTACCCGTCCACGCTGTCCTTCTTCAGCCGCTCGCCCCTGACCATCAGCCCGGCCACGCCACCGCTCCGGCACTACACGGAGCTCGAGTCGGCATGGACGCGGCGCACGGCGGGCGGCAACGCCCGCACCGTCTCCTTCTTCCACAACCCCCAGTTCGCCCTGGTGGTCCCCCGCCCCACGCCCATCTCGCTGCACCTGGCCACGGACGCCGACGACGTCCCCGTGCACGTGGACCTGGTGTGGTCGCAGGGCGGCCGGCGCGTGACGGCCCTGACGGTCCGCGACATCGTCTGCTCGTCGGGCGAGTACCGCCGCGGCTGCGCGCTCGCCGAGATCCGGCGCCCGCAGACCGTCGATGCGGGCACCTACACTGTCGTCGCCTCGACCTTCGAGCCGGGCCAGCTGGCCGGGTTCGCCCTGCGCGTCGGCTCCGACGTCCCCGTCGAGCTGCGGCCCGTCCTCTCCGACGCCGCGGGAAGGCTGCGCTCCGAGCTCGACCCCGTCGTCTTCCGCGAGGGCGAGAGCGAGCGCCAGCGCGCCCCCGTCACCATCGCCCGCCTGACGCGCGCCAGCGTCGTCGCCCGCTCGGGAACCCTCGACGGCGGGCCCTCGGCCTCCTTCTCCTCCTCTGCCGCCCTCGGGGGCCTGCCCTTCTCCCTGGGGGGCTCCGTGGCCGCCCTGGGCATCACGAGCAGCGGCACCAACGCGGCAGGAGCAGCAGCAGACCACCACCAGGCAGCACCCCCTGCTTCCTCCGGCACCGCGAGCCCGATCAGCATCCCGTGCTCGGTGCGCGTGTCCTTCGAGTACGGGGCGGGCCCGCACGCGCGGACCGCCGCGGTGACGGCGGACGGCGAGTTCGCGGACGCGAGCATGGGGCTGCGCACGGGTGACGTCGACCTCGACCCGGACGCCGCGCGCCGCGCCGGCGGGCTGTGGCTCGTCGTCGAGCAGATGGGCGTGCACCGCGAGGGACAGGGCATTCAGGTCGACGTGCTCAGCGATGGGAGGATCGGCGTCGGGCCTTGGGAGAGCGTGGATGATTGATCTGGTTGATGGAGTGATTTGGTCGGCTGATCGGCCGCCCAGGTTGCCCGATCGGTTTTACTAGTTGATTTCGTTTGCCTTGTTATTTACACATACTGGCATGGATGGGAGTCTGTTTCCTTGTCAATTTCTTTTGGGACTATACCTTACATTCTGCCTTACTGCCGTCAGATCATTTTGTTGCAGCATCCTCAACGCGCTCATCGACAGCACGTACATAGACGAATGTACCTACCTGGTTGTACTTGACGGAATTCGATCAGTATATTTCAGTCTCCAACAGAGGTCGTGATCGTGAAATGTCAGTAATGGGAATACTTCGTGTCAGGTGTGCCGAATCCCCACGTGTATATACATACTCAGGCAGTCAAGTCCTAGCCAGCATAATGCAACCAACCATACAAGATCATGTGAAACCATGTGCATGCAAGGTAAAGCGGTCAAGGCATTCAGCTAGCTTAATGTTGTCTGCTGTACACATTGCAATCCATCTTCGCCGAGAGGAGCTCTGATAATCCACCCACCCCATTCCCGTCACTTCCCAGCCCAAAAGTCGCCCGGGGGAACAATAGTTCCGATTTCCTGCCCGCTCAACTGGTATCGTAGTCTTCAAGTACCACGCGGGCATTGAAGCTCCGCCTGCGAAGAGAATCGTCCGTCCATCCCATTTTCTGAGCCAACTCTTCAAAACCAGTCAACGCCAGAAGCTGCCCAACAGCAATCAAAGTGCATGGCCTGACTTGAAGACTACCACCAGGGTTGCGCGGTCGTTCCTTGCCGAATTTCAGAAGACAAAGGGAAAAATGAAGCCGAAAAAGTATGTACAGCGAGCGAGAAGTAGATGTTGTCAGGCTGTCGGTTTACGACGCCGAGTTGGGGAGGGGTATCGTCAAAGTGTCGAATATGTACATGTGAAGTATGAAGTGAACTTGAAGGGTTTAGTGATAGGCCGCCTTCGGTCCGACGTTGATCAAATCGGTCCGCCTCGTCGCCTTCGACCACGGCTTGGGCCGTCTGGTCTTTGGGATAAAACGTCGCGCAGTTCCGGGTCGTCCTTGTCTTTGTCCACATGGTGAACTCGGACATGCCTACACCTTGTGAGCATAACTGGCACAGTCTAGATGCATCCTGGGATTCACAAACCTCTGCAAGTTATCCGGTCTGGGATATTTGTGTTCCCGATCTGGGCAGAATGGACAGACATATCCAGGGGACTCATGGACTAGCCCATGACGAATCATTTCGTTCTTCCGCTTGAAACCCTTGCCACCTTCAGACCGAGGACAACCCTTTACTGGACAATAATGCGGCCGGGATTGAGAATGGACGTTCGCGTGTGAATTCAGAAGGTATTGAGTCTGAAATGGAGGGGCTCTGCACCCCTCAAATTTGCAGACGTACTGGCCAACATCTTGTGGATTTGAGAAAGCCAGACCGTCTAGGCTCATTCTGTCCGCAACCGAGTGCGTCGAAGTCGCAGGTGTAGAAACCGAGTGGTCGGTGCTTGGCGTGCTGCCGCTGTTGTAGTCGAGACTGGGTCGGTGGGTCATACCGCTCGGAGGGAAAGGATAGAACGGACTGGGCGGTAACAAAACAGAGTGCGGCGAGCGAGGATCGCGGGCATAGAGTTCGTGCGGTGAAATGGGTGGGGAGGCATGGCTGATAGAAGGCAGTCGAGTCATACCGGGGCCAGGTATGGCGGGTGGAGATTGCTGAAAGGATGCGGGAGACAGTGCCTCGGGCCCCAGGTGGTCCCTGATGGACGGAAGCGCGATGCCAGCATTTGACTCTGACCTCGGCGAAGCATTTTGAATCGGCGGAAGATCGCCGGGGCCGGGGCCCGCGAGACTGCTCGTAGGCGATGTAAACGTCCCAGTGCGAGGCGAATAGTAGTCGGTAGGACTGTACGGAGCTGGGATGACAGGCTGTGGCCTCTCATCTCTCCGGATGGCCGTTTCGGGCCTAGGTATGGCGGGAGGAGGTGATGAATCTGAAGGTCGCGATGCCTCTGTATCCGTGTCCCCGACAGTGGTTGATGTCCGCCCATCCTCGCTGGGAGACTTGTGGTCGCCCAAGGCCAGAGCCGCCAAAGCACCTCCGGCCAGCGTCTGGAGGTCGGCAGGAGAGCCTGGCTGGGCGCCATCCTTTCCACTGCCACGTGCCGGTCCCTTGTCGACCCCGTTCGCTCCAATCCCATCGGAATCGGCCATGATATCTGACTCGTCCATCGAGCTGTCCGTGTCGGGACTGCTGGATGCTTCCTCCGAATCGCTCGGCAACGCCTCTTGACCAGCCATGGTAGCGATGTCCGGATGCCTTCCATTGTCCATGATTCCTATCAGAACGGCATCGCCTTGACTTGGACGTACCTTTGGTCGACGTTTAGTTTTCCTGCTACCAGGACTGGGAGGTGGACTGACTTGAACCAGCGGAATGTCTGGTGGAGGACTTATGCTCGGTCGGAAGGTTACCTTTTTCGGGACCAGCAAGGGGCTATTCCGAGGCACCACAGCATCGGGGTCGTATACGTCGTGGGCAGAAGCCGGGGCAGCGGCTGTAGTCATTGCTTCAGGTGTGCTCGCAGCTTTGCGTACGTGTGTGGTCAACTCGCCATGAGAATAGGAGGCTGGGTCATAAGGCCGGGGCTGTTGGAACGACCGTCGGCGCAAGGCTCCACCGGTTTGTGTCGTCCCTATGCGGCCCCCAGCGAGAATCCTGCCCTATAAATGACCAGTCCCTCACGCAGTGACCAAGCCCACCCTTGCGTATTGCTGTCCTAGCTCTTGTGCCCTATTGTTTGTGTGTAGGTAGGTGTGTATATGTGGAGATGTGTGTGGGCGCGTGTGTGTTTCTCTCTCTCCACTCTCGTTTCCCTTGGCACCTTTGCGCCTGTTGGTACGAGGTCGGCAAGACGGAAGCTAGAACACTGGGCGAACACGCCTTTGTTGCGCCGGGGTCGTGGTCATCCAAGGGAGTGTTGGTGGGTGTTGTGGCCCAGGCAGCGGTAGCCCGTGAGGGTGACGGTAGGGCGAGAAGGTTGGGGAGTGGAGGTGTCCAGGACGGTGTAAACGAAGTAGCCCGCAGAGCCCCAAGCCTAGGAATGCGGCGAAACAGAGCCTCTTAATGATATGGGGAAATGCTTGGCGCGTGACCGGGTCCCCCAAGTCCAGTCCCAAAAGCGACAGGCTGAGCGGGGCAAACAAACTGCTGGGAGCAAAAACCGGGGGAGCACGCCGGGCGGCAAGGATGATGGGGGGAGGAAGAGAGGGAGGCGATGGGTGCTTTGTCCACGGGTCCCTGGTGAGGGGGTTTCGACCTGGGGTCGGGAGGGATGGACGACTTGTGCTCTTGCTCCAGACCAGACCCAGACCCGAGCCGACAGCGTACCACCAGGTAATAAACTGTGCGCTGCCCACTGACACTGACACTGACTGACACCGACACCGACTGGCGACCGACCAAGGCACCAGCGCCGTTCTGTCGTGGGGCCGATGTTGGGAGAGAGCTAGTCACAGTCCAATCCGATCCAACAGGACCCAACCTGTGCCCACCCAACCGTGCCTGTGGACGGCGCTTCAGACCGAATATGATGCGATGTGGTGGATGCGATGGATGCTGATGCGATGCGATGCGATGAGATGCGCTATACTGCGCTACGCTGGGATGGCGGTTCGCGTGGGGACACAATAATGTCTCTTAGTCAAGTCGTAGATCGCAGAATGAATAGTAGACAGAGCCTTGGCTGACTTGACTGCGTGCCTGGGTGCTTGGGTGCCTGGCCGGCTGTGGCTGACTGAGTGACTGGCAGACTGGCGAGGTTGGGATCGAGAGACGGTTGATCAGCAAGCTCGGGAGGTGGAGGGAGAGCATGCCAGCAGGGCGAGGCGAGGCGAGGCTCTGGGTGGATCGCCTTTCGCGCGGACGGGATGGAGAGGGCAAATGCAACGCCAATGCAATGCAGTCTGCTGCTTCTTCCTTGTGCGTTTCTCCGTTCCCGGGCTGGAGTTGGCAGGTTGGTTTGGCTGGCTCGCAATCGTCGTCAAAGCTGGCAGCTAAGGTAACCTGGGAAAACAAGGCGGAGCAGCAGGCGACAGGGAGCTGGCCGTTGGCGTCTGGTGTTAGCCACCAGCCGAGCCGGGTCAGGCAGGCCAGCAGTGGCCAGGTCTGGTCGACAAGACAAGACAAGACAAGCAATAAGATTGGACGGGACAAGGGAGGTGGGACGGGGGGGCGGGTGAGGTGGTGTCGGTCAGGTATAGATTGGGGGGTGTCAGGGAACGGCGAGGATCGTAGTTTAGTTTTTGGGTACGGTGGTATTCCGGGTGCAGTGCGAGGTGCCTGAGTGCGAGAGCCCGCGGCTGCTTGGTGGTGGTGCTGCTGTGCTGCTGCTGTGCTGCTGCAGCTGCTGCACAATGACCAACGAGGGCCGAATCTACCGAATCTAGAATCGAGTCGGTCTGGTTGTCTGGGCACTCCCAAACTTTGAGGCTGAGAGGCCGTGGGGACTCATAAAAAAGCAAAAAGCAAGAGTCAAAGTTCCCTAGTGGCACACGTCACCCGCGACGCCGACGCCGCCTTCGCCGTCACTACTGCAGTGCTGTTTCTACTTCGTGCGATATTCTAACGGGCAAAGCAAAAAGTGACGGTCGTGACTGATGCATGCCCATGTGTCACGTCATGGAGGGAAAAGGAAGTCGATGAGGAGGCTGGTTGAGATTGCTAAGGGAGAGGATTTGGGCTGATTCTCTGGTCATTTCGCAGCTGATGATGGGACGGGGCCAGGCTGAGGCTGTCCCGTCTGTGCATTATGTCTGCCTGCCTGTCGGCTCATTCAGTCATTCCTCCTCTCGCTGCTGGGCTCTGTGGTGTGGTGTGCTCTGGTACGGAGTAAATGTGGATTATACAGTACCTATAACACACACACACACACGCACAAGCATACGACAACGACCACGCACGCACAGGCAGGCAGCCAGGCAGGCCATGTTGTACAGTGTAGACACAGGCACAATCTTGGGATAGGGCATGGCAAGCACGCCAGGCAGGAACCGAATGATTCAGGCAAGAGGGCAAAGGGGTGGAGAGAGCGAGGGGGGAAGGAGATGGAAGGAATGCAGTGTGGCCTCGCGGGCTCGGGGAGGTCGCACCGTCCCATCCCAAGCTGGGCTCTGTTGGTGCAAGACCGGGCTGGGCCGGGCTGAGCTGTGCGTGCTCTGCGGTGGCATACTGTAGGTTCGTTCCGTCCCCCTGGAGAAACCTTGAGATGCGGGCGCCCAGGGCATTGTGGGTGCGAGGCGCCTCGGGAGGGGTGGATGGAAATCAAAAGTGGGTAGCAGGGCCTGTCAGCAGCGTCAAGACTCGCAAGACTCGGCGCCTGCTGAGTCGTTGCCCAAAATTCTAATGGCAAGCGGGATTGCAATAAACGGATTGCGACGCCAAACAACGTGCTCAACATGCTCAACATGCTCGCCGCGGTGGGGTTCAGGAGGAAGCCCGTCGGAACATTCAGCAGCCAGGCCAGCAGCACTTGACGTCTGTCGGTCTGTGTGTCCCGCCTCAGCCCCATTAAGCCTCATGGTCGAATAACAGCTGCGTATTATGCATTTCCCGCCTCCCCTTCCTTTCGTCGGGTATATTATCAACGCACTTGGTAAGCCAGTCTTATTTTAGTACTGTCATGCAACACACCGACCGACGAACAGCCAGTGCTCTTGAAACTGAGCTAGGCGAAGGAAACGAGAAACAAACCTGTCAATGCCCTCCCAACGCCCGCCATATATACCGTATTTAGCTCCTTGGTATATCACAGAGTGCTGTGTATAGTACCCAGACCACAATAATCCAATTTAAGCCGGACGGGACTGTCAAACGAAACATTCGCAGGAACATCTCGGACCCTTCTCTCCCACACCATTTCTTGCAAACCCCCCTACCCACTTACTTTGCCCCAGCACGACACTGGGGGGGGCGCAGGGTGAACAGACAAACGGTTCCTAGACTGTCTGGATGTCTGACTGTACCTGTACCCGAGGACGGGGAAGCCCGTTACGCGAGCGAGCTGGGGCGGGGGAGACCCCCGTCACCATATTAAGCCGCATGAAGAGCCAACCACTCAGGCCACCTCACGCCTGCCAGCTGCCAACGACATGACTTGGAAATGCCCGCACAGCGTTGCAGTGGTGCTGTTCAGCTCATGTGCTTGCCGACCCGTCCTCGCGACGGCCGCCTCCTTCGTCACCTGCACCACTTGAGCCGGCCTCGAGACCCCTTTGAGAGCCATTGTGGTGCGGCAGATGCAGATGCAGATGAATCAAGTCTGCGTATCAAGAAAAATAAACCCAAAATCAAAAACAGTAGATTCACTATATACCTGACACCACCAGATCAGGTGCCTATTGATAGAGCTAACGGTGAGACTCGACGCTGAGGGGTGTCCTCTATTACTGTGCAGACCGCACACCCTCACCCACAAGCCCGGGCATGCTGCTTACCTGTGCCTACCTCCCCTGAACGATACTCCATGAGGAGGAGCTCATGTTCTGCGCAGTGTGATGGGCATGTCTATCTGCTATCCATGCAGGCCGTGCCAGGGAGCAACAGCACGCCCAGCAAGCACCAACCAGTCTTTGTTCAGCGACAGCCACAGCCCCATGGATGCCCAACTCCTGCTCAACGCAGGCTGGTAACTGCATCTCGTCTGCACCTGTGACACTCGAGGCTCCAGTCCCACTTGCGAGCCTAGCAAGTTCGTTTCGTGTCGATCAGTGAGATTTGGTCGGATTCTTCGGGACGTCCAAACCCTTCTCCCGCTGTCGAATCGGGGCCTTCGTCTCTCGCGGCCGTGGGAACGGCGCCAGATTGCCCAATCTTGCGCAGGCGATTCGCAACGGGATCGATCCTTCGACGGCCTCCAAGTAAACCTAATCCGCTGGCCCTCGAGACAGAACAACTTTGGAAGTATCCACGGGTGTCCCATTCCGTCCCATCCCATCCATCCCAATAATATCCCATCCCATATACTTGCTCTACGCATTGCCACGGCCGACACCGAGGACGGACCCAGCTTCCCAGCTTCCCAGCTTCCCAACCCACCGTTCCCACTAGCGCTGATGGCCGAGGGTTAAATCGCTGCGTTTTATTTGTTGCAATATGTCCCGAGACTCAAATTTCACCCTGTCGCCGGTAACGGTTGGTTGCAGCCGACGCGTGGGTACAGTAACGTGTTGAAACGTAACGGTGCCCAGGCCGCCTGGACCGTTTACGTGGTGAGCCTCCATTCCCCATCTCCAAGTGGGGGAAGGCACGACTGCCATTGGGCACCGGGTGGTCTTGCCCCCACCTCTTGCACGACCTTCTCCCCACGCTTTCCCCAGTCCAGTCCAGTCGCACGGCGTCTGCTCCTCACTCGACTTCCACCCACAATGGCAGCCACTCCAGTGGGAGATGACCATCATGCTCGACAATCATGGTCCAATTTGCCCAGATTTGCTAATGAGAAGATTGATGGACGAAGAACCTAGGGAAGATACGGCACCTGATTCCACAACCCAACCATCCCATCCCCCCCGGCCATGCCCCCCTCCTACTCTCTCTCGTCTCGGCGTCTATAACACCACGAATTATCACGCCTGCAGCACTGAGACCAGATGAGGGAATTGCTAAAATGAACCTCCCACTCACCGGCCTGCTTGGCCCCCTGGTTGGGATCATGCTCGCCCCGAGCGGCCTATCTGCGTCCAGCTTCTCGATGTTCTTCCCGAGCACGCTTGTCGCTTTTCGTCGTGTGCGTCCGCTCATCGCATGACTCCATGTGGGACTGATGGAGACGTCGCGTGGCCTAACTCTCGAGTGCGGAGAAGACCTGGCCTGTTGAGGCTAAAGCTTGAACGACCGACGACCGATCCTTGGTGCCACAAGACTGCTCGTTGGTATTTACTTGGTACTTGTCCTTTACCAGACAGGAACAGGCCCCGGAGATGGCGAAACTGCTCATACACAGAATCTTGCTTGCCATCCACACATACGCGCCCTCGATGGTGGTATGCCCCCCGAGCTTGGAGCCATGGGTTTCCCGGAGATGAGAATGCTTTCAAATGAGATGGTGGCTGAGCTCGACCAGACATTGCTAATGTCTCGAACATGTACAAGTTTCGTGACGGGAATAGCGCTGCCTACGTCGCCCAGGCTCGCTCAGCCTCAAAAATGGCCCGGCCCAATAGATTTTGGCCAACCAGCAAATCGCCCAAGATTCCGGCGAACACGTCCGGATACAGCGGTACTGCTACAGATGCGCTGAATTTCGCAAGCGGGCAGCAGCGCTATTGAGGAATTGCAAACTCTCGCGCTACAGTGCCCATTTTGCCGATGGGCCGACAAGGTTTTCACTCTGCCCTATGCTTCTTCGCAATCGGGGAAAACAAAACCACCCGCCGTGTCCACCTCAAGTCTCGGTGACTATCGACTTATCGAATATCAGAGGCCGATCAAGAGCTGACGTCAATCGGCACGGGTCGTGGAGGATCCCTCCTGGCTTTCCCGCCTTGACGATCGCCCCCGGTGTGCTGATGCTGCTGCAGAAGAGGAACACGCACTAGCATGCACGCACCCGCCTATGAAAATTGAGGCTCTGAGCATGGCGGCTGGCTAGCTCGCTGCTAGCACTGCCAAACAAGACAATCTCATTTTGTGAGCTGCCGATTTTGGCACCACCTCGGCTTACGCCGTGCAACCGGTCACAGCTCGCTATCTTCGACTTCTTGCCGACCAACCCTCTGAGTGGGGTCAGAGCTCACCAGCCTGGTGGTTCTCGTTGCTAGAGTGGCTGTAGCACCACGAACAGGAGCGAAGGGGGGTTCCTTCGCCCTGACAGATCATCGCCTTCAATGGCTTGTCATTCGCCCGAGGCAGTTGCCGCCAATTTTTCCCCCGTGGGATGGACGAGACCTGCACCACGTGAGCGTCTGACTTGCATCCGTCGCCAATGCAAGCAGGTGAGAGCACCCAGCTAGCTCCGTGGGGACCACAGCGGTGTGCGATGCATTTCTATGGCACCAGGGCGAGTCTAGGCGCCCCAATGCCGCTGCACTCGATCCTACCCGTAGAGTATGGTCAGAGGTTGGAGAGAGAACAGACCTAGGGCGGCTTCGTCATCAGCAGTCATGCACGCCGTACCAGGAAAGGCTTTCAGCCGCTCAGTGGCGGTGATGACCCTGTATGCACGACCACGGCCCTGGGTCCTCATCTAGTCACTCCAGAAATGTTTCGGTCGACTACTGTGCCGCTTTGGATTCCATGTCGGGGACTCTTCACCGAAAACGATGACCCCCCTCGCATCCATGTCGAAGCTGGACGTGGCACGCTGGGCTGCTTCTCATCCCAAGTTTCCAAGTGACTCGTCACAAACAGATGCCAGGAGGTTCGCGCCTGAAGTTACAATGTGATCCTAAGGTCGGAACGATTTATTTGTGCAACGGAAGCGGAGTGAGCAGTCAGAAATAATAGGATGCCTTCGATAAGGCATTGGGGGGGGGGGGGGGTTATGACACTTTTGTCCTGGTTGCCCTGAAAAGGTCGGTATCGAGTGAGTCCATGTGAAGTATCTCCAGTGACCGGATTGTGAAGCCGTCTAGTGCCGAGTGAGTACGCTTCATTGCTCCGCGGCTGCTTGTCCTGTTCAGGAGGTCAGTGAGGTCAAGGAGCTTCGGTACTTCGGTCACTTCTGCCGTGGAGGGCTCCTGTCAGCTGGCCGAAACTCGGCGGCCGAATGGGTAGAGCCTGCGAAACCTCCAATGCATTCTTTGCCAGGCACTGATAAGCAGATTCTGTGTTTACATCACCGCAATGTCCAAGCACCAGCGTCCAGTACTGTCTGTCGCCTTCCTGAGACCCAGCGCGAATCAGTCATCGGCGAATTGGCAGTTCGTTGGCTCAATATGTTTGTGGAACTAAGCCCGAGGGATAGCGAAGGAGAAAATACGACACAGAGGCCAGCAGAACTGTTTATGCGGGTTCTAGAGCAACCCCCAGTGCGCGGCTCAAGGGGAGCTAAACATGTTCATTATCCACGAGGCAGGCAGGAGTAGTAAAGTAGTCGTGGGAGCCTAGGCGTCCTGGTCAATATGAACCGCGGTTATCTAAGACACGTACTGCCTGCGGCAATGACCCAAGAGTTGTCAAAAACGCATCTGCTCGAGAGTTGTCGAACATTCTTCTCTACTCCTTGCGCCGTGGCTCAATCCGCGGTTGCTAAATAGAGCCTGCGTCGAAGATTCGCCCATGTATCTGTGTCGCCTTGTGGATCTCTAGGTCCAAAGGCTGATTAGAGCGTACCACAATAGGCACATGATGCTTTCTGGGAGCCGCGTAATGTGAAGTATCTATGTACCAGCCCACTCGAGTGCCTTGGTCGCTTCAATCAGGGTCGTGGGAGCAGCACACCACTAGTGTTCATCTTTGAATGCCGTTGTCAAAACTGCATATGCTCTATCCGGCCCTCTCCCTTGGTTCACCGGCAGCTCCTGGGGCGGAACATGGGCTTCGATAATCTACGAGACGACTGAGATATTGTGTTTGGTCGGTTACCTCGAGCTTTTTCTGATTAATTCACGTTTCTCTGTGGTTATTTCACAAAGGCCAGCTCGGCATCGTTAAGTGTATGTGTAAAGTGGTTCTAGATACATTGAAGCTACTATTCTATGATTCAAATGTATTATTTCTGAAGTCTAGAGTTAGGGAATCGAAAGGATATTGGAATATTTGTGGGGCAGTCTTCCACAACTTGTGTCCTTTGAGATCAGCCACACAATTACTTCTTCGATTGCCTAACCGCAGGAGCGTCCTGGACACCCTATGCAACAAACGCGCGTCTGGAGCGTCGAGACTTGGCCGTCGCCAGACTCGATGCTGTAGGACAGACCAACTCAGCGTTGGGAACCTGCTCAGGGAAGGTCCCGCTCGTGGGCGGAACGACCGAGCAGTCCGGCGCGCGGCAGCCCTCATCAAAACCGCAGTCTGCAGCCCCCAGCGCCTCCCGTGCGAGGCCGGCGTCGAGGTTGACGGCGCTGGCCGGGTCCTTGAGGTCGACGGGCCACCCGGCCCCGAGCCCGAGCGTGAAGTTGCGGCCCGCGTCGCAGCGCAGGCTCTGGGCGTCCGTCATGTGCTCGACGCGGGTGGCGTTGGCCTGCGTGGCGATGACGAGCCTCTCGCGCTGGTCCGCGCCGGGGCCGGACCAGGCTGCCCACTCGGGGGAGCCGGCGGCGCGGTCCGTGTTTGGGTCCAGGTTGCGCACGAAGCTGGTCCAGTAGTCGCGGGCCTGCTTCAGTGCGGCGGCGTGGCTGCCGTCGACGTAGCTCGCGGGCGCGTTCATGTCGGTGCTGTTGACGCCGTAGAAGGCGTAGTTGTTCACGACGTGCCAGGCCCCGAGACCCTCGGCCTCGTCCTCGGCGTCCCGGACGGCGTACTTGTAGTGGTAGGTTGGGGTCCCCTTGGCTGCCAGGGCGTTCTGCAGGAATTTGATTCTGGGGATTGTTAGAAAGTGTGCTTCAAGCCGAGTGGTATGAAGCAGCATCGAACGAGGTTATACGTACGGGCAGTGGGTGCCAAGGTCAGCAATGGCGTTGGCTCCCTGGCGGTACAGGTCTCCTGTCTTTGGGAAATGGGGGGCCGGCTGATATGCGTAGAGATCGTTGAGAATCGCGAGTGAGGAGTTGGTCAGGGTGGGAACCTGTCCAGTCATGTAGCTGTCGAACGCCTCAGTCGTGTTGGCAGAGCTGTCGAAGCTGTAGAGCGTGCCCTCGTTCGCGCACGCCCCCATGATGCTCGGGACGTCCGCAACGTCCCCGGCCTCGTACATCTCCACGAGGCGGTCGTTGAACAGGTCGTTGTCAACGTTGGGGCCGAACCAGCAAGTGCTGCTATAGAGATCCTCCAGGGCCACCTCGCGGAGACACTGCAGGCTATCAGCAGTACCGTTGCAGCTGGTCTGAGCCGTCAGGCAGTCGTACTCCTTCTGGCCCTGCTCGACCTTCCGCATGGTGACCCAGCCGCCCGACTCGACGATCCCGCCGTGGAAAAGAGTCCCTCCCAGCCCCCCCTTGTTGGCAGCCAGGAGCAAGGCGACGGAGCTTCCTCCGGCGCTGACACCGTCGATTGTCACGCGGCTTGGGTCTCCACCGAACTTTGAGATGTGTTCCTGGATCCATTCCAGGCACTTAATCATGTCCTTGATCCCGGCGTTGGGACTACCGTCTGTGGCAGCCTCCTCGCTGAAGAGGAAGCCGGTCATCCCAACTCGGTAGTTCTGTGCTTGATGTCAGCGCAACATATAAGGATCAATGGGCTTGATATGCAGCTTACGAATTGCACGGACACGATCTCGGCGTCGGTAACCACATCGCTGGCGTTGTAGTTGGCGTTTGAGTTTGAGCTGAAGCCACCACCCTGGATGAAGACATGGACCGGCTTGAGATCGGTGGTGCTGCCCGGGGACGTGACACTCAGGAACAGGCAGTCCTCGTCCACGAAGAACCGGTCAGACTGCCCACTCAGGGTGTAGTCACTTGCTTGCTGGGGAGGACAGATGGCGCCAAATTTAGTGGCATTCTGGACGCCGTCAAATGGCTCGGGGTCCTGTGGGTCCCGGAACCGATTGTTGCCTGTGGGGGCAGCGGCGAAGCGGACGCCGTACCACTTGCGAGCGCCGCCGTCTTCGAATCCCCGGTATTTGCCGTAACCGACATCGACTGTCAGGGCATCAGTCGCGTTGGGCGAAGAGCCATTGAATGCTTGAGCCTGTGCCACCGCTAGCACGGCGGACAAGGTAATCAGCGAGCGCATGGCTAAATATGGAAAGGTATATGTGCGATTGAATGGTAAAGAACGGAAAGACAACTCAGTTGTCGCAAATGGTGAAAGAGTGGAAACAGATCAAGACTGTGAGCGAAAGAATGCAACTCGCAGATGCGAAACCGAGTGATAGACAGTCTGGCGGACAAGCGGGCCGGTGCAGTTAATATATAAATGTTCACGGATAGATGCAGTCGCCATTCCTGTCCGCGTCTCCCTTTCACGGGTCCGCCGGACCCTGAGCCTCCTCGCCAAGCCCGCCGAAATGAGCAAGGCCAAAACTATCTTCATGACCATGACAGACAGAGTCATGCAATCATGCTCACATATAGGTCACCGCTCCCTGAGGAGTATTTCCAAAGCTGCCAATTGATTCAAAATACATTTATGTGCTCTTGTTTGCCTTCGAGAAAAATAAGACTTGTGTTATTCGCAGGCTCGAAAGCACCTGGGCAGATTCTTGTAAAGTGAGCAACGTATAAAGTCGCTTTGAATCGATCGACACGAGGGTCCAGCCTAGAACATTCAGGGGTGTCGTTTCAAAACAAAACCTTATCGGAAGTAAAGCCTTTCAGATGAACTGACTCCATGGCATTGTCTGTGCCCCGTAGCAGGATAAAGGAATTTCCACATAGCTCCGTCGCTTCGGGAAGAGAATTGTTTCAACAACAAACCTTAAATTGAGTATAGCCATTACTGCACACCACAGGAGTCCACATGTATTTAATTGAATTTGACATGGCCTTATTTCTGAACAGCGTCTTGGAGTTTGCTTCGTGTTATCGTAATATTTGGGTTGCGGCCTGTTCCCGATGAACCCGTTTTCCGAGCCTGATACAGGAAGTATTTGAACCAAGTCTCCCATAAGCTTTTATGCTGGGAACGGGGTTGGGGCTGAATATGAAATGAAGGCTCGGGCGTTAGACTTGAGAAACTCTCAAAGTACAAGTGCACTCCCTGATTACTCGAGTGTCCGAATTTATGACCAAATCCTATCCTGTTGACGAAGATCTACGTATACAATCAGAAATTACAATTGCCAGACTAAGACTCTAAAATCTAATACAAATACTACTATCAGCTGAACTAACAGTCTCACAGTATTCAAATACCTGCTGCAAATTACGCGCCTTTGAGCGCATTGTAGGCCCTGTCTGATGCTTCACCTAATTTACCTAGCTACTTCTTGAAGATGACTCTGCTACCTAGCCGTGGGCTGGTGAAGCAACCCCAGTGCCGCAGCGGTTGCCACGAGGCCGAGCACGCGGAGTGGTGATCTAGAACAGCTTCGGAGATGGCTACCTTCGCACCGACGACATTGTGCGCGAAGTCGAAAGCCTACGACCGTAGAGTCGGCTGAACCGCACGCGCGAATCAATGAACTCTGCTGGCCGAGTGGGAGCACCCGCAACTGTGGACGTCCTAGACCACAGAAGGCCCAACCCGACCTATACCAGGACAGAAGAATCGATTATCTGGTCATACAGAAATTGTGTAAGGCGGCTTTGCTCATGCACTTGAAGGCCTGGACGGTCTTACCGCAGAGGTGGTGTAAGTCTTGGTGGTGGTGGCCGCAAATGTTCAATCTGACCCCGCCCCCTCCTGCAGACAAGACCTTCAAGATAAAGTTGTCGATGGCATTGTCCAGATAAAGCCGATGAAACCAGAATCGCTTCATGTCAACTACCTGCAACTCCGGAGAACGCTTTGGCGCGGGTTTGAGGCTCCAGAAACATTACCTCCACAGTCCTCAATGACGAACAGTAGTGAAACCCAGCAAAACAGCAGTTGCTCTCTGTGTAACAGTACGTCTCTGTGTAGCTGTCAAGCCATCAGAAGCCGGACTCCTTATAATCCTGGAGCAGTCATCTAAGAAACCAGTGAAGTCAGATTCAAGCAGGGTCTTGCGACTTGTCTGCTTGGTTTCTCTGTGCCAAGATGGCCACACCACTAATGCATAGTGCAATAGTTGCGCGAGACGTTCACGATTTTTCCAGATAGCTGCACGACAGCGAGAAGTAGATTGACTGAAGCTACTGCCGAGCCTACTCTGCGCTACGAACTTGTCGTCTGGGCCAACCACAGCACCTAGGTCAGCACAGTAAAGCCTATGGGGGAGCTCAGCTTGACTTGCGAATCGTTTGCTAATTTGATGAATAGCGCTTTTTTGAATAAAAAACAGAGAATATAAAGATTTCAGGCACAGATAGTCTACACGTTCTTTGGTTATCAGTACCAGTATATGGCTGGCGGGAACAAGTGCGGTATGAACCGAGCAAGTTAGTACTTCCAAAAACCTGCTTATCTAAGAACATGCGTATATGAGTATATTCCTTATTACACCTTCATCAGGAAGATTATCGCCATTGGGGGAATACGAGGTTTTTTTGTTGCGCAATACTACGTTATCGAGCATGCTGCAGTCTGCCAGGGGTAAAAGTCTCGGCAATGTCACCTGAGAAATGCCCGGACAGGTAGTCGGATCAAGATAGCCACGGAATCACGCGACACATAGACCTGGGTAGAAAATTGTATATGACAGTTCTTGACAGAAACATTGGTTGTCGTATAAGCAATGCACAATGGTATTTTACGCGGGTTGATCGACACTCAACCTCAGTCACGCGCGCATTTTCTATCGGGACGGATTGGAACACGAGAAACCATGAAAAGCCGTTCCATCGTGCTGATGCATGCCGGGAAGACTGATGCTTTAGGTTTGTAGAGGATATGGCCTCGTTGACTGTCCCTCTAGATCATCCAGTCCCCGCGCGAGTGCAGCGGGTCAGTCTTCCCAAGAAGGCAGCTCGATGGGAGCAGTTGCGATGTCGCCAGGGAAGTTCTTGGCCCTCTCCCGTATCCGCAATGTAACGCTGCATTGGAGAGTCACAACTCGGGAGGATCCACCGCCATAGCTGTGATAGATATGGGAGCACACCCGGAATACTTTAAAATGGCAATCCGCCAATGCGCCTGTCGTGAGGAATTGCTGTAGCTTCACGCGCCGTGGGTCCTTGGAAGCCTTGCTTATCCCAAGATGCACCTGCTCAGCATCGCCGGTCTTGTCCTCTGTGCGCTTCCCTCCTCGGGGAGCGCCCAGCCTTTCACTGCCCGCCAGGCGCCTGAAGAGGCCAATGTGACTGCCGCAGTTCCCCGGAGCTACATCATTGAGTATGCCGCGGTGAGTCCACTTATTGGGGAAAGAAACCTCCGAATAGAACAGCCATGCTCATGCCTGTTCCTAGGGCTCGGCCAAGTCCCGCCGCGATGTTGCGCTGGCTGCCGATATCAAGGTCGTGAAGGACTTTGAGACCGACGTCTTCTCGGGCGCGAGCATCGAGACCGACAATCACAACGTCGACAGCTTGCTAAGCCTTGCCGGTGTTGTTCGCGCATGGCCCAACAAGCGCGTGGCCCTCTCGCCTGTCGAGGGTCTTTCGACTATCGGAGACGCCGCCGCCGCTAGCAACTATACGACGCATAATGCCACGGGCGTCAGCAAGCTGCACGACAGGGGAATCTTTGGTCAAGGCGTCAAGGTGGGAGTCGTTGACTCCGGAACGTGGTACAAGCATCCGGCGGTATGTGGTCCCATCTGAGTAGAAACAAGCGCCGCGATGCTGACTTGTCGCAGCTGGGTGGAGGCTTTGGCCCTGGCTTCAAGGTCGCCGGTGGCTATGACCTGGTTGGCAACGGACGTAAGTCGTAATATAGCAGGCGATAATGCAAACGATGGGACTGACAAGATCCTAATAGTGTGGCCGATTGTGGCGGGGGATAAGGTACCTGATGACGATCCAGAGGACCAACTTGGACACGGTAAGAAATCCTCAAAAATACAGAGACAAGGAGAAAATTTGATCATATATAATAGGCACCCACGTTGCTGGAATTATTGCCGGCAAGAATGACTTGTGAGCCTTGATTTGACGGTGCCCGTTCTGAACCGGTCATCCCGCTGACTTTTGGCATTCAACAGCTGGATTGGAGTGGCGCCGGAAGCGGAACTGTATTCATACAAGGTCTTTGCTCAAGTTGTGAGTATCGTAGTCAGATATTGTTGCTATATGTCTATTCGCTAACATTAAACAGGACGGAACGGATGAGGCGACACTCATCGATGCGTTCCTCCGGGCATATACTGATGGGGTATGTGACTCCTCATCGACGCTATACGTCTGTGTCGCTAAACCACCAAATAGGTTGACATCATTACCGCTAGCATTGGTAGCCCAGGAGGTTGGTCTACTGGCGCGTGGGCTGAGGTCTCTTCTCGCCTTGTCGACCAGGGAGTAGTCGTCACCATTGCAAACGGCAACTCGGGTGCTGCTGGGGCCTTCTTCGGGAGCACCGGGTCCTCTGGCACGAACGTACTTGCCGTCGCTTCAGTCGAGACTGAGGTTTATCCCGCATCGCCCTTTGAGCTCACCTCGACTCTCGATGGCGAAACCGAAACCGTCAAGGTATGCTTCTCTCCCCTCAAACCGCTGACCGACCGGGAAAGGATACATTTTAATACCTCATAGTCCGGATATTTACCATCGACTTTTTACTTCTCATCCAACATTACCGACTGGCCTGTGGTGCCCCTGAACTTCAACACCTCTGACCCTGCCGATGGCTGCCAGCCCTACCCCAACGGCACTCGAAGACTAGAAGGGGTGATTCCCTTGGTCAGGAGAGGCACTTGCACGTTCGCCATCAAACAGCAGAATCTAGTTGCCCTCGGCGCGGAGTACATACTCTTTTACAATAACGAGAGCCCCTTGATCACGCCCGGGACTGACGACGACGTTGGGCTTATCGGGCTCATCACCGCAGATGCTGGCGAGGCTATCATCGAAACTGTCAAAGCTGGGGGAAATGTCACGGCGGATTTCTCCCTGAACCCTGAGCAAGTGGTTGGCTTGGACTATCCTGCTGGTGGCCGTCCAAATACGTTCACCTCCTGGGGAGCTTCGAATGATCTGCAGATCAAGCCCGACATTGCCGCTCCCGGTGGTCAGGTAAGAGTGAAATGTACCTAGCATACTGTTGCTCCGCTAATATTGGCACAGATCTTCAGCACTTACCTTGACAACACGTACGCTCTGCTCTCTGGTACATCCATGGCGACCCCATACGTTGCAGGTGTCGCAGCTCTATACATCAGTGTTCACGGCGGGCGATCCGTACATGGTAAGCTTACCTGGGGATTTTGTCTTCGAGGAATACATTTCGTTCATGTGACTTACACTTGACACAGGCAAGGACTTTGCCAGGACTTTGCACCAGCGCATTATCGCGAGCGGGACCTCCCTCCCTTGGTCGGACGGAACAGCAACCGACTATGGATTTGCTGCCCCAGTCGCCCAGGTTGGCAACGGGTTGGTCAATGCCTTCAAGGTCGTCAACTATACCATGGACATCTCCTTCGAAAAGTTTGCTCTCAACGACACCAGGCACTTTAGCGGGGACCACGACGTCACCATCACTAACAACGGAGGCAAGGAGGTGAGCTACAAGTTCTCCTACGAGGATGCCGCCGGGGTGGAAATCCTGGGCTGGTACTCTTTTGTTGAGCCGTATGCGGGCGAGAAGAGACTCAAGAGTTTCTCGGAGCTGAGACCCACGAGCCTACCGATCGAGGTAGCTGTGCCGACTGAAGTAACGCTGGGTCCAGGCGAAAGCAAGACTGTAACGTGAGTAGCGAGCGAATACCCCGATCCAAAGAGTAGGTTGCTGACTAGGTCAGTGTGAGCTTCCCCAACCCGGATAGCCTGGGCTGGAACTCCTCCGCGCTTCCTGTCTACAGTGGCAAGGTCATCGTGTCTGGCAACAATGGAGAGCAAGTCTCGGTCCCTTACCTGGGTGAGTTTTTCATGAGCTAGCCGACATATTGGCGATTGGAGCGAAGCTGAAGATAATTCACAGGGCTTGCGGCGGACTTGAATGCTGAGATCAGTCCCATTAACCGGCCTACATATCCCTTCACCAACCAAAGAGACTAGTGAGTCAAGTACGTTGACGTTTATAGACCCTATTCTCTAACAAGGACCAGCGTCTATTCTTTCAACCTGAGCAAAGCCAGCCAAGACTTCCCAACGATTTATTCCAAGCTTATTTGGGGCAGCAAAGAGGTTCGGTGGGACGTAAGCAGTCACTAGGTCGCCACATCTCTACAAGTCTTGCCCCAAAGCTGACAAAAAGCCATCTAGATCTACGAGCCAGGATGGACAGAGGAACAGTGGGAATACCCTCCCGTGGCGGGTGAGAACGGCTACATCGGCCCGGCAACCAGCCACGTCATCTCCGAGAGCGCAAGTTACTTTGATCCGGACCTCTACGACCCGGACGACACCTTTACCTACCCTCAGGTGGATTTGTTCCGCAACGCCGACACGCAGAACTCGTACCACCAGTTCTGGTGGTTCGGCAAGCTGGGCAACGGCAGCCAGATCGAGCTCGGGAACTACACGTGAGTCCCCCTCCCCTTCCGGTATTCACCGGAAATTTTTCGTAATTCATGTCATAATAACATGGTTATCATGATCACAGGATGCGGTTCGCCACACTGCGGCCATTTGGGGATCCTAGTGTAACCGAGGGCTGGGACATCTTCAAGACTCCAGAGATACAGGTCACTGGGAAGTATCCGAGGCGAAACCAAACAATAGTGTAGATTCGCCTTTATCCTTTTCTACATGTGGTCACTTTACATCGAACAGATTTAACGCAGACGGCCCTTCCAATCCCGCGAGATGTAGGTATCGCGAGGTTGGCTATGGTGGTGTATCTTCTTCTATTGCAGCCGTTGCATCTCTATATTACTACATATTCGTCGATATAATTCTCGCCCATAGTATCAATGATACTAGCTCTATTCATTCTGGCGCTGTCATCCGTATGTCTCAAGCTCTCATAGCTCATAGTGATGAGACCACGACATGGCTTGCATTGCGTCGAGAACAAGACCACAACCGTGTTTGCTCTTAGTCGAAGGCGAAGATTGATTGCCGTCCATCCAAGGATATAAATCAGTGCTATAGCCCTTAATATTTCTAATGTAATGTTTCTGATGTGGAAAAGAAGCGCCAAATACTCTCACACGGAGGCCCAGCAGAGGCCAAACCCAAGCATTTGCCTCAGAGGATCCGTGTAATACGATTGGCCAGCCATGGGAGCTCCGAGACCGCGTGCGGTGGATCAGATCCGGAATCCCGTGGCACCAAAAATGCAAGACGCTGAAATTGCCCGTTGGAACGAGTAACGAGGACCATCGTCGTGATTCGTTTCCTGCAATGCATATGCGACCTATGTGAAAATAAACCCAAGTAACACAACACACACACACACAACTCTGTCTGTACCCCACAAAGCCAGCCCATCAATAGGTAGACTCGTCGAGGGCCGCCGAGAACCGGCATGGTGGGACGTCCGCGCTACCGGGACCTGGTTTCCACCCTTTCCCCGCAAAAACTGACCACAAGGAGCGGGCAGGACATCCCGAGGCTCGGTTCTTCTCAGAAGGCTAAAAGTTGTGTTCGTCAAGACCGGTCAAGCCCGCTCGCTCCCCTCCCATCAAGGTTCTCAATTCGCAAGCCGTTACTGTTGCCTAACAGCCCCTTCCGTAACCCCTTGTCGAGAAGCGCGCTCCCAGTATACCAATGGCTCAGAAGACCATGAAGGCCGTCATCTTCGACGGGCCGCATAAGGTTTCTGTTCAAGATCGGCCGGTCCCTAAGCGTACGTCCCGCGCATGAACGGCCCAGGAGGCTTGATGGCGATACACTGCATACTTGCAGGGTGCACGTTGGGATTTCGATCTTTCTTTGTTTCTCCCCTGCTAACTAAGTCGTGCCAGTGCAACATGGTGGGGACATCATCGTCAAGGTCCAAGCAGCGGCTCTGTGTGGCTCGTATGTGCCCCTCCGACCACTTCAAGGTTTGAAGCTACCTTGCGTCAGACCTGCCGTTGCTAATATTCTTGAAGTGAGCTCCATACGTTTCGTGGGCACGCCAAGTCCGATACGGGCTTCATCATGGGCCACGAGTTCACTGGGGTTGTGGTTGAGGCTGGTTCAGACGTGAAGACCGTCAAGGAAGGGGACAAGATCGTCTCTCCTTTCACAACTACCTGGTAAGCCGCAACCGCGCACGCAACCGGGCGACGAGTTCGAGTGAATCCGCATGAGACAAGAAACCCTGGCTGACATTTCGCGCAATGATGCAGTGGCAAATGCTTTTATTGCCAGAATGGCTACGCCTCCCGCTGCGTAGAGAGCCTGCTCTTTGGCTGCCCAAAGCTGTAAGCCCGGAGATTTGGCCTCTTCCCCTCTTTCCACCACCAAAATAGCCTGGGCCCGAGGAGAGACTTCCCTGGCTGACGTGAATCAGGGACGGAGCGCAAGCCGAGTTCGTCCGGGTGCCCAACGCAGACGGCACCGTGGTGAAGGCACCCCCGGAGATCAACGACCAATCGCTCGTCCTCATGGCGGACATCTTTCCCACCGGCTACTTTGGCGCCAAGAACGCCTTCAGCCGGCTGTCGGCCAGTGAGATTGCCAACGGGACGGTCGTGGTCGTCGGGTGCGGGCCCGTCGGGCTGTGCGCCATCATCGCCGCGCTCGAGTACAAGCCGAAGCACCTCTTTGCCGTGGACAGCGTGGACAGCCGCCTGGAGGAGGCGAGAAAGCTGGGTGCGGAGCCACTGAATTTTATGAAGGACAAGGAGGGCATGTTCGAGAAGGTCAAGAGTGTTACGGAGGGCAGGGGTGCAGATGCGGTGATAGAGGTTGTTGGGCTGAGCCCGGCCCTGAGGACGGCGTTTGACCTCTTGAGGCCATGGGGCGTCATCTCGAGTATTGGTGTCCACAATGCCGAGGTAGGTACTCAGTCGAGTCTGGAGGGAGCCCCAGGGTGTGGTTTTCTGACAACCTGGACAGATCCCATGGAGTGGTACTGAGGGCTATAAGTGAGTGGACCGTTGAGAGTGCGACCATGAGGTTTTCGCTGTGCTGACCTCCGAACAGCAAAAACGTGAGACTCCAAATGGGGCGTTGCCCGGTTAGGTCGTTGTTTCCCGAAGCCCTGGCCTTGCTTGCGAAGCACCAGGACAAGTTGAGGTGAGTTGACTACACCTTCCTCCCGTAGCCACCCGTGTCCTTGCGAAACCCTTTCCTGACGGTCACTGCAGCTTCATGTTCGACAAGATTATGCCCCTGTCAGAGGCGGTAGAAGGGTACGACCTGTTCGATAAGATGAAGGTTCAGAAGGTCGTTTTCACGCCGTGAGCCCTACGCGAACTTTGGCATTTCTTGCCTTGTGACGACACAAGATAGTCATCCACTCAGTCTCCAGGTTTTGAGACCTCCAGGATGTCAGTGGGTGCCGTGGAATAAGCTGAATCCCAGATAGTATAGTACAACCATTTGGCGTCTAATTCTGTCTCGGCTTGATGATGCCGTCGTGCATCATGTAGTAAACCACGGTAGAATCGTCGTGGACCGTAGCAAGGAGCACCCTCTTGCCCCGCCAGGAGCCCCTCCACTTCCTCCAGTCGGGGGCGGCGTCCCCCTCGGGCTCGGCCAGCCTGGTGGCGGGCGGCATGGCATCGAGGGCGTCGAAGACGGCGGCGAAGGCGCGCAGGGTGGGCTTCTCGGAGATGTGCATGGGGAGGACCCACTCGTAGTCGGGCTCCTGCGGAACTGTCTGACCCAGGGCCTTCTCGGCCTTGATTATGTCGATCTGTTCGTCCGGATGGATGTACATGCGGCGCGGGGGCAGGCCCGAGAGAAGAGGCCGGGGCTGCGAGGGCTCGGCGTGCGATGAGACGTGCTTCCAGTCCTGTTGGTTCTCCAGGTTGTTGCGGACGACCTTGGCCAGACCTTCCAGGTGGGGCGGGAACTGCATTTTGTGACTGTAATGACTATGTGCTGTGTGTGGGTGTGGGTGTGTATGAGTGGGTGAGTAAGTATTGACGGTTGACCATATCTGTGTGAGGGACAGACCTCAACCTGAGTACTTAGTGAGTTGCTGGTTGCAATGAAATATTCAACTTAGCACAGGTAGTCGCCTTAGTGGCCATCGGTGGACCAGGGTCTAACCCTAATACTGGGTCTGAGTACCTGCGTAGTGAGAGTCCGTCTTCGTAATTTGGGCAATATTATTTTGATAAAAACAGGAATCTGATGCTGACCACAAATTCAAAGAGCCCTGTCATGTCCTGTGACTTTCTGCAGAATGACTTGTACTCTGATGTTTACATGCAGGTACTGCGACGGACAGTCTGTAGTCTAAAGACTGGCCACTCGCAAATTGTGGAATACGGTAACGACGTATCCAGGAACGAATGAACGAATACGACTGACTAGAGCAAAGTCAAAAGTCGTTTGCAATACGCATTTTGCTGGCCGGCAGCTCCACCGATGCAGTGAGCCACTTTTCCAGACCCGCATGAAATCTAGAACGCGCTGTCAAATCTACAGAGGTCCCTGAAACGATCTCCATGCTGGCATAGGGTAGTAGACTAAATGTCTATCTACCGGTTTCACATGCCTAAGAAAAGAGCTGTGCTCATTCTCACTCTCATACATTCCATGTATTGTCAGTTGAGCCCACACGACCACACAGATTACATGACATCACCCGCGACGGGAGAAATGCTAGCCATGCAGCCGTGCAGCCATGAGGAGCACGGCTGTTACAGCACACCGGCAGCTGGTGTCACAATTGACGGCCAGGGCCTCGACCAATGCTGCGGTTGCTGCCAATGTTGATGACGCTTGTCATCCTTGTAGACGCGGCCTCTGGGCGCCGGGACGCTTTTGAGTGGTCATAGCAGCTCTGCCACCTCCAGCCAAGGCACTGGGGGATGCTAGCTGGCTGGCGGAAGGTATGACCCGCCCCTGCCTCTTGCGCCACACTCATCACCTCGTTCCCTCCCGCCTCCCATTACCCTTGTCCGCTTTGCTTGCTTGTTTGATTGTATTGCTACCGTACCAAAATAACCCCATTCGACTTCAATGTTTCTCTCCTTTCTCATCTTTCCAAGCTTCGATCGTAATCCTCTTCTCCTTCCCAAACCATCTATCTAAGCATAATAATCGTTTTCACGATAGGATTCACCTCGCCATCGCAGCACTAATTGACCATCAACCTGTTCTGCTTTTGCTCTTGCTCTCACTCTTGCTCAGCCGTTTTGTTCTTCAGCAGACAATCCTAGACAGACCTACTGCTATATACATGCCCGTCTACAGACAACCAGCACCGTTCTAGATTGGGTACCGGGCACGGTTACGGCCAACACCATGGCCGATTCCAACGGGCTAAACCAGGCCGCGACCACCCCAGGACCCGAATCTCCTTCTCCAACGGGTCATGAACGCCCCAGGCGACCGTCCGTCGCCTCTAGGATATCATACAAGGTCCGCAGCTTGTCCAAAGAATTTGACGAGTCCAATCCGCCTGGCGGCTTCATGGCAGCCACCAGCCAGTTTGCCTCATCAGCCGTCGCTGGTGCAGAATCCCCCAGGAGAAACAGTTATACCAACAGCGCCCAGTCCCTCCCACGGCGGCGCACCACCATGTCTGACCAGTCCATCGACCCAGCCCCTCGCGAGAGCGCCGAGTTCAACGCTGCTACTGGACAAAGAGACTTCGAGACGACACCAAATGACGACAAGACTCTAGCAGCGCCAGACCCGGCGGCGGCCACGTCAGGCCCGGTCGAAAAGGACTCTTCGAAAGCCACGTCGGACGAGGCCACGATCGCCGCCACGAGCGAGCAGGGACCGGAAGGCAAGCCAGCTGCGCTCACCGAGCCCTTCGACAACGGCTACCACTTCCCACCGTCGTACCCCAAGCGCGAGGCCTTCAAGCACGGCACGATGGCTTTCCTGCGCTACTCCATCACGCCCGTGGGCTTCTGTGTCGTGCTGTACGGCCTGAACGTGGTCGCCTGGGGCGGCATGCTGTTCCTACTGCTCTGCAACGCCTCGCCCGCCATGTGCTACCCGGACTGCAACGCCATCGACTCGCCCCGCCGCAAATGGGTTGAGTACGACTCGCAGGTCCTCACCGCCCTCTTCAGCTTGACGGGCTTCGGCCTTGCGCCCTGGCGCTTCCGCGACCTCTACTACCTCATGAAGTTCCGCCTGAAGGGCCAGCACGACGGCCTACGTCGCCTGGCAGGCATACACCGCGACTGGTTCCGTATGCCCGGCACCGAGAACATCCCCGTCGACGTCGGCCCCGCCAACGTGGAGGAGCAGATCCGCGCCGGCGCCGTGCAGGAGGCTGTGGTCCCCGTCCCGCTGGCCAAGATGTCCGAGGCGCCGCTGACCGGCGTCCGCGCGCCGGCCACGAAGGTCTGGAAGATGGATTTCATGATCTGGATGATGGTGTGGAACACGCTGTTCCAGTGCGTGCTATCCGGCGTCATGTGGGGCATGAACCGCTACGACCGCCCCAGCTGGTCTACGGGTCTCTTCGTGGCGCTGGGCTGCATCGTCGCCGCCGTAGGTGGCCTCGTCATGTTCTTCGAGGGCAAGAAGGTCAAGAGCATCGAGGGCGTGCCCCTATCGGACCGCGACAGGGCCAGGCTGGAGAGGGACCAGGAGCTCGGCATCACCCACTACAACAACATCAAGGACAAGCCGCTCAAGAAGGAGAAGAGCAAGAAAAGCAAGAGGAGCATAAGGAGCAAGATGAGCAAGAAAGAAGACGTCAAGGAGAAGGCTGATGCGAATGGCTCCTGAGAGGAGAGGTTGGGCTGTGCGTCATTCTGAGAGTTTTACTGAACACGAGATGAGGGAGGAGGGCGTTATTGTCTTTACACAGACACGGTTACGAGCAAAGAAAAAAAGAGAGAGGCTACGCGAACAGTGTTGTATACGATTTTGTAATCGCCTTCCAAGAGTACATATTACGGCAGTGGCCGAACCCCTGAAATACCCCGAGATACGCAACACATAAATATCCTCAAGAATTCTTTGCGCGAAGCAGTCTTGGCCGGCTTTTTGAGTTTACTGTTATGCTGTAGCGGTGATGGCAGAACCTAATGTGATGTTCACGATGTGACTTGATATGAGGAACCTATCGGCCTGAGTTGGATGTAACCCCAGCGGGTGGGCACTCACCAGTGTGAACTGTAATATATAAATATGGATCAAGGTACCTAAGTCTGATTTGCACATGCGAAGGTGCTAGATCATTTGATCTATGAGATGCTCAGAGATTATGACAAATTCTAGTGAATTAGATCTCTAGTACCATTTGCTACAGAGTACAATCACAAAACGCCGAGATCCTCCTGTTCCTATGCCCTCCCGAACAAATGCCCATAACGCCAGCCGCCCTATGCAATCTGTAGTCCTGCAAGAGAGATGGAGTCCATCTGCGCCTCGCCTCTCCAGTCTCCTTCATTCGTCTACACATTTACCTATGTATACCGATAAAAGTCTACTTAGATATGTTCCACGGGCTCCTCGGGCAGGAGCTCTTCGACCTCCTCCTTGGGCTTCAGGAACTCAAAGGGCGGCTGGACGATGCCGTTGAACAGGAAGGTGAAATAGACGAGCAGGGCAAAGCCGACGATCTGCAGCCATTTGAACGTCTCCCAGCCGAGACCGAGTGAAACGACCCAGATGAAGAGCGTCCTGCAGGTGTCGATGGTAGAGCGAGAGGTGGCGCTGACGGTTCGCGTGACGGAAAGACCAAAGAAGTTGAAGCCGCTGTTTCTGAATTAGCCTGTTTCCTTTTCCCACTCTCATGCTGTTACCTCGGAAAGAATGACTCACCCTATGCTGATCATGATCAGGAAGCTCGATACCAGCACCTTCGGGTTCTGGGTCCACTGCCTCCAGCCCTCGACCATGTCGAAGGGCCCGTACCGCCCCGCGTCGGTGCGGCCGATAGCATGGTGCAGTACGATCATGCCCAGCAACGTGACGGAGAAGCCGAAGATGCCCTCCCAGCCGACGACGCGGATGGGGTCGATGGTGGACCGCTCAAGCAGGTACTCCTCGAGGACGAACTGCGTGGCGGTGAAGATCTGCGCGCCGGCTATCATGAGAACTCCCACGATGGCGAGAAGCGCGTCGGCGCCGACCTCCTCGGCGTGCGCTCCATCGCCGCCCGGTATCTTCTTCTTCTGCTGGTCCGGCCAGATGGCGCCCGCGAGCCCCACGACCGCCACGCCCAGCACCACGCCGACCAGAGAAACCCATTGGAATAGGTGCAGGCGCCGCTTAAGGAACAACACGCTGAAGAGACCCACGAAGAGCACGAGCGCGCCCCGCGTCATCTGGTAGATTGAGGCCGCCACCAACAGCAGGCCCGCGTTCATGAGCGTCGTGCCGAGGATGTCACAGATGGCTGGCAGTGAGAGCAGCAGCACACGGAATCCACTAAGAGTGGCGTCGCTGGGAGTAGGCTTGGACTGGCTCCTCGAGTTTCCGTTGGAATTACCATCGCCGGTCGGGTTCAGGGGCTCGGTGGAGCGGATGCTCGCCGCGTCGACGTCGGCGTCAGCCTCGGAGGTGTGGACGGCCTCGTAGCCCGCGGCGGACGAATCCTTGGAGACGTAGCGTTTCCAGAGGGCCATGAGCCCAACCACGAGCCAGCAGCCCATCTCGCCGACGAACATCTGGGCGGTCTGGATGACGGGCTGCTCGAAGTGGGCGCGCTTCTTGGGGTCCGGGTCGTCGCAGTTCCTGACGCATTGGTTGTCCTGTTGAATGTGATTCTGTGGTCAGCTCTCAGCTCGTCGGTGGGATCGCGCAGATGGCAGCGCCGTGGACAATGCTGCCAATGGGGGATGGAATGTGCACATTGGATGCACGCACCTGGTACTTGGTGAGGAGGGTGTTGCACACTCCTGTGAGCAACATCATCCCCACGAGAAAGGGGATCACGGCCTTCGAGGCCATTTTGGATGGGTCGCCTGGGAGCTGCACCGCTGGGTTGGATGCGGTCTGCTGTGAGATTTGGAGATGTGTTGTTGTATGTTCTAGGAGCTCGGGAGTCGTCAGCCGAGGTGGTTTCCGAGATGGCTGTGACGTTTCGCGGACGGTTCCTTATCAGGCGCAAGCGAGATATGGCTGAAACCCGGCAGCTCTCGAACGAGCATCAACGGCGCTAATGAGCAATTCCAGACCTCCCCGATAATGTTATATCAAGAAAAGGAAAAAGAAGGAGAAATTAATGTCTATTCATGACCCGATTCCGTAAAGTTGACAGTGCAGCCCGGTCTTTGTGTGTCAAGGTGGTGGCTGGACGGTGTAAGTCCGTCTTGATGGGGAAGGTACCGAGGACGGAACGGCCATTCTGATAAGGAGCTGCGGACAGCGGGCGGGTGCCTAAGTACTTTGGGGCCTGTCCTCGTGCCCTTTCTGGGCTGCACTTAGACAGCAGACGGCTGACTCGCCCCATGACGAGCGAATATCGGTCAGCTGAGAGCCCATGAATTGTATCTGCTGTCCATGTCAAGGTTTCATCGCTCGTCGGCAGCTTGTGCAACAGAGACAGGCGGTTGCAAGCCATCGTTCAATGGGCAAAGACCATGAACAGGGCAGATAGCACCGCTGTAGTAATGATTATTACTGCGGCTGCTCAAACAAAGCAATAGCTCGTAGTCCCGCGTTCATGGTCAAGAAAATACAATTGCTCTGATCCCATCCAAACCTGTTCGCCGTCCTGCCCATCCCGATGCCTGGTTGTCCACCCTGTCCTACGAACGCCAAAAGCCCTGTCTATGCAAACGGAAATGACACCGTAACCAGCTACCGCAAGCCAAGCTGATCCCTCATCGCAGCGGTCCTCTCGTCGAGTGACATATGTAGATCCTACTCCAACATCCTACTTGCCTGCCGGCGAGGGCTGGGCACCTAGCTGACGATGCACAGCAGCTCCGCCTCAAGAATGAACTTGCCCTCCTTGTACTTCTCGCTGGACTCGTACGCCTTATCGTACTTCCATCCGACGCATGTGTTGCAGCCGCGGCAGTGGATGTCTCGCACGACGTGCCGGCCCGTGGTCATATTACGCTCGTTCGGTTCGGAGTTGTCGACGTTGACGACATTGTTGAAAAGGTAGGCCTTACCGTGTTGGCCGCGGAAGTTCTGTAGGGGAAGCAGGTCAGTCAACTTGTCGCTGTCCAACCTCGGCTACATCCGTAATGTCCTTGATATACACTACACGTGCAATGGCGAAGAGACGGAGGGGTAGGCGAGCAGGACTGCTGTGGAGTCGCAAGAGGAGGGCTGCCAGAAGGGCTGAGCTTACCCGGCTAAGGATGTCATCGTGGTCGGCAAGATGGGCCTTGCAGTTGTGACAGCCGTAGATCTTGTTGCCGTTGAGGTAAGTGTTGTATCGCAGACCCATGGCGGCGTGTCTGTACCGTGGCGCGATGCGTCAAGGAATAGTTGTAAGTAGTCCGGGTATTGGTGCACGAGCAGGTGCTCGTCTCTACTCGCTGAGGTCACGGAATTGAGTGTTCAAGGTGGCCGAGACCGGGTCGCCAGAACAGGAGGAACAGACAGGCACTCAGTCACTCCAGGGTTGCGGGTGCAAGGCGCAGATGTGGCGGACCTGGTCGAGACTTGAAGTTCAGGGTTGGCCGAGGTCCAACAGGCTGGGCTTACCTTCTTCTCGCTTGTTCTCCAGGCAAAACGGGAGGCCGGGCAGGGGCAGGTGGCACTTGACAGCAGAGTAGGAAAGCGGAAGTTATGGTCTCGGGCTGGCTGGGAGAGGAGGGAGGTAAGATGGGCCTCAAGGCTTCAGCACTAACTACAGTTAACGGTGGCTTGTCGTGGTGGATGATGCATTGCGAGGGTGACGATTGGCCCCGACGCCCGAGAACGGGCAGGTGCGCAGTGAACCAACCGTGGGGCCGCTGACCTCATACTTGGGGAGTGACAGGGGCTGCCGGGGCGCCCACAGCTCTGGACGAACTGCACCTGCTGCAGATCCCTGTCACTCAATTAAACCCCCGGCAGCCTCGATTCACTTCAACCTCCACAGGCATAACCTCATGTGGGACACCTCTTACGGGATTCACTTCTTACAGGATAACTACCAATAGATAACTGCCCAGAGGACAATATTGATATGACAAGCCTTTGCAGAGCAGCCTCTAATTTCCTGTGGAATACCCCCGTCCGAGACACTTGGCTGAGGGACAGTCTGGGATGCTGTCCTTTGGGATAGTCGCCTCTAGCATAGTAGAAATAGCCTTTTACGGGAGGACTACCACTGGGCTTCTATCTAGTCGCATATTGAAGCGGCCTCAATGGGAATAATAGGGTGTGAGATACCTACTCCAATGCTGCGATGCGTTTCCGTTGCTAGATACATTGACCCTTCGAGTCCCGCTGATATCCGTCTTTCATCCAGTCTGCAATATGTATGAGCTACTTCGCATGGCGAAAGCACCTTGTCTCAGTGCTTGACCATACCAGACTAGTGGCTAGAGATGACACAACTTTGATGGACTGGCTCGGTATCAAGCTTGACAATTACCGGCTTGATGTCAAGCTTAACAGCATCAGCACGAATGGCACCGGAGACTAGCCACAATCTAACACTGGAACTTATGGTGCGAAAAAGTGGCTCGTGACATACAAATGGTTTACGGAAGATTGAATAATCACGGCTAAAGCCTTGCATGGCGATACTGACTGCAGCTGCCTACAAAGGACTCTGTCTCCCGTCTCACCAGGACAAGCATTGTTGTTCCGGCTTAGTAACATGAAGAATACAGACAGTCTAATCTATGAATTAGGTACTTATTGGAATCTGGCGTACGTTCTGTCTCAACTATAAATTTAGCTGGAAACCTTGATTCGCTTCGGCATAGTCACCATGACGATGCTTGAAACCATGCATGACGGTAGCTAACCCACCACGAGTCTATGCCTTGCCAGCGCCACGTTACACAGCTGCTGCGCAACAGTCAATTTATTTTTCGTACAAGCAGGTTTGAATCTCTTTAGTGCCTTTTGAGAGGCCATGCTTAGTAAGGACTTTCTGCACAGCTGTTTATGTCGATGGCTCAACCGCTTCAGTTAATGTTGATTACCAGCTTGATTCAGTAGAAGCAATTCATGACACAACCACACATGTTCATATCACCCCTGCAGATCTATCGCTACCGTATGTCAGGATGTCCTAGTCAGACCCGTCTAAAGATCGATGTCAGTTATTTAATAACTATTCACATTCGTACAAGTACTCAAACTGTCCATCCTCACCTGGTAGTAAGGCATCTTTTAGACCAGAAAACTTTCCACACTGCCTTCTACACATTGTAGAAATAAGGAAATGCTCAGACCGTATCGGTATCTGGCCAAGCAGGTGATATGGTCATCTCTCCTAAGGAATCTTCGAGGACCAGACGAATAGAAACAGAAATGGATGTATTTGAGGCGGATAGTCGTATTTCAGTATATAACAGATTACAAGTTCATCGCTGGGTGGCTGCCGATACGCCAGTGCATTCTCAAAAATGTTTTTAGTGGATCCACACGAATTGCTCTTATAACATGATCTCTACGGTATCTTATACAGATGTGTCATGGTCCTATGAATGCTCTGGCAAGATATATATTGAGACTGGTGAGAAGATGTCCCAGTATCGAATTTGAGCCGATGTGCAGTAACGCGACTGACTGTCTCGTGTCCACTCGCATCTGCAAAGAAATTTGGTCTGTTTGGGTTGAAGACGACCCCGACAGACAACCGGTAGGATTCAGAGAACCTGCATGCCTCTCACATGCACGAGAAAAACAGTTCGCAGATCAGCATCTCGTTCAATTCATAGCAAAGCTTACAAGTGACAAGTAACAACTTGAAATCCACTCTCTACCGATGTCACACGCCCTGTAGTTGATCCAGCAGGAGACGTGGTCAAATATCACTTCCAGACGGACTGGGTGACTGACTTTGGAGAGCTGATCCTAGCATGGCGTTCATGTCAATCTTGACCTTAAAGCTCACCGACACCAGTTGACAGGGCTGGAGCTGTCCCCCCACACTTTCCCCATCCCGCCTCAGCTTGATTGGACCGAGTCATTGTTACGAGGGCGTGCTACCGCAACCCATAGCCTGCAGCCCTGCCGCCCGTACCTGGACTATTTGAATACCGCAGCCTCGGCCTTGACGTCGCCAACTTTTCTCCTCAACCGCAACAATCGAACCTAGCAACACTCGGCAAAGCACGTATATACCCAGGCTGGTCCTGACATGCATACTAACACCAACCAGCAGCTACTGCCAGCCAAAACTCGACTCCCATTTCTTGCCATCTACGAGGTCCAACAGTTATTCTAGCCTCCAATGCCGTCCGACAGCGAGACGGCCAGCGCCAAGGGCGAGGTGCCGCCCGTGGCAGTGGCACCCCAGTCTGATGCGCACTCAGAAGAGGGGGAGGCCAGCGAAGGTGATAGCCCCGAGGGAAGCAGCCATGACGGAAGCGACTCGGCCGACACACCACCGCGAGAATCACACACAGCTGCAGAGCACGGCGACGCACCGCCATTACCAGACGAGCCGCTACCAGGCCAATCTTCAACACATGGGCAGGGCCACAGCGGTGCAAGCGACGGGGGTGCGCCCCCTCTACCTAACGAGGCACCTCCTCAGCAAGAAGACGATGGGTGGGATGCTATGTGGGACGCCACCAGACAGGTCTGGTACTTCTACAACAGATTTACGGGCCTGTCACAATGGGAGAACCCAAGAGTACAAAACGCGACAGCCTCCGCCGAGCCGTCATCCTCCACCGCCGCGGCAGCAACAATATCACAACCCTCCTCCGTAGCCGGAGGCTACAACCCCGCCATCCACGGGTCCTGGGACCCGAATGCGCCCTACGCCCAAGCCTACAAGCAAGCCGATGCGGCGGACGACGAATCCACCGCGGCAATGTACACGGCAGCGGCCGCAGCTGCAGCTGCAGCAGGAGGGGAGATGGGGTTGGAGGGCCCAGACGCCTACGCGCAGGCGGCGGCGTTCAACAGCCGTACGGGGAAGTTCCAGGCGGCGGACATGAACCCGGACCACTTCTCGGACGCGGCCAAGTCGCAGCGACAGATGAATGCGTACTTTGACGTGGACCGCGCGGCCAACTCGCACGACGGGCGCAGCCTCAAGGCCGAGAGGAGGGGCAAGCAGCCCACCAAGCAGGAGCTGGCGCAGTGGAAGCAGAAGAGGAAGGCCAGGAAGGAGGAGAAGAGGCGGGCGTGGCTGAGGGACTAAAGCCCACCTCCCGCCTTGGGTTTGAGGCTCGCGTGCATTTACAAGGATAATTTTGGCGTTGGAAAAACTCGGGGACCGCTTCGAAGAAGAAAGCAGGTCTGCTACAGGGCACCACATAGATGGGCCGTTGTTGGTTTGGCTACGGAGTGGTTGGCTGGTTTTCTCTAAGAACCTGTCAGCCTGGGTCTGGCGAAAGATGACCAGACTTTGTATACCCTGATTCTCGACGCTGAAAGCGCATTTCATTTACGACGGCATACACCATTGTCCCAGTGATACTGGCTTCTCGGAGTGTTCAACAGTGGTGATTCACATTTACCTCTATGATAATCAGCCGTTGAAAAACACTGCGCGAGCCGCTCCCTCATGCCCTCAGGGAAGACCTCATTTCTAGAACACTTTTGCATGCTGTGCAGACGAGCGCTGAGACAATGAACCCGATACCATGTTCTTTGGGAAGTGGGCAGCTCATTCCTTTGGAGCTTACCCTAAGAGAGGACTTGTTTGAACCGGAAACATGAGGAACATGAGCAATGACCTCGATGGTCTATTCGATTCATTCGTGACAGCTTTGGCTACCAGATTCTCCGCATTCTGAACGACGTCCATTTCTGATCTATTCCTCATCCTCTTCGTCGGAATCCTCATCCAGGGCCGCATTCAGATGCACGCTACCGTCACTATCGCTGTCACTCTCGTCATCCCCGCCCTCGTCAACGTCCATTTTGGCCTGCACCGCAGCAGAGCCGCCAAAAACTTCAGGCGCCTTGCCCGTGTCGATACGCTTCGCAGGTGGCTCCTCCAGCTCCTCGCTCTTGCGCTTCAGCGTGGACGACAGCATGACTGTCTGCTTGGAACCCTCCGGCGCGGTCTTGGACAGCAGCGTAGTGGTCTCGGTCGTCGTGACGACTGATGCAGCCGCCTTCGTGCCCAAGTCGAAGCCCGCTGGTGGGCCAGAAGCAGCGTCGGCCATCTCCTCATCTTCCGCCTTGCCGTGAGTCCAGCCATTACCCCAACCTTGCTTCTCACCTGCTGCCGTCTCGTCCACCTCCTCCTGATCCCCAGACTTCCCGTGTAGTTGCGCAAGTATGGCCTCGTCATCTGCACCCTCGGCATCGACGACCGAGGGCCCGGCGCCAGTGCGCAGATTGGACCTAAGCACTTCCACAGCCTGGTCGCGCGGGAAGTCCCTCGCCAGGAACGGGAACACGCTTGCCAGGGCCTTGCCAGTGTGTGTTCTGTACGGATTCAAGACGCTGGAGATCATGGCATCCCTGTTGTGCGACAGAACCGCCGTGCGGTCAATCAGCGCCCGCAAGGTCTGCTTAAGATGCTGCTGGGGAAGATGAGACAGCAGTGTCTCGAGCAGGGCCGACGCTGCTTCGATATGAGTTGCAGATAGGTCGGAGGCAGAGTTGTTTGCTTTGTCTTGCGTGCTGAGATAGGCATCGGCGTTGGTGGATGCCTTTACCGATGATGGCTTATTGTTGCCGCCCTGTTTTTGGGTATCGTTTCCGCCGGGCGGCTTAGACACGGCATGACCTGACGCCAATAACAGGTCCCGGCAGCAGCCTTGGACGATGCGATCAAGAGAGTTGACGGTGAACTTTGGAAGTGCTGGTCCGTGGATGAGCAGCAGCTCTCTGAGGAGGACATAGCCTCGCTCTCGCACCAGTGGGATATGCTGGTTTGCTTCAATGATTCGCACAGTCTGGACAAGGACGTCTGCTGCGATGGGAACGGTACCATCTTCCAGTCTTCGTATCAGAGCTGTCAGGAGGTCAATGGTGGCAATGTGGACGTCTGGAAGGGCGCTCCACAGTTCGTCCTTCTCTTCCCTACCAATGGCGGAGTTGAGCTGCGTTTCGTCTTGCCCCCGGGGACCTTTCTTAGGAGGGAGGACCATGGAGATCCTCGCTGTCAAGTCGAGGAACGAGGAAACGGGGATTGCGACAGGTGTTTTGGTAGGACACCTTAATGACTCTGCGATAGTCTCCAAGAGCCCTACAAGCCGTTCCGCTCCGCAAGAGACACCCGTCCACGTAGGCAGCTCGTCCGCGGAATCGCTACCGCCTTGTGGCTCCTCGTCGTAGTCGACAGTTTTGCGGGTGTAGCCACTGTTTGATTCCCACGACTCCTGGACGGCACGAAATACCTGGTCCGCAGTGGCGTGACTGCTGTTGAGGAAACTTGCGATCGTCTTGATCCACTCGTCTGCATTGCCGTTCTTGGGTGTGGTGTAATGTTGGAGAAGGACAAGTTGCCGGGACGCAGTGCGTAGTGGTTGAGGGACGGCCAGCTTGTCTGACGCAGTAGGAGCCAAGTACACCCTGAAAGCCGCCTTGACCTGGGCGCCAAAAGGACGCAAAGTTGTTGGATAAAGGGGTGTAATGGCACATAGAGCGTTGGCTATGGTCTCTACCAACCTAAGTGGCGGTTGCCCGGCTTTGGAAGACGCCGGAGATTTGAGAATATGCAGACACGCAGTGACAAAATCGCGGAGAGTGGGAGTTGCTATTTCCCTGACCAGGGCTTGATACTCATGTAGTAGCGTATATATCCTCGTGAGAGTGATGACTGCAATTTCTTTTGACTGGTATGGGTCATTTTTCTAGGACATATTAGTATCTGTAACGAGTCTCCTTGTGATATTCGCACCGCGTACCTGGAGTATGGACAGGAGTCCTCGAACCCACGGCTCTGACGTCCGGAGGCATTCCCAACCACCTGCGTCGATGACGCCTTTGATTAGTATTGCGGCAGAGAAGCGCCCAGGCAGGCTCCTGCCGTTGTTCAATAGTGTTGTGATCTGTGTCCTCAACTTGTGTACGAGAACAGAGGATTCGGAGGATCCTTCCTTGGGCTTCTGATCTGAAGGCTGCGAGAGCACGCCCTGACAGCGTTGGATCTGTTTAATCAGAGATGGACAAAGCCGCAGAAGGTCGTCAGGATCTGTTGAGGCCAGACGACGGCAGAGGACTTGAAGATCCGGAGGCAGTGACATGCTCATTTCGTTCAGGCTTGATGTTGCTGCTCAATCGTATAAGAAACTTTTTGATATCCAGCCCTCAACGGCTTCTTGAGGCTGCTCACGACTGTCAACGTCCCACACGGAAATGAGTGACTAAACGAATGGCTTAGTATCTGAGACAACCGTGCACACAATTCTCTTCAAGTCACAAAGAATACGACGCAATGTGAAGGCGACCCGAGACTGAGGTTGAGGGCAACACTCTCTTCTCACAAGCTTTCATGAAAAAAATCCAATTTGGGTTAGAGAAAGCAACAGGCACCCCCGTCACCTTGCACTGGCAGACTGGGTTACCGCATACAGGGGTCATGCAGACAATCTTCAGTGTGGGGCGTCCGTTTCCAGGCGGAGCCTCGGCAGGCAGGACCCTGCGAAGCTTCCCCTGCAGCTGTCATCTCGTTCCCTTTTGAGCTGATCTATTGCGGCGTTCGAGGAGCGCTTGTTGCTTGCACTGCGACTTTGTGAACGTCGAGGGTTGCGCTGCGACGGGTGCTGATGCCGGTGCCGATGGTGCCAAATGCTGATGAAGCGCATTCCCATTTCACACCACATTCCGACCCCAATCACGGTTTCCATCTTTAGACGATCCAATTCCACGCTGATCCCACTCCTGTGGCTCCAGTGGAGGCCCCCTGCCTATGCCCCAGCTTCTTCTAATTGACCACCATCGCCGCATCGCACGCAGCGCAGCCCAGCGCACAGCCCAGCGCAGCACCACCGCACCACACCGTCCCCTCGCCCCGACTTCGACACGCTCGCTCCTTTCCCAATGACAGTGCCCGACCCGAAGCAGCTCGCCATTACTTATTACTGTTCAGCTACCGAGCCACTATCCTCCCTGCCGACGTCGTACACCGCATCGAGAACCATCCATTCGCCTGGGCCTCTTTGATGCTCATCATCGAGCCGCAGTCATAATGGCTCCGAATCCCACCAAGGGGAGAAACTACCTGGACCAGCTTGACAACGCACGATGCGAAGGTGACTGGGACGCTGTCCCAGAGCTTATCCGCAAAGTGCGGAAGCATGCGCCAGCCCGCGCCTGTCTCGCCTTGACCGCCGAAATCGAACACGGCATCGTCAAGTCCACCAAGGGCCAGAAACCCGCTACCACACGACCTGCTACTGCCGACTCTGGCGATGCTCCGGCCCCCGAGATCGAGGTGGCGGCCCACCTGCCAAAGGTTCTGACTCTCATCGACGAAGAGCACACATACGCTGAGGACAGGTTCCAGGCCCAGGTCTGCGTCGGATGGCTGCACTGGGTCGTTGGAGAATACAACCTAGCATTTGTGCGCCTGCCCGAGGGCCTCGAAGAGACCCAGGTGGAGAGCTTGGACAACATCTCAGAATGGACAAGAGTCTGCATGTTAAAGTCCGCCTACCTGCGGGCCAACTGTCTGGCGCGGAACGGGAAGGAGGTTGACGCTCTCGCTGTTTTCGAGGCTGCAATTCCAGCTAGCTCCTTCTCATGGAGCAGCCAGACGGCCAAGAAAGAGCTTCGGTACTGGTCGGAGCTGTTCCTTACGGAATACTGCATGCTATCTAATGGATGTCGTGGCAAGGGTGACGTCTCGCTGGAAGACGATAATTCGCTGGCAGGCTTCCGGTCTTGGGCGAGGTGGTGGGATGCATCAAAAGGGTCAACCTTGGCTGGTGGCTTCGGTTTCAAAGGATCGGTACCACGACGCCGTATATGGTTCGAATATTACGAGGCCTTGTCGACGATCCTACAGGAAGACCTTGCCTACCCTACGAAATACCTGTTTCCCGCGCAAAGCGAGCCATCGACAAGGGCCCAACTGCTGGTTGAGCTGAAGAGGGCAGAGACCGCATTCGAGGCCCTCTTACTCAACGAGACCACCTTCCCAAAGGCTGATGAGGACAGGGAAGAGGTTGAGCTCTTCGTAGAGATGTTTATGCGGAACTGGACCATTCTCACTGGTCGTGGATGGAGTGAAATGGATCTGGGCCAGGGAGGCAAGGCAGGTCTGAGCGCGTCCACTCTTGAGATGCTATACCGCGCATCGACCAAGACGTTTCATTCGACTGCGATACTTAGGAACCTGTTCCTGGTACATCTTTCCGTGGCAGAATTCGACCTGGCCCTGAAGGCATTTGACTCGTACCTCGACATTGTCCAGAAAGGCAAGGCTCGGGTGGAGAAGACAGGGCACGAAGAAAAGACCCTCGATGACGATGCCACTGTACTCGAGACAATATGTCTATGTATCTCGGTGTTGAGTCGTTTCGGTGAGAGGGAGGCAGCTGATAGGGCAAAAGACCTGGCCTCGGAGCTTGAGCACTGGCTTGGGAAGATCGAGTCGCCTGTGCCGAGTGGTGCTATGGCCTCCGTTAGAGAGGATGGAGGCAGGTCTTCGGCTACTGGAGATCGCGTGCCGGCGAAGATCCTGGCCTTGGCATGGCAGTCCATCGGGTTGGCCCAGGCGCAATGGGCTCGCACAACCTTCGACCCGTCGTCTCGAACAGATGTGCAAAAGAAGGCCATAAGATCATTGCGCACCTCTCTGTCTGCAGACTTCGCCACCTCCGCGGATGTCCGGGGTGTGTTTGCGCTTGGACTGCTACTTGCTGAGCAGAGGGAACTCACCACAGCCATTGAGCTCGTGAAGACGGCCCTTCTGACAAGAGCACCGGGCGACGAGATGCTGGTATTGCACAATGGCCCATTCTGGCGTGAAAGATCGCTCATCCCACTCTGGCATCTCCTGTCGCTGTTGCTTAGTGCCAGGCAGGAATATGTGCTGGCAGCTAGGACCTGCGAGTGTGCCTTCGAACAGTTCAGAGATCCAGTTGTGCTCTTTGGACGTCAGGCTCAGTTCAAAAGCGACCATCTGAACGAGGCAGAGAAGGACCCTGATGCGAGCAAAGGCCTGGTTGATGAGATGGATGATTTTGAAAAAGAGAATATTCTCGAGATCAAAATGACACAACTGGCAATTGTCGAGGTCGTCGAGGGTCCGAGAGTTGCTGTCAACGCCAGCCTGGAACTGTTGACTTTGTTTTCGCGCTTGTTTGGCAGCGTGCAGTCGAAGCAAAATCTCGAACCACCAAAGCCAGCAGTCCTGCCAAGGACCTCGGGCACTTTCCGGAGCATCAGGAGTGGCATATTTGGTAATCGCAATAGTCGCGCGGAGAGACGAGACAGCAACGGCACCACACGAGTACCCGACGAGAATGTGGACTCAACCCAGCAACGCCCACAAACACAACAGACCATCCAACCCATCAGCCGAGCACCCACGATTCAGGTCACGCAGGAAAACGGCAGTCCCCGGGCGCGCAGGAAATCAACTAGCAACGAGAAGCGGAGTGAATCGGCCTCGAGGAACTCGCTGCGTAAACGAGACAGCCAAGGGCCAAGACGACGAGCAGCGAGTACCGGTCCGACTCCGCATGTCGCGACAGTCGTTGATGGCGAGACATTCTACACGCCCATGCCTGCACCTGAGGGCCTGCAGGCGTCCGATTTCTTCACGTTCGCCAACAAGCGTAACCCACTGTCTCGGCCCTCGTCTGCGAGCCGGGCGAACTCGCAAATGTCTGACTGGTCGGCCCGCCCGCCCGGGCCAGATATGTCTGGGATCGCTCTGGAGGGCATCGAGCCTGTAGGTGCCGTGTTGCCTGTGATACAGTTCGACAAAGACCAGGTGAAAGCGAGGAGAAGTGCAATCCTGTTGAAGGTTTGGCTCATGATCGCCGGCTTCTATCGCAGAGCTGAGATGTATGATGATGCCAAAGGCGCTGTCAACGAAGCACAGAAGCTGGTCCAAGCAATGGAATCGGATATGGGCAAGGTCTCGGTAGATAGTGGCAAGAATTCGCCGGGCTCTTCGTCACTCAGAAAGCCCGGTTGGGCGGGCCAGAAGTCGATTGAGGAGCTATGGGCTGATGTCTGGAACGAGGTGAGTCGAACCCGACTTGATGGCGTCTCAAGTAGACATGACATACTAATTCAACGCAGAATGCCCGTCTCCAGCTCGAAAAGGGAGATGTCGACGCTGCACGCAAGGACTTTGAAGCTGCTCTAACGCATTTCCCTGACCACCCTGGCGCCATTGTGGGCTTATCCAATATTTTACTGGATCTTTACCGCGAGAAGACGGTGCCGCCTCCAGCTTTCCCGCGCCTTGATCTTGTTGGTGGATCTGATGCAATGCCTGGTACGGATCAGAGCACAGCAGAGGTTGTGTTCCCGGAGCGAAAGCACGCAGACTCACCCAAGCTTCTTCCCACGGGACCCCTGGGTCTCGGCGCCTTCAGGCCACACAAGCAAGAGCCACCGAAGCATCCCAGCCTGCCAAAGAGCCCGACCTCACTGCATCACGAGGGCCAGCTCGAGCCCCCATACAAGGCGGCTTCGATACCGAAGGTGGACCGGCTCGCTTCGCGCGACAGGGCATACGGGCTGCTGTCGAACCTCACGAAACTGGGTACCGGGTGGAACTACTCGGAAGCCTGGTTTGCGCTCGCGAGGGCGTATGAGGAGAGCGGACAGCTGGACAAGGCCAAAGACGTGCTGTGGTGGTGCGTTGAGTTGGAGGAGGGCGTTGGTGTGAGGGAGTGGGGTTGCGTCAATACAGGAGGATACGTCCTGTGAACGCCTTTTGAGAGCTTTGTTTGTATATACAGACGTTCGCAATCGATCGATCCTGAGCACAACATATATGTGATGTCTATAGAGCAGCTAGCTATACTGTAGTCTATTTCTTAATGGCGAGGCCCAACGGGGCAAGGGGTTGACAATTTGGTCATCTCTGCCAAAATGGTGACCATTTTCTATATGTGAATTCTTTGCCAAGAGACAAATCCAGTCATGCCTAGCACTTGAACAGTAAAAGCAGGAGACGTTGAATGTAGTAACTGTCTGATAGGGGTCCTGCAGCTCCGGGGTGCACGGACCACGACGCGGTGCGCGTCCGGATTGCCGCCCTTGTTTTTCCTCCACCATCAACCGAGAGCTGGCCCCTTCCATCCCACTGAGAGATCCTTACATGTGTTAACACGGCGCGCAAACTCTCGGCTTCAGTGACGCAATCTGACCATTTGAATCGTGTTCTTTTACTACACCTACCGAGCATCATTTGTAATCAAACAAGAATCAACAATCAAGAACCGTAATGCCTCGACCAACGCGGTCACGAGCCGCCGCGTCGCGTAAGGCAGACTCGTCGTCAGACGCCGCGCCCGCACCCCCCGCCACGAGGGACAAGGCGCCGATCCAATCCGACTCGACAGATAATATCTATGGTGTCAGTGATCGCGAAGTCGAGCGCCAGAGGAAGAAGAAGACTGCGACACCCGCGTCCGCGACATCAGGACGGAGTACACGCAGCCGCGCGAACCAGAACAGCAGCGCGATAGATCAAGCCGCCCTGCAGAGCTCGAGGAGCCGCCGCGACGCCGCGCTGAGCAGGCTCGAAGACCTGACTTCCACGACCAACGACGCGCGCGACAGCTCCGACATTGTCGTTAGCCCTGTAGTCGAGGCCGGCCGCAACGCGGCGCCGATGGAAGGGTCGTCGCTCCTGGGCGGGCTGGGCGCGCGGGGCCGCGACCTGTCCGGACTGGAGATCAACGACAGCGAGATCTTTGGCCACCTCGACAGCAGCTTCGACATCACGGGGGATAATGGCAAGGCCGACGAGAGCAGCGGCACCGCGGGGCAGCAGACGGGCACGCGCTCTGCTGACACGTCAACGTTCAACGTCAGTGTTTTCAAGCGCCAGCCGCGTCGCCGCCGCCAGTCTAGTATCGTGGGGAGGGATGACGCGCCCATCCGTCCCAGCAGCCGGGGGCCGACGACGCCGGGCCTGAGCTCGACATTCAGCGTGGGCAACTTCAAGAGGCGCGCTCGGCAGCCCAGTATCTTATTGTCATCTGCACAGAAGGCCTCGATGTCGGTGCAGCGGTCGAGGGCTGCGTCCGAGGCCAGCGAGAACGCCGTTGGGTCTGAAGGCGAGGAGGACTCTTTCCTTCCCGAGGCGGAGGGAACACCCGTGCGTCCGTCGCGGGGAAGGACTAATGCTGCGAAGGACGTGGTCGAGTCTGTGGAGGGTGGGACGCGCTCGCGAAAGAGGAAGTCGACAGAAAGTCACGAGGCCGAGGTCGCCAAACGACGAGCGGTCGAGTCAGACGAAGAGCCATTGCACCAATCCATCGAGATGGACGACCGATCCTCCCCACCCAGTATCCTCTCGCACACTCCAGAGTTGGATGACGACAGTGTCCTCGCCCCGCCAGCCAGCAGCAGCTCATCCGAAGCTGGCAGCCCGATGGCGTGGCCCGCACTGAACATGCTCGGAAAGAAAAACCGCGGCCGTGCAGCACCTCGAGGCACAAGGACACCAGCTCTGGACGACGACATGTCTGACATGTCAGAACCGCCTTCGCTGACACACTCGCCGAACCTGAAGGCCGCCAATTCCGCACCTAAGGGCAAGGGCAAGACCGCCGCACGCAAGGAGTCACCAAAGCTGTCTACCGCTGATCTCGCCGCACTTCTCCCACGCCGACGGCGCAAGGCTCTCCGGGATGGCGAAGGGTCAGAGAACGAGGAAAGTGGGCCGGACCGAGACGTGTATGACGTCTCGAACCAGACTCGGGCCTCGAGCAAGAAGACGGCCCGGCCGTCGTCCAAAGCGAACCAGGCGAAACAAGCAAAATCCACGGCGGCACCAGCAAAACGGTCAACGAGACGGACATACGGGTCGCGGAGATTTGACAAGGAGAACACCGTCGAGGGAGATGCCATCGAAGTTGACGAGGACGCGTCCACGCCGCTCGACGACACCATGTTCGACCCGGACAACTCTGTTACAGAAACCCAGGAGCTGGGCGAGGAGCTGCGGGCCGCGTCCAAGAAGTTCAAGGAGGTGGACCAGTGGGAGCTCGACTACGAGGAGGTTGTAGAGTCCTCGTCGCCGCTGCCGGAGGGGCGCTAGGGTGAGGCTGGGCGTCCGGGCTTTTCTCTTCACTTTTGTATCAATGCACATGCGAGGTTTGGGATACCCATTTTGCTTGTTCTGTGTCGGAGTGGATTGGTGCGGTAATTTGGTTGGACGGCGGAGGCGCGATCACGATGGAGCATGGCTTTTGTTTTGCTAGATAGGCATTTCTAGCTCGAAGGGGAACCCACGGTTGCCTACCATGACAGACTCGGCTTGTGACCTGTTGCATTCGTGGACTTGAAGTGTGTGAGGCCAATTGCCGGTTGCAACGCTTCCTGAGAAGTACTGACCATCAAAGTCTTCCTACCATCAGTGATAGAACGCACATTCCAGACTCGTCGTGCTCTCGCTCGCGTATGATCACGGCGTCAATCGTCTCGAAGGACGAGGTGACCGCAGCATTGCTGTTTCGGGTTGACCGATGCGCCTCCTTGCGGACTGTCTGAACCATCGAGTGGGCTGAGGAGCCACACATCAGCCGCGGCTCACCTAAGACCGTGCGATGTCACCTTGCAAGCTGTCTGCAGACGCATATCGGGTCTCACCCAGTCTCAAACCGTCCCCTTTCGCCTGCTGGCCCATTTCAGCGAGGGACATTTGTCTCGACCCCGGGCCGGCGTGCCTGCCTCTGTGCCGTCTTCGCTAGTGAGTAGTCGACTTGGTTTCGTGATCACAACAATCAGTGCCACAGCTATCCGTGACATCCGCTGAGATCTCGTTCCCCCTGCCGAGGTTCAAGTCCGCGTGGCAAGATTTATCTATCATGATGAGAGCGAAAGACTGTCTACCTGCTGCTCGACGACAGGCAACAGATGTGCCACTTGGTTCGCATCCCGGAAGGCAGCGGTGACGGCATCAGGATGCAGCCCAGACATGCGCAAGGCCTACGGCAACAGAGTCAAAAATGTCAGCCACATAAATCCCGGGCATAGAAACATAATGGACATGAGAGGGCCACCTCAACTTACCCTCGTCACGTTCTCATGGTTGTCCTCCTTGGCCGTGTACTCGCGGATGACCTCGTCCTTCTCGAAGTCGACGTAGACGCGCGTGTCGCGGACGCGCACGACGACGCCGTCCAGGCGCATGTACAGCCTGCACAGCAGCAGCATGCGCTGCTCCATGACGCGCAGCTTGGCGCTGAAGACGGAGACGCCGTTGTCGTCGAGCTCGGACTCGAAGAGCACGACCTCGTCGAAGAAGAGGATGGGGTCGCGCCTCTTGAGGAGCTCCAGCGGGATCTGCTTGCCCGCGACTTCTCTTAGCCTGCGCCCGGGCTCGGGCCCGTGCAGGCTCGGGGTCTCGGAGCCGCGGTAGGTGGTGCTGTAGCTCCAGTCGTAGGGCTTGACGACCTCACGGATGTCGTGGGCCGAGGACTTCTCGCGCGACGAGGACCACTCGCCGGCGTAGGCGACCTGCAGCATGTTTGCGCCGGTCTTGTCGACGGCGTCGAGGGCGGGCTCGGCGGCGAACTCGATGGCCCACCCGGAGGGGGCGTGCCGCACCGCCACCAGGTTGTCGCCGAAGATCATCTCGGGCACGGGGATCCCCAGCCGCCGCGACATGTCGTCGATGGGGCCCGACTTGGAGATGGGCAGCTTGCGCGACGAGATCTCGAAGTTGCCCTGCCTGTGTGTCGTCGTCGCCTGCGCCAGCATGTTCGGCGCCGGGAACGGCTCGTTGGGCGAGTTGATGTGGTTCATAGTGAGTGGCTCCTGAGTGGTTTGTTTGCTGCGGTATATGTTCTGTGGGATGCAAAGTAGCCCGATTCAATGTTGGTTGGCGAGTGTGAGATGTTGCGAGGGTTGTGAAACTGTATTGATGATGATCCAAGCTTGGGAGTTAGAGCTCCAACCTAATATCGCTGCTGAACGTGGGGTATTATACGTATGCTTGGTCTATAAGCTACGATCCACCGGGTGTGACCACTACACATATTCGATGCCATACCTTGTTGTCAAAGGATAGCAGTATTCTGGTGCTTTTCTGCAAGTCGATGTCCAAAGCCATTGAATATATCCATGAATATGTCAAATTGGACCATTGAATTTCAACCTTGGGCGGAGTTGTGAAACATTGAAAGTACAGCATCCGATTGTCCCTTTCCAAGTCGGTTTTGAGCGATGTGCGTTTAATTGTGGCCCTTACTTGATCGATCCCCAGGTACACAAACCATCATCCACGGCGATGAAGCTTTCGTGGTTACTGGTTTGAGGAAGCGGTTGATTCAGGGCTGGCTTATACCCAACATTGGCTCATGAGGCCTGCTCAAATGCAGATTCTGGTAGGTAGTTGTCTCTCGAGTGCGTCAACGTCAAGATGGCAGCAAGCCAACATGCACTTACTGCTCCAGTAAAAGCAATGCACTGACAATCGCTTGACCATACCGTACAAAAGAGATGCAGTCACGTAGTGGTGGGCTTAACAAAGGTTGATATTGGCTGGTGGTTGGGAGCCGCAACGCTGACAGGGATGTCACCCGTAGCCTCCGCAACCAAGGAAGTGCCCCACTATCCGCCCTGTTGCTCGGCAACTGGACCAAATATCAATACGAGCTTCCAGGTCCAGCCACCAAGAAATCCACCTCCTGCCCGCTTCTACAAACTAGACCCAACCAGCCAGATCCTGTCATCCTTCTCTGCGATTCACCAACACAATCAATCTACCTCCCACCTAGGCACTACAACCACGCAGAATTGAGTCCAAACTCACTATCGACATCAAACCTAGAACTACGAACCATCAGCGAAGTGCAGCGTCGACGACATTCTCCCTCACAAAATGGCAGCCACCCGAGCGCTGGAGACTGGCCTCCAACGTATGTCCATAACCGACGAGAATGATCCTGGTGAGACTGGTCGCATATACACAAAATCCAAGGTAAGCAGCAATTCTCATTACCTGTTGGAATCCCCATTTTGATGAATATCTGATTGCTTAGACTGTCGCCTCTTCTTCCGCACAGCTTTCCCAGTCCATCAGCCGACCAGGCCTCTTCAAGGTCGCTCTTCAGTCTCAGAACACCAACACAGTCACAACCGTGACACTGCCTTCCCAAGCCGCACAAAGAAAAGGCCAAGTAGCTGCCTCGTCGTCTACCTCCTCAACATTACCCCCATCACCCACCAAGAAAAATGCCCAGTCCACCACCGTCACTCTGCCTTCTCAAACGGTACAACGGAAAGCCCAGGTGGCCAGCAGCAACCCTCCCTCACCGACCAAGAAGGACAAGTCCAGCTCCGCCAGCTCGATCGTCTCCCGCAGGTCAGACGAGGCTGAGGCTGAGCAGCAGTCCCAACAGCTGACCCTACTGGATGAGCCCCGGATATTCCACCTCGGCATGTTCGAGATCGGCAAGCCACTGGGCAAGGGCAAGTTCGGCCGCGTGTACCTGGTCAAGGAACGCAGCAGCGGCTTTATCTGCGCCCTCAAGGTCATGTACAAGTCGGAGCTGCAGCAGGGTTCGGGTGTCGAGAAGCAGGTGCGCCGCGAGATCGAGATCCAGAGCAACCTGCGGCACCCCAACATCCTGCGGCTGTACGGGCACTTCCACGACCCCAAGCGCATCTTCCTCATCCTCGAGTACGCCAGCCAGGGCGAGCTGTATAAGCTGCTGCGCAAGGCGAACCGGTTCCCCGAGTGGAAGGCCGCCCAGTACGTCGCCCAGATGGCCTCGGCGCTGCGGTACCTACACCGCAAGCATGTCATCCACAGGGATATCAAGCCCGAGAATATCCTCGTTGGTATCCACGATGAGATCAAGATCTCGGATTTCGGCTGGAGCGTCCACGCCCCTACCCACAGGAGGGCTACCCTCTGCGGCACGCTGGATTATCTCCCGCCAGAGATGATCAAGTCTGGCAGCAAGGACAACTGGTACGACGAGAAGGTTGACCTGTGGAGTCTGGGTGTTCTGACGTACGAGTTCCTTGTCGGCGAGGCACCATTTGAAGATACTCCTGTGATGACCCAGCGACGTATTGCCCGAGCGGACATGACTATCCCGTCCTTTGTCAGCCCTGAGGCTAGGGACCTTATTAAAAAGGTATGAGCTCATGGTGTGAGGTTTTATTCAAGGACACAGCTAACAATCATTTGCAGTTGCTGGTGCTGGACCCAGACAAGAGACTGCCCCTTGAGGAGGTTCACACGCACCCTTGGATCCTGAAGCACTGCGTTAAGGGAGAGCGTGCCACCGATCGAGAGAAGAGTAAATGATTCAGAAGTGCATGGTGGTGAATGAACGCATTGGCGGCTCACACGAAGTGCCCGGACTTCGATGTGCCCTGCCGCGGTGCATAGTGACATGCTTGTTTACATTTGTATGGCGTTAAGGTACTCGTGGAAAGGTATGGTGCCGGCAAAGGCGTAGGACCTGGCAGGTGTTTTGGAGTCTTCTCATTGGCATTTAAGCGTTTCTTGATATTTCTGCCCGTCGCTGCAATATCGTGGGCTCAGCCACGACGGGGTCACAGCATAGTGTACGTACACAGGCAGCTCGCAAACTCATCGTCTGTACAAATACATTTTCTGTTAAGCGTTAAGTGGTATCATGGTATATCCTCTGCCCGTTTTATCAGTGCCCGTGCCTTCTCATCTGTATACCTCGTCAAAGGGCCGCGTGTCCGAGAAGCACGAGTCCCAGACCTCATTGACGACCTTGACTGCCTGCACGTCGTCCTTGACCCACGGCCTCGCCGTCATCGACTGTACCGCCCGCCGTCGCACACAGTTCTGGAACTGCTCCGTGAGAGTGTAGTTGCCGCGCGTCAGGACTTCTCGCGTCCACCTGCACTCGCCGCTCAGCATCGATGCTCGGATCTGTTGAGAATAAGGACAAAGTCAGCCAGCTATTTCTCTCCGCCTGTCCTCTGTCTGTAGTAGGACACCCCAGGAGTAAATGATTCTCAGCCTACCTCTGTACAAGCCGCCTGCCGCAGGTCCCTCTCGCCGCGGAAGTCGACCTCGAACCTCAGCTGGTCGTAGGCGTGGACCATCTCGTGCGCGAGCGTGTCCTCGAGGTGGCCCCTGTTGCGGACCTCGTTGGCGCAGACGAGGATGCCGTGCGCGGGCTCGAACCCGCCGCTCTGGCGCTCGACCTGCATGCCGCTGGTCAGGCGGGCCGGGCAGCGGCGGCACAGGACGTTGGCCGGGGTCATCCCTTGCCCGTGGTTGAGCTCGGCGATCTTGTCGTTGAGGAAGCGCACCGTGGGCGAGTAGGCGAACAGCCAGTCGCGGTACTGCTCGCACCGCGCCACGTCGCGCTCCTCGTTGGCGCGGTACCGGTGCTCGCGGTAGTGGAATATGCCCTCGTTCGTCACCTGCCCCGAGAGGATCTTGAAGTAGTTCACCCACCACTGCGTCTTGGGGTCGAAGCCGGTGCGCGCTGGGTTGTTCTCGAGGTAGAGGTTGGACGGTGATTGGTCTGGTTGTGCTTGTGCTTGTGGCGAGGTACTGGGTGTGTGCGTGGTTGTAGGCGTGGATGAGGATGGGGGAGGCGAGGCTGCCTTTGGGTCTGAGCCCGACGAGCTCGGGGCTGTTGTTGTCCACCAGGCCATTGTGGTGGGCAGATGATGGGATCGAGGTACACGGAGACGCGAGCACTCAGGCTGTTCGGACCGGGTAGCCAAGCTACAGCTCCTGCAGCCACAGAGCGCGGGCTTGAGCCGCCAGTGTACTTGAGGTCGGTCCTTCGTCGGCAGGTGGTGATGCGGTGGTGTGGTGAAGTGGGCGTTCGTACGAGGCTTTACTCAGCTGGGGTGACACAGCCCTGTCGTGTATGCACAAGGCCCGGTTCCGAGGTTCTACTGGACTGAGAACTGAGACTGCTAAGCTGAGCTCACCCTCCAAGAAATTTGGCAAAGGAAGCGGCATGGACGGAACGGACAGGGATCGGCGCAAGGATCCACCGCCGTGAGCTCTCCGCGTTTAAAACGGCCGGCGCTGGGGCGGTCCAAAAGCGACCGAACTTTACTTGGCTGCCCCACCGGGTCCCGCGCCCTCGATCCTTGGCGGTAGTCATCGAAACCTGCAAGGCCCTCTGCGCAGTCAGAACCGCTTACAGACTGCTCACTTGCGCGGTGCGGAAAATACAGGCTACTCGGCAGCATACAGCACTCGCTACCCGTTGTCATTCGCTCCCCCCTCCGAGCCTCCAGGGGTGCTTGCAGAATCACACCATGGATCCCAGCGACGAGTCGCAATGTGAGTTAAGAGCAAATAGATGAAAAGGGGACGAGGTTCCCCCACGCCGTCTCTTTCTTCTATTCCATGGGGTTTTACTCGTCATTTCCTGGCTCATTTTCTTGGGCTAAAGGCTGATGAATCGTGGCAGCTATGAAGGGCCCAAAGTCTCTTGGGATAGTCATCAAACTTGGTGAGAACCCATCCCATTCTGGCCACGAGATTCCAAGTTGAGTCTTATACAATACAATTAAGACAAGACTGACCCACAGTCACACACATACAGGAACCAGTTCCATAGTAGATGAGAAGACTCACCAGCCCCTGCTCTCCAACTTGTCTCTCATAGTTGAGACAGCCCATAAACTCAGGGAAGATGGCCACCGGGTCGTCCTTGTCTCGTCTGGCGCCATTGGCGTCGGCATGAGGCGCATGGAGAGGGACAAGAGGCCAAAACATGTTGCCCAGCTCCAGGCCCTCGCTGCCATCGGCCAGTGCCGTCTGATGAACATATGGGACAGCCTGTTCAGCCACCTGAAGCAGCCAGTCGCGCAGATTCTCCTCACCCGCAACGACATAGCAGATGTGAGCCCGTTCTTGCTGATGCCATTCATCCCTGGACGACACTGAGTTGGTTGGCCGAGTGACTGACTGAGTAACTGTTCTCTTAGCGATCAAGGTATCTGAATGCGCAAAACACCTTCAACGAGCTGTTGGACCTGGGTGTTATCCCCATCGTGAATGAGAACGACACCCTGGCAGTCTCGGAGATCAAATTCGGAGACAACGACACACTATCCGCCATCACAGCAGGCATGGTCCACGCGGATCTCCTGTTTCTCATGACTGATGTCGACTGTCTATACGACAAGAACCCCCGCACACACCCGGACGCTCAGCCCATTGAGGTAGTAGAGGATATAGCATCCATACAGGCCGACACCTCCTCGGCCGGCTCATCCCTCGGCACCGGGGGCATGTCGACCAAGCTCACCGCCGCGCGTCTGGCGACCGCGGCGGGCGTGACCACCGTCATCACCCGCGCCTCAAACCCGGGCAACATCACCAAGATCGCGCAGCACATCCAGGCCATAAAGTCGCCGGGGTCGAACCACTCCCACACCAACGGGGAAGACCACCACGCCGAGGACCCCATGGCCCAGTCCAGGGCCTCGATCCAGAGCATCGAGCTCAACTGGCCCGATGTGCCCTTGCACACACGCTTCCTCCCCGCGCCGTCCCCCTACCGGGACCGCTCCTTCTGGCTCCTGTACGGCCTCAAGGCCCACGGCGACGTCTACATCGACGCGGGCTGCTACCGGGCGCTGCTCGACAAGGCGGGCCTGCTGCCGGCGGGGATCGTCGACGTCGACGGGCACTTCGGGCAGCACGAGTCGGTGCGGCTGCTGGTCGTGGAGCGGGACGACGCGGGCGCCGAGGGGGGTGGCAAGCTGTGGCGCGGCGAGCCGCTCGACGTCGGCCGCGCCCTCGTCAACTACTCGTCCACCCAGGTCGCCCTCATCAAGGGCCACCAGAGCAAGGAGATCGAGGGCCTTCTGGGATACGCCGACAGCGGCTACGTCGCCGAGCGCGAGCACATCACCTTCTTCATGAGCAGTAGGCCGCAGACGCCGATACCCACCACCTAGGGAGCGGTGGGGGCGTGCCTTTCAACAGGCATGGGATACCCAAACTAAAAGGGATTAAAAACAGGATAGAGGCTTTTTGATAGAGAATCAGCTAAAAAGCGACCCACGTGTGCATGCATGGGCGGAAGCCTAATAATGATTGGACTTGGTTTAAATAAGACGAATATTCATTCTCTTTGTCACCAACTAGATTCTCAGTCCCTGATTGGGGTCTCACTCGACCTGAACCTGCCCAAATTGCTCTAACGTAATTCGTTTTGATGTCACCTGACTGGTTTCACAGCATCAACAAGATGGAACAAATCCTGGTTGAAGATGGGCATATTTTGAAGGTACGAGTGCTGTACAAAGTCTGGTTCTCACTTTGCGGACTGTCCACGAAGCTCAGACCAACACAACACCAACAGGCTAACTTGATATCAGACCAGGCTTTCTGGCCCAGAAGAGTGATTGGACACCTAGAGGGACACAGGAATACTCTTCTCATTGTGGTATCTAGACAAGGTAGCCAAGCTCACTCGTAGACGCCCTAGGGGTAACATCTCCGAACTGAGAGGACTTTTGAACTCCAAAACGCCTCCCAACATGCTTTTTGTATGTGGACTCCATGTGCTTCTCTGGCGACACTTCATGTCCAGCCCGCCGTGTGCTTTCCTCGCTCTCGGCTCCACACATCTTAGAATGCAAATTTCCCCCATCAGGCCTTGATTTATGGAGCCTTGCCGTGCACCCAACCCACTCTTCACTTCCAGGACCGAGTATCCACCTCAACAAGAGCCAACAAAACACACTCAACCCGTCGCAAACAGATTATCCTCGTCGCGCAGGTACTCCCCGCAGTCGGCCTGGCGGAAGCACGTGATGCCCGTGGGGTCGAGGCGGCGGGCCTCGGCGGTGGAGCGGGCGGTGACGCCGAACCCGAGGGGCGTGTCGTTCATGGAGTAGACGATGACGCCCTGGTGCTCCGGGCAGTCCTCGGACCAGCGGCCCACGTGCGCCTTGACGATGTTGCCGCCGTACAGGAAGGGCATCTCGCCGTTGGGCTTGACCCAGATCTTGTAGCGCGCGTGCTCCGCCAGGATGGGCAGCGACGTGATGTGCAGCCTGAACTTGCCCGACTTGGTGAACTTGCCGAGGCAGATGCCGAGGGAGACGAGCTTGTCGCGTTCTGTTTGGGAGGGGAGGGGGGCCCAGATGTTAGCCTGTCTGGTCCTATTTTGGCTGTCTGCTTTACAGAGATCTCCTCCAATGGCGAAGAAGAGGGGGACTAGGGAGTAAGGTAGGTAAGTCTGTAGCTTACCAATTGACACGGCCAGGTTGGCTATGGACAGGCGCACGTAGTAGACCCTGTCCTTGTGTATCCTGAAGACATAGCGGTCGGCGTTGGGCGAGTCGTCCAGGGGAGCGATGAGGTTCTTGAGGGAGTTGCCAGTGTAGTGCGCCAGCTTCTGGAAGAGCGTCTGCGTCTCTGTTTCTGTGAGGGGCCGCATCTTGACTCAACTGGCCGTACGACAACGAACGAGGACTGTTCGTTTGGCGTTGGTGAGGTGCTGCTGGTGGGCGGGGAGTAGAATGCGACTGGAGACAAAAAGAAAAAGATACAGCCTCGCCGATAAGATAAGGCGGCCCCACCCTTTAGCCGCAAGGCCTCGTGAAGATTCAGCCTAGGTATCCAGCTACTGGGGACTCGGCCCAGTGCGTAAGTTCAGATTTTGCTTGACTTCTTGTCACCGGATAACTTGGTTAAGGATCATATTGGAGCCCGGTGGCATATATGGCATTTGAAATGGTTGCAATTACATCAGAACAACTTCTTACAAGTATAGATTTGGTCTGGATCAGTGGAGGCACCATCGCTTCATTCTCTAGACCGCGGCTGCTACCTAAAACACAGAAACCGTCCGCAATAGACTGTGATTGAATCCTGTATAACTCCTGGGCACATTACTTCATGAACTGGTCTACTGGCCTTGCTCCCGAAGGTGCCTTGGAACCCACTTTCCGGGCGCACGCGAGGGCGCCAGAGTCTCAGACGGAGTGTCCCTTCCATTCTCGCCCCTGCCAGAGCCCTGGCGAGCCGGTGGAGGCGCGCTTCGTTCCGATTCACCGGCAGGGTCGCCACCTGCGTCACGCTTGGCAGCTTCACGGTCACGCCAGCTGCTGGCAGGCTTCCCACCGCGCCCAGCCAAGTTGAGACGTGGGGGGCCGGAAGCTCGCTCGCCCGAGTCGGTACGCTCAACCGGCGGGGCACGCTCGGCACGCTCAGGACGTTCGGCACGTTCAGGACGCTCGGCACGTTCAGGACGCTCGAAACGTTCAGTACGCTCCACAGGCGCGGCGCGCTCGACTGGTGGGGGTGTGGCGCGCGCGGGAGGTGCGTCCGCAGAAGTGGTTTCACCAGCCGCCTCCTTCGCAGCCTGGCGCTCACGCCAGCTGGGCTTGTTGCCAGCCAGGGCCAGACGTGGTGGGCCAGACGGCCGATCGGCCGAGTCGGAGCGCTCCAGCGGCGCCGCTGCTGCGCCGCGGACGGGGATGGCGCGAGCTTGTTCCTTCTCCTTTTGGCGACGCGCAAGAGCCTCCTCCTCGCGGCGAGCTTGCAATGCCGCCTTCTCCAGGGCCTCCTGGCGCTCCGAGTCGCGCTGGGCCTTGATCCGTGCCATCTCCTCGCGACGCTGGGCCTCGCGCTGCTCGCGCTCCTCCTTCTCGCGGGCAGCCCTCTCCTCGGCCTCCCGCAGAGCCTGCTCCTTCTCCTCGCGCTCCCTCTTCTCGCGAATCTTCCTGTCCCGGAACTCCTTCTTGCGCGCAGCAACTGCCTTCTCCATCTCCCTGTCTGCGTCGCGGCGCTTCTTGTCAAACTCGTCGCGACGACGCTCATACAGGTTCTCCTTGAACCTCTCGTAGAAGGGAACAAGGCGCTCCACACGGTGCTTCAGCTCCACGGCCTCCTCGTGCTTGCGCTTGGCCTCGATGAGAGTCTCCTGCTTGGTCTTCTCATAGGCCGCAAGATCCGCGGCGCGCTGCCTCTCGTAGTCCTCACCCAGCTTCTTGGCCTCCTCCTTACGGAAAGCACGTTCAAGGTGATCAATACGCTTGCCAGTGATGCGCAGCTTCTCGTTGACGTCATTCTTCTCACGCTCAAGCTGGGCGAGCTTAATGGCGCGGAGACGGCTGCTGTCCAGGTTGGCGAGGTCGTCAGGATCGATGCCGAGTTGCTTGGTTCCAATCTTGAGCTCCTTGATGGTGTTCTCAATCTCGATCTTGTGGATCTCCTCACGCTCCCTCTGAAGTCTCCTCTGCTCACGCTCCTTGAGCTCCTGCTGCAACCGTTGCGCCTCGGCCTCTTGAAGCTGCTGCTCACGGAGGCGCTTGGCGTTTGCGTTCTCCCTCTCGATGCGCGCACGGATCTCAGAGGCCTGCTCCTTGCGTTTCTGGATGACCTCCTTACGAGCCAGAATGTCCCGGTGCTCCTCGTCAGCACCTGCCTTGGCCCGAGCCAATGCGGCCTGGCGAGCCTTGATGCGATCCTCATTGAAGGTGGGGTCGATGTAGTAGCAGGTTGTGTGGAGGGTCTTGAACAGGCGAGTCAATTGAGTCCGCACGATCTCAGCGGGAGTACTCTGCAGTCTCTGAACAGATCCTATGCCAGCATCGGCCTCAGCAGACCCGCCGGCAGCGCCAGCACTAGCAGCCTTGGCGGACGAGAAGATGTCCTTGTCAAAGCTCAACACACCGGTTGCGTGGTCCATGCGGATGGCGAGGTCGCCCTTCTTGTTACCGTTCATGATGAACTTCTCAATGGTGGCACGGGTAACCTGGAAGGGTTCGGGGAACTTGGCGAGGCCCTCCACGTAAGAAAGGTCGACAGTCTCATACACCTGGGACAGTTGCTGGAACAACCGCGTCAGAATGACCTGTTGCAGAGGCAGCACGTACTTCTGCATGTCAGGGTCGGCGCCGATCTGAGCCAGGATCGGCGAGATCTTCTCGCAGATGGAGAGCGGGTGGAAGTCGACCTCGAGGATGTTGTAGAGGTCCCGGATCTCAGGGCGGACACGACGGATCAACTGCTTGGCACGGATGTCCTGGAAGAGGACAGCACGGGTAGGCGCCGAGTTCATGCCCAGCAAGTGAGTCAGACGGGAGTTCTTGTTCTTCCTGGCCTCGTCAAAGTCGACCATGGCACCACGAGACCTTGTAGTGCTGATGACGGGGATGGACAGAGCCGACAGCAGGACGAACGAAGCAGCCTTCTGCAGGTCGGCCTCGGTAGCCGCCGGGTTGTCGGACTTCTTGCTTTGACCGGTCGCGACGGAGGTAGCAGACTGGCGCAGGAGCTGGTAATAACGGGACCAGGCAGCAGCGTGGAACAGGTAGTTCTCGCCGACGAGGAAGATGCGGGTGAGCTTCTCGTAGTAGTTGGCCATCATGATGTTCTTTGGCGGGCGCTTGCTCAGGTTGAGAAGGGTGTGGATGTCCTCCACGCTGCGGAAGGCCTCCTGCCACAACTCCAGCTCGACGGCCACGTTCAGTTGTTGAAAGCGAGTCTCGAGGTGACGCTGCAGAGTATCAGGGTCGTTCAGGTTGATAGCATGCATCTGCTGAGAGTACTTGGCAGCTGTCTGGACGTGGTTGCGGAGCAGCTCGCACAGGCGGCGGAATTCGGTCTTTCGTGTATACTTGAGACAGAAGTCGAAGGCCTGCATGGCAGTGCTCTGGTAGAGGATCTCGAGCCGGGCATTATTTCGGAGGATGTCGAGGACGGTACGGTATGCCTCCCAGAGGAACTTGAGCCATGGGGTGACGATGGCACGGTCGGTGCGATCCTTAGACTGCTCGCCAGAGACGGTTGCGAGCAGGATGGACTCTGGTGTCTCTGTTGCCTCCAGATCGTCGACGCCAGCCTCGCCGGTGGTCGCCTCGATGCTGGACTGAACCTCGTCGGCCTTGGCCTGAGCGGCGGTGACCTTGTCGGCGGCGAGCTCGAGGAACTTCTTAAGGACCAGCTCGATGGTGCCGATGTTGCTGTTCTGTGCGATGTTCTTGTATTGGTACATGGCGTCTTTCGTCAGCTTGCCCTTCTTCTGCTCGACGGACAGCTCGACGAGCAGGAGCATGACGGGCTCCAGCGACGCGATGGGCACATTTCGTGATCGCTTTGAGGTGATGTGCTCGTGCAGCAGGGTCAGGGCGGCTGGAGCCTGGCCGACGCCGATGAGCTCGTGGGCGCGCTTGAGGACATTCTCGGGTTTTTGATGCGGCGGGGGCGGCATGTTGGGCAATCTGTGTCTTGTCTCTCCTCAGGGGTGGGTAGGTGGTAAAACGGGAGGAGGGAGATTCCCAAGATGCGAGAGTCAACAGAATTCGCTGTAAGACCGAAAGTCGATGGACTTTGGCTCTGTTGATTCTCGTAGGAAAATCTGCCTGTCTGACGGACGGACTGGCAGTCAGGTCGAGACTGTAAGAAACAGCGAAAAGGCCCGGCCTACTCAAAACTCTGCCTGCTGCAAAAAAACTTGGAGAGGGAACGCCAGTGGGTTTGCTCGGTTGTGTTGTGCGAAACGCCTAGTCCCAAAGCGGAAACGCGCAAGTCACGTGCATGGGACGTTTCTGTTGAATTCGCAGTCGCCAACATGGACATGAGGCAAGCAAGTGAATAGGTTTTGGGCAAGCAGACTTTATCATTCACGAGATTGAGATGACTGTATTAGATATTATGCTTCGCGGGAAGAAGTGTTCTGGTGATGATGATGCTGCTGGTGAAAAGAACGGACGCGGGACAACGCGGGAATCCAGGCAGTTAGTCAGACTAGCTTGAGGGGCATGGGCATGGGGGCATAGGAGTTGGGAGTACCCCGCCATTCAAGCATATGTGAGGTTACAGTACTATCCGCATGAGGAGGAAATCCTCGATAAAGACATCCCTGATAATTGCAATACGTGCTTCTCCCTCAATGCTTCTCCTGATGAGCAGGCAAAAAAAAAACAGCCCTCCTGAGTAGGTTCCCGCTTCCCGCTCGGATGGTCCAAGCTTTTTTCCGACACGACAGTTGAGCTTGAGAGTTTGATAAGCTTCACCAGAGGTCAGAGATCAGAGACCAGACACCTGTTGCTTTGAAGTATATATAGTGCATGAGTATTGGTAGGTACATGACAGGTGGGACTACCATACATAGTAGTCGAGCGCCTCGCCAAGACCTTCCTCTTTTTTTTTCATCTTGGGGTGTCGGAGACCTGCACCCTACACTAATTTCAGGTGTATACTATGTAGATCGCCGAGCTCGTAAGAAAGAGACGAGGCCTTGAGGGCTCAAGTTTGGCGGGTCCCACGGCTGGTAAAATAATGTGTGCGTGTGTGTGCGTGCCATTCAGTCTTTCCTCAATATCGTCAAACGGTGAGACAAATGGGCAACAGAAAGTCTCATTTCCGTGATGGGGTGGGAAGTGGGGAGAAAGCCGAAGAGGGAAACTGGCAATTGGCAGGAGGGCCAGGCGGACCCCCCAGGAAGACAGGGAGGACTGGGCTGGGCTGGGCTGGTGGCCCACTGATCCAATGATGCAGTGTTGCAGGCGAGGACGGCGGAAGGGCCCTTGGTCCGTCCTACCGTTGGAGCCATGTCCAGCTGCAATCTCATCGACCATTTTCCGAGCCAATCGCCGCTCTCCAATCTGGCTTGATTCGCGTATTCTCCTTTTGCTGCTTGCACATCTCCCTACGCGAGACCCCGGCAGCCATTTTGTTTTCTCTCCATTTATTCCTTTTCTCCCCCTCCCGTGCCGTGTCGTAAGGTCAGCCTCCTCCTGCTTCTCGTGTGTCTGTGTGTGCGTGTGTGTATGTGTGGCAATCAAGGTCAGCAGCTCAAGCTCAGTACGCCCGCCCGTCTGCCAAGGGAGAAAAGAACAAGTGCTAGACTACCTGCTTGACTGCAGCTCCAGCCCCAGCTCCAAGCCCCAGCCCCAGCGACGGCAGCCTTCGACCCCTGACAACCCATCACCCGGCCAGGCCAACCTTGATTGCAGTGTTGCAGTGCAGCGCAGCGCATCTTACCTCACCTGCACCCAGGTGGATAGTGGATGTGCGCAGGTCCTCACCGCACCCCCGACCCCGACTAAAAGCCAGAGCCAAAGCCAAAGCCGCTCGGAAGAACCCCAACTCCCCCAGGCCCCTTCAGGTAGATAGAGATACCTCGTCTAAGTACACATCTCCCCATCTGCCCATGTACCGTACTCGTCTTCCCCGGGGCTAGGTCCACCTGCTTACCTGATCGCCGCAGCAGCACAACGGCTACTCTCCCCCAGGCCGGCTTCTCCTCTTTCCAACCCGCTACTCGCTACTGCTCGCTGCACTCACTGCACTGCACAGCTTCATCAGAGCGTGTTGTCGTCGTCCTCCAATTCCTCATTCCCTCCTTTGCACATTCCAATCCAATCCAATCCAACCCGCCGTCCTCTCCTTTTATCGCCCACCAATACCTGCCCGCACTTCTTGCCGAGCCTCAATCGTAAGTCAAACCCTTTTTTCTCACCTTGTGCAGCCCTGCGGCCCCAACATCCGATCGGCTGCCAATCGTCCTACTGTCCTACCGTTTGTCAAACCTCACCATCAGAGACTGGTGATCCGCCAGCCCAGCCCAGCCCAGTCCCGCCCGACCGAGAGACAACATCATCCCACCCCCTCCCGTCACTTGTCCTCCGTCAAACCAGCCTCCGCCTCAATCGGCAATCCTCCTTTCCCAAGCATTGCTAACCCTCACGATGTTGCAACAGCAGGACCAAGACAGGGACAAGGATCGACTCCGCCATCACGCAATCCCTTCGTCGCCCGCACGACCCGACCTCGCACTTGGAGGCTCTGATCCTGCACACTCTTCATCTCCTCCCCGACGACCTTCTCGCGCCCGGGCCAATTCGGCATCAAACTCGTCCCACGCAACCACCATGCCTCAGTACACCTCCCGTGATGTCGGCGACCCGACCCAGATCAAGAAAAACAAGCAGAGCATGGCGGACCTGAAGCTGCGCCGCCTGACTGAGCTCAACAACCGCCTCCGTGAGGACCTCGAACGAGAACGCATCCCTGTCAGCCAGGCAAGCAAAAGGTAAGACTCGACCGAGTCGATATCACGCAGCATGACACGCTGACACGAGGTGCCTCCTACAGCATCATCGCCTACTGCAACAGCACTCGAGATTACATGGTCGTCACCGTATGGGGTGTCGTGCCAAAGGGCGAGGACCCTTACGCACCACAACAGAGCGGAGGTTGCTGTCTAGTCATGTAATATCTGCGACGACAAATCAATGATGGATGCGATGTTTCTAAGGGATCTCGAAACGATGGAAAAGCCCAAACGATGAGCGGCAATCTTCGAGACACACGAACGGCGACGGCAACGGCGACATCCCGGGGAGGACATCTTGCGTTTTGCCTTGTGCTTTATTTGTTTGCTCGGCCGGCGTTGATACGCGGAAAACGGAACCCCTGCGAGACTCATGGCCGCCAGGGCCAAGCGACAGAGAAAGGCTACGGAGCGAGCACGATACGAACGACGAAAGGGGGGAGCCGACTCTGCCCCCGGGGGGAAACAGAAGGGCCACCACCGGCATACCCGGCTCCCGCCTCCCCAACCTTTCGCCGCCGCCGTGCTTTCCCTGGCCTGTGGATCCGAGGGAGGAGGGCCTCTCACTTGGGGCTGTTACGATAATGGTCTTGTTTTTATTATTTCTCCATACAAACCTCTTGCTTATGGGCTTTGTGGATACCGGCAAGAGGCATAATTCTGCATGCTATTAATACCTGCGTCACACTATTTCTTCACTTGTACCTCGTCAGTCTAGGCCTCCAAAACGTGAATATCACCTCTGTCACGACGAATATCTTCGGTCATCTCTACTCAGGCGCGGCACAGGTGCGGTGTGGATTTTTTTTTTTGTCATGGCACCCTTTCGCAACACAACATACATCGTGTCGTTTTGTACGGTAAGTTCTCGTGCAGTTCTCATGCTTGCTTTCTGGGCCAACGGGACGCCGTGTCATGGATTGGGGACTACTCGAATTTACTCTCAGCGCTGCGAGCGGTCCATGCCCTGAGCCACACAGACAGGTCTACAGGTCTACAGGTCTTCGCACCGCTCCCAGCCTCGGCCACGTCGACGAGCTGCCACATGCCGACGGCTTCCAGTGTTCCCTTGTGCAATGTGTCTGGAGCGGCCCGAGGATAACCTTAGAGCTTCCCGAGACAACTTCGATACGCACACGCACGCGCTCATGCACGGGCCCAGGCAGAGGTAACCACTTCCGGGCACCGAGATGGCTCCTCGTTTCTGTGCGACCGCGTCGCCTGCCCAGCCGGTGCCCCCTTCTCACCTGCTTCTTGGTTCTCTTTCGGCGTCTCTTGTTCGTGGGTGGGCGGGACACCGCAAGGACGGAGTGGAAAGGTTCGGGTTGTTTATCGTGTGACTTGTTTGAATCACTGCCCGGACTTCTCTATCTTTCCTGACGGGCCTCTCCCCATTTGGAATCAGGCCGGACGCTTGGTTTACGGTCAAAGGAATGAATCACTCATGTACCTCGTTTTCACATGTGCAAGGTAGGATGTTATGCTCGGGCTGCCATCGGCGCGGGCTTTTGGTCGCTGAAGACGTCAATCTTGTCTCCTCCCGTCCTTTTCAGCCCCGCGCTTGGGTTCGCTAGTTTGTACTGCTTCGTCCGTTTTCAGAAAATTGTCTCAGCAACAGCACGTGGTGGGTGGAATCTAGCAACATGCCGGTGTCCAGGGGCCCAGAGTTCATCCTCATTCCCCTGCGCGCCCCGACCCGCATTCCCAGAATGCCCTCGCGAATAGGTCACAGTCCTTCAGAAGAGGCAATTGAGGGAGGAGGGCGATTGTATTGAGTGGAAAAGAATTGATCGGGCTTGCCAAGTGGTATGACCTGGGCTCATAGGGTAGGGCAGAATCGACGGCAAAAGGCAGGCAGGGTCAATAGCATTGTCCGTCTGTCTATAGTCTATTGTGGCTAGAGACTTGGGATGTCTGCTGGCTCGGTGGCCAATGGAACAACACCAGCTTCCAAGCGCACGACCTGAAGCTTCATTGTGCACAATGGCCGAATAAGGGGCGATCGCCCAGTGAGCTTTCCCCCTTCCACCACCTGCTCTACAGCTCTCTGGGTCATAAATAACCTCCTTCCTGGTCGAGGACCAACTCCAGGGGCTCTGTCCTCCCCCCAACACGAGTTGCCGAGGTTTCGAGACACCGCATTCCAGCGCCTCCAGATCCATTTGTTCTCCCACTCGACGCGTCTGCACCTCGCGATACATAAACCACTTACGACCAAGCCCTGGTGGCCGTCCTACTTTCCCTTCGGGCACCGAAGCAGCAACCCCCGAACAGCTCACCGTCACGAGCAGGCCCTCCCCTCTAAACGTCAAGCACCATGTCGCGGTTTGCCACGATCCTCGCGACCGTCCTCCTGGCCCTCGCCGGCCTCACAGCGGGCCTCCCCGCAAGTCCAAACCTCGCCACGCGCACCACCTCGAGCCACAGCCTCATCCACCGCAGCGTCGGTCTTGGTAGGGACACCGTCCGCGAGGACGACCGGCTGGAACGGCGCGACTGTAAGCACTCTCCCCCCACTCCTCAAGCTGCCACCCCCACATCCCAACGCCTCGCCTCGCCCTTGCTCCCGGTGTTGACAGCCACCCCCTTGAAAGTGTGAAGAAGGGAAAAGCTCACGGAAACCTCCCGGCGCAGTCACGTGGACCAACTCCAACGGCCCGCAGAACCTGTGCGGCGACAGCACGTTTGCGACGAGCGAAGACGACGAGGGCCCGTCGGTGGCGCACTGCAGGACGTTCCTCGACTACGTCAAGGACAGGGAGGGTTTCTGGCTGGTGACGGCGTTCGGCTCGGCCGGCTCGTGGAAGGAGTTTGCGCGCGTTGAGTCGTGCGTGGTGGCGGTCCGGCGTGCCGACTCGTCTACCGGGACGATCCCGTAAGTAGTCAGGGCTCACTTTCCAACTCTTGTGCCTTCCTTCTCCACTGTCATATATTTGGACCATTTGGGGAATATGTCTTGCTAACCAGAGCACCGCGCGCACAGGATCGGTAATCAGGATGTCAGCGACATCGTCAAGTCTGTGGTATCACAGTATGGCGATGGTGACAACAGATTACCATCGGTACGGGGCAAGATGGACTGCAAGCGGGATCCCTCGTCTGCGGGTGTTGAGTGGAAGGTTTACAAGGACTGAGGACAGAAAGGGGACCCATGTGTGGGTCAGCACGAGCTGGTCCTCTGGAGAGGCTTAAAATGTCGATACACCGGCTGCAAGACGTTGTGGGCCATTACATACATATTCGCCTGGTTTGCTGCACATATTGATACCCCCCTTTGTTTCGGTACAAGGCTCGACTATTTTCTGGAGTTTGCGACAGGCTGGAAATCGATTTCTTGTTTCTGATCCCTCGGGGTCTCTGAAAAATTCAGAAGTGACCATTGACCGTGTGTACTGAAACAATTACCGCCGGGTTTCTAGAGGTGTGCCATAGACTGTGCATGGTCAGATCAGGGTAATAGGAACGAATGAGGTGGACTACGTACAAGCCAAATAGAACCTGATACTATGTAAAGGACAGGTGTGAAGAGGCCTGTTCGGGGAGCTTTCTGTGTGACGTTCCTCGAGATGGTATATCAAGTGTTCAAGCGTCCTCGGTTTGGCCATGAAGATAGACGAGGCATCCCTCCCTCACGCGGCCTCGTCCTTAGAACTCCCGACATTGAACAAATTCTTGAACAGATTGGAAGATGAGTATAGAGCACAGATGCCGATGAAGCCAAAATCAAATTGAAAATGCTGGCAATGGGTGCACCTCCGTCCCGAGCATCCCGGTCTGAGGTGAACAAGAAAACAAGAAACGGTCCGGGGTTGGGCTCCGGTGTACTGGGTCAGGGGCTTCCCACCCTCCCCAAACCCCCCCCCCCCCTTCCTCCACACCAACGGCCTCGGAGAAGCTCCCCCGGTGACGACCGGCCGGCTGCAACCACACCTTTGGTTCCGTCACCGACGACAGTGTAGCATTCGAAACAATCTTGTCCCGGGCAAACCATCGTGACTTGTCATAAGCCGAGAACTTCAGCCCATAAAGACTCCTCAACCACATTACCAACAGCCAACGTCGATATAAATATATCAGATCATGGCGGACGGCCTCAATACCGGGGCTCCTTTCCCGCTGCCTCGCGTGACCATCAAGTTCTGCACTCAGTAAGTTGGACGAACCAGGCGCGAGCAAAGACCAGTCCTCACTTCTCATCGCAGAAATATGCGCATCACAAGAGCTGACCCGTCACCAGGTGCAAGTGGATGCTCAGAGCAGCATATGTACGTCTGTCGCTCACTCGCTCACTCACCCACACACTCACCCATCACAAACATACACACACAGCATCACGACTCTTAGAGACCCAACGAGCATCAGAAGACTGACAAAACCAACCGCCCCGCGTACGCAGTACGCCCAAGAGCTCCTCTCAACATTCTCAACCTCTCTGGGCGAGGTTGCCCTCCAGCCATCAACGGGCGGGACATTCACGGTCGAGATCTTCCACTCCCCTTCTTCCTCGGCATCACCACCGCAACCAGCATCAGCAGGAGGAGGAGGAGGATCAGGAGGAGGCGTCGCCCCCGCCCGCACCGTCCTCTGGGACCGCAAGACCGACGGCGGCTTCCCCGAGACAAAGGAGCTGAAGCGCCGCGTGAGGGACGTCATCGAGCCCGGCCGGAACCTCGGGCACGTCGACAGGGACCACGCGAGGCCTGCCGCCGCCGCCGCCGCCGCCGCCGCCGCCGGTGCTGGCGCTGAGACTCAGGTAGGAAGCACCGGAGGTCAGAACCAGCAGCATCAGGGAGAAGGAAAGGTGCAGGCCCAGCAGGACAAGCCCTCCAGGGAAGAGCTGGAGGCCGCGGGCCCTGCGGGCGCGGGCTACCCGGGCTCGAGCGAGGCGGCGGCCACGCAGCTGGCCGGTGGGGGCACCCAGGACGGGGCTGCGTGTAAAGACAAGCGCGAGTGTGAGGACTGCAACTAAGGCCAATCCCGCAAGGAACCGAAGGGACGACGAGAGATATAGAGATTGTGGAGATTCGGTGGTCTGTCACGCACTGGCCAAGTGGCGTTTGGCCAGCCCCGGGACCGTACTCGGACATCTACTAGGGACGTTGTAGCGGGCACGTCTCGCCCTCCTGGGCTTATCATGCCTGGCAAGTAGCCGCGGCCTCGAACTGTGCTTTCGGTTGGTCTACACGAAGCTGGCTGGAATCACGATCCACTTACTTGATCCTGCGGGCCCGACCATCTGGGGACATGCGAAATAGTCATTGTATATCGTATCTCGTCACAATTGTCCCGACGAGGTAATGGAGTGTTCTGTTTGGTCAAGGCTTTCCATCTCCAGCCCAACCACCATGCTCGCCCGGCCCAACCCCAACAAGCGAGGGGTTCATGGTGCAGGATAATCGAAGGGGGCTTGCAAAGCGGAAGGCCTCTGACTAGGGACTCCGTCACGAACAATCACAAACAGACGCGGCCAGGTCAAATCAGCAAGAAACCGCAAACTCGACAGTAACAATACTTAAACATGGCGATTAAGAAAACCCCTCTTCCACTTTTCCCGTTCAGTGGTCCGACCTGACCCGACCGGCCCGGCACAACCGTACCATCCGCTGTCAACTGCCCACGCATCAAAACCACCTCCCTAAATAAAGGACACGAGGTATTCCCCCTTATTACCGATCTTGGTCTTCCAAAGAGTTTTGGTAGGAGCATCTCTCCACAGGCACCCATCCCACGACGTCGACCGGAAAGAAACGACCTTGCCACCGCGCTCCAGCTGCAACCATGAAAGGCAGGGTCCAGAGTATCAGGGATGCCCTATCAGAATCGCGGAAGGTGGGCGTGATTGAATTGTCTGGTATGATAGTCAGGAGCTGGTAAGGGCTTTGTTGCACTTGAGATGATAGAATGTGCCCGCCTTTCATCTTTAGAATGAGCTGAAGCGAAAGACTACCATTAATGCATATTCGACGATGTCGGGGTCCTCAAATGCTTCAGCCACAGAGCCGGTTGAGCAAGTGGAGGTCCGTCCTGGGCAAGTCGGGTGGGTCAGGGCGTGTCCCCTGGTCAACGCGGAGCGTGATGTGTACATCGAGGCGAGGGTTCGGTATGAGGAAAACCTGGAATGGAGGGCCTGGTTGTTCTGGCACGAGGTTTCCAGCAAAAAATCCGCTTGTGATGGGAGTCAGGTATGACTGTTGTCGGGTGCTTCTTGGATGAAGCGATCATCGTCGTCCGAACCTAAAATTACCAGGTGTTGGTGCGTGAATTCAAACTTAGGTTTTGGACGGTTTCTTGGGAGTGATGGATCTACTGCCTCCGAGGCCGGGGACGTACTTTTGTTTCTTTTCAGCGGGTTTGAGAATCTGTATGAGCAGTCGAAATTAGCCACATGAATCTAGGGTATCTTTCTCGCGGTTGCCTGGGTCTGGTACGAACCTGGAACGAGCAGAGCAAACTCTCATCGACGCTCATCATGGCACCCGCATTGTCGAACTCTCCACAGTAGTTCGGTGCACTAAAAAGGGTGACAAGTTGACGTTTAGAGAAGAACTCGTATCCGTCCTCAACCACTTGATGGGCACGACAGATGAGGTCCATGTCATGTTTTTGCAGGAAGCGAGAAACCACGTCAGGACCGAAGGTGAAGCTGACGCCTCGATCATTTTCACTCCAGCCAGTGATATCTTTGTCGGGGTCAGACCAGAGGAGATCGCAAAGAAGGCCGCAGTCAGGGATCTACCACACGTAGTTAGTATCCATACAAATGAACGTCTCAGTAGGTCAAGGTGGCCAACAAGAACCGCAGGCTGCCTTCGAGGGGGGGCTTACGTCAGTTGGTCGCATGACACGGCGGATCTGCTCCATGGAGTTCAAGTCGGGACTCAGACCGCCGTGCATGGTGAAAATCTTCTCGTCAATGATTGCCGCGATAGGCAGGCAGTTGAAGCAGTCCGTAAATGTCTTCCACAACTTGATGTTGTACCGGCGCTTGCACTCATCGTAGAAACCGTAGATACGGTTAATAGAGGCGCACTCGTGGTTGCCACGCAAAATGAAGAAGTTCTCTGGGTACTTGATCTTGTAGGCCAGGAGAAGGCAGATGGTCTCGAGAGATTGCTTGCCACGGTCGACGTAGTCACCAAGGAACAGGTAGTTCGCCTCTGGGGGGAAACCGCCGTATTCGAACAGGCGGAGGAGGTCATAGTATTGACCGTGGATGTCGCCGCAGATCTGTTGGGGGTTGAAGGAGTGGGGTCAGCACAGCGCCCAGACTCCGGGTAGACCTGCCACGAGCAGAGAACTGCACAGGGAATTGCTTACCTTAATAGGAGCCTCGAGCTCGAGCAGGATGGGCTGAGAGATGAAAATCTCACGGGCCTTGGTGCAAAGATATCGGATCTCGGCCTCGAGCAGCTGGACCTGCTTGCCCGGACGGCTGCCACGGACCTCCAGGAGCCGGTCGATTATAGAGTCCAAATCAACGTCGTGTTGATCTGCCATGGTGGATTCGGAGAGCCGCCAGTAGCTGGCGGGAGGAGGCAGAGGAGGAGGAAGGAGCGGACGCGCCGGAGGGGATGGTGTGCGCTGCGGCCGGACGAGGTTTCACGCAATCAGGCAGGCCAGTGGTTTGATGCACTTCTCGTAGCTAGAATGGAAATACAATGTCAGTATTTGCCATCATGTCGGCGTATGAAAAGTACACCAGCCAGAATAACCAGGTCGACCATGCACTTCCGCCGTGCACTGGTAGTGGGAGAAGGGGAGGCGAGGAAGGCAATGGAATCGACAATCGGAAGGGGAAGGTGAGGCAACAAGGCTGGGGCGGGCGGCATGGCGGGACAGACAGGTACGTACTATTTGGAAGTGATCTCAGCGATGGTAGGCTTTCAAAAATGAAAGCGTCTGCAGCGGGCGTGTTGTCTCGCAGACGGTGATGGGAGCCAGATGACTTTGATCTGAGCGAGTCGAGCGGGCACGAGTCTTTGTGGTGCCGGGCGTCGTTGAGTGTCGCGTCGAGACAGCGACAGCTTCAGCTTCAGCTTCAGCAGCAGCGGGGGGCGGGAGTGGATCGCCTGGCCGCGGGTGCGGTTCGCTGCAGGGTGAGTCGCGTGGAAGTTTACCTCTTTGGAGTGCAAAGGCAGACGTGTGCAGTCGCTGTGGTTCTCTGATGATGAACCGTCGTCGCCTCGAGGAGGGGTTGATCGCCTGTTTGCCCTGACAATTCGAGGGCGGGAAGCACGGGGTTGAGGGAGGAGACCACGACTGTGGATTTTTTTTCGTCTTTGGTCGCCGGGGATGGGGGATGGGGCTAGGAAGCCTGTCGCCAGAGGTTTCGTCGCGTTGTTGAATGGATGGAAAAACTGGGGATGCAGTTCTCGTTCGCAGTGGTCCAGAGCAGCGTCAAAGAATATGCCTCGATCGGGTCTTGATGTCGCCGTAAGGATGGATTGATTGACAGTTGATGGTCGCTCTTGGTTTTGGGGGGGAGGAAGAGATGTCGGTCAACAAAAAGTCCCAGGTCTCAAGGTCGGATTGGAAATGGCAGATCGGGGCCGTCAGGCCAAAACGGGGGGAGGGGGGCTTGGAAATTCTCAAAGGGCTGCCCGTTGCTGGCTGCCACCTACCACAACAGTGCGCTGGTGTTTCGGAGGCGACGGGGGGGGCGGTTACGACGCTCAGGGCGTTGTTGTACGCTAGGCTGGTTGGCAGAACGGCGGCCCAAGAATGGCAGCAGAGTCAGTTGCTGTTGATGAGGGCCCCATCACCTTCACCTTGCGGGAGCTGGGAAGCAGCAGCAGTAGCACCTGTGGACTGGTTGCCTAGGGGCCTGGACTTGGTACCTAGCAGCAGGTCGGTAGGAACGGTGTGTGCCTGGGCGTTGGGTATGTTCGGTAGGCACTCAGGTATGTCGCAGTTGCCAGTTGCAGACTACCCCCTCTTTTAGCGCGAATACGGAATAGCGCCCAATCACAGCCCACCGCTTGCACTGCCCGACAGGGCTCCACCCCTTCCCTGGGCTCGATTAAGGTTCAGACTCTCACTCGACTCCCGACACTCGACGGTCGGCCTCGACCGTCCCCAACAACGGGAGATTGTGCTTTCTTTTGCCCTGGCTCCCAATGAGGCACCCCTCCATCTAAACTAAACAAGCTCCCTTGTCGGCGCAGTAGCAGCGCCAGTTTGGCTGGGCGCGAGCTCACATCGTCATCGCACTCGAGCCTCAACCACACTACAAAGACCTGCACTGTCCGCGAGCAGCACCCCCTCACGCAGCCCAGCTTTCTCTTTTACTCCTGTCTCTCCTGTCGTTGCCGTCCTTTGTTCCCTGCCGAGGCACTATTGCTCTTCTGGAATGTGTCTGTGCCGCTCTTGCGGGATCAACATCGGGCCACTGGGCCACCAACTCGAGACCCATCGGTATCTGGTCTGGGCGTGGCAATACGGAGTCCGCCCTGTACAATCCGTGTCCATCATCGATCGCGGCTGCGGGACTATGATATGTCTCCACCTGCATGGGATCTAGAAGCCCAACTGCGGATATCTTAACCTCCTAAAATTTCCTGCCGAGGCGCGACGAACCACCTGCCTTGCTCTGCCCAGCCAGAGTCTGGAAGCTCGACGTCGAGACCTGTCTCACTGACAATTTGACAGCCTGACAGCTCAGCCGCAAACCCGCCCGCCCGGGCATAGGCTTTGATGAAGCACTGGACCAGGCTGAGAGGCTACGGATTTCCTCAACCGGCTGGCTTGTCCACCCGGGTGCCCTTGTGCTAAATGCTCGAGCCGGACCAGGAGATGCTCGAGGGGAGCCATCCAGGACACCACTACGGACGGGCTCCCTCAGGATCAAGATCCCAAGTCATCTATCCACTCAGGACTGACAGGACGGGTTCCCCCACGGCCGCTTGCGCGCCGGCCGGCCTGGCCTGCCCACCATCACCTGCAGGCCGTCGATTCGAGCAGTGCAGCGCCCTAAAATCACTCACGGATGCATGTCTACTGCGTATCAAGCCTTGACGGCACACGTGGACTGACGGGGCACGGCTAGCAGCCAGGGCAGCCTAGAGAATGACTTCCCGCCCGGGCGTGTTCTGCCTCGTCGCTCTCGCAGCAGCAGTAGCCCATAGTCGAGCGGCTGTCCGCGCAACAGAGATCAGGGGGGTTGGGCCTGCCGCTCCGTTCGCCGCCTCGGGCTCTAGCAACTATGGAAACTAACACTTAGATTACGACAGCACCCTCATTGACACTTGCCATAGCCTCATGGTCACTTCGGACCGCCTATAGACCGATCTCATTCGCAGCGCGCGACCGTAGCTGCAGTCAATCCCAGGCCCGGCATGAGCTGACGCCAGCCTAACGCACGAGCTTGTCAGATTGCCAAGTTTCCAAGACTAGTGCAGCCAGTGACTTGTGGACGCCGGGTGGTGATGAGAAGCGCCTCCAAAGCTTCAGAGTCGCTTCTTGCGGTCTCACGGCAGCACACCCCTCACACAAAGGTCAGAACTGCTTCTGTGGCACAAGACACAGACCAAGTGCTGGTTGACAGGCACAAAAGGGGACGTGTTGAGGGCTCCTGCGCTTGACCTCACTCTCCGAAACTGCTGGTAGTCGCGCAGTCTCATCATGAAAGGATTGCCTGCCCCAGACCCAGTGGCTTGCCCCTCACCCCAAGACCCCGGCCTCCCATCCCGCTTTCTTCTCCGTGTGACCGGCCCGTATGACAGCAATGAGCTCCGCCAATACTCCGTTTCGTCCTTGACGGGCCATACAGCAGCTCTGCCTGCTGCGTGTCCCTGAGTGATCATCGCGGGTACGCCTGCAAAACATTCAATTTTTGCATGGCCGAAACAGGCTAAGAATGCAACACTCAGACCAGAGAGGCCAACTGGTGGATCCCCGATTTCCACGCGTCTTTTCTGTCTCGACTGCTCTCGACCACGCGCGACCAAAGGTCGACTCTCGTAGTGTCTCTGATGGGTTGATATAGCTCCTGTCTATATATGGGCCTAGGCGCGTAATCAAGGGGAATGCAAACCCATCTTTCAGGTACTATAGCTTCTCCCGGGAGCATTGTCTGCTAACCACCACGACGAGATACATACCGTGAGACCAGTATAGGCCCCAGTCTGCCGACTCATCACAGGAGGAGAGCATTTGCCACCGAAGGTGACCACGGATTCACTAGATATGCGACAATTTGGATCTACGTGGAGAGGCGGTCTGCACGTTGCTATGTTTTTCAATAGGGCTCCGCCACAACACACCATTGAGACTGTCTTGCGCCGCTCACGGCAGTCCCTCCAATATCCTTCCCCACGCAACGACTGGGCCGGCCTACTCCTCCAGCATCGGTAGCAGGGTCTGGGCCCCTCCCCGAGACCAAGCAAACCACACAAGCTTCACACTCCGTGGTAAGGTAAGCCGCGGATTGACGCGGCCCTTGTCCTTCAGCCCCAAGCAACTAATTTCTGTACACCACCGTGAAACTGCCTTACTATCACCATGCAGTCATCCACGACCAAGAAGCCCGTCGTCAATGCATGCTGTCGAGGCACAGCCATGAGTCAAGGAAAGTTTACTTCTTTCACATGTGCATATTGTGTTCGGGCCACTGGGGCGAATGACAATTGGCTTTCCTCTGAGCACCCGCTGGCACTCCCGCCGGTGCGACTGGAGATATGCTGTTGTGGCTGTCGGGGGGCCTAGTCGCGCATACGGGGCGCGTCGCTCGGTGACGGCGGCGTCTGTCCAGAGATCGGGCCCATCAGGATGAAATTTAAAATGTCCGCTTCTTACTTACCCCTTTCTTTGGGTCTTCCAGAGACAACCAATCTCAGGAGTCAAGTCTTTCCAGGCCACGGTGGTCTTGCATATTATGCCCCTGAGCGGAGGTACAGGCGCGAGCGAAGTAGAACATGCCGAGCGTGGCCCGTGGATAAGCACAACATGTCCACTTGCCAATACTGCTTCACCACTGCTATCCGCCACAAGCCAGTATGTCGGTCGGTCGATTCGAGGCTCTCGCGATGCATGACGTGATACACAAGGCGAAAGCACAAACCGCCGTCGTAGCTGTGGCATCAAGGCGAGGCATCAGAACGCGCATTATCAAGACAAATCAGCGTCACAGACCCATTACTAGGATACCAGTGCACACCTGGTATGTCTAAGTGAGCAAGTGTCAGGACGTCTGAGCGCCATCACCATCACACAAGCTTTTGCGTCTAAACTACTGGGCTCGGTACTTGCCGGACGAGTTGGAATTAGACTTCCAACTTCCCAGGGGTCGAGGACGGCGATTTGAAGAAAGCTCGGGGAATTAACAGCCTTGCTAATTTTGTGTAGATGTATATACTGATGGAAGGGGGCTCATATATTCTTGAAATATTCTATTTCCAGAGTAGCATCCATAGGTACAATCTGCCGTCCGCCTTCGAATCAAGTCAATTGTACTCATACAGTTTTCTTGAAAACTCTGGAAAATGATCTTCTGGATCGCGATAAGCCTCTTTAGTTGTATTCTGGTCGACAAGCACCTGCTCATATTTCACTGCTCATTAGGTCTTTGCATCTAGGTATGTGACAAGAAGACAGAGTCGCAAAGATGTGACAGTGCACATACATATTCCTACGTATATTGACTCGTGTCTGTTTGAAGCACGACGCTTGATGTTGCATTGCCTCAAATGTTTCCTGATATCATACTTTGCAATGGTATGTGAAATGACATGGGGTAGCTACCATGATGGTCCATGATTCTTGCTGCATAAAAATACAGCTTTACCATGCCTCTACATACGCTGTCTCTCGGGCAAATCTCCACTCCAAATGGTCACGAGTTCGCAATACACCAGAAAAGTGGTTGAGAGCCAAGCCAGGAGGGTGAGACATTGCGCTTATTACCTAGCAACGACAGGGACGCGTTTCAACGGGAGCAGCAGCAGCCACAGGCGTTGTGCATTGGCGAAGCATGTATTCTGCAAGCCAAGTCTCAGTCGAAGTAACAGAATTTGTGTCTTATCAGTCTCATCCGGAAGTGCCTTGGCTTAGCTCTAGAAACTTCAATTACACGGAATTTCGTCGCTGAAGGTTGCCACACTACGCTTGTTCTGGCTTTGATATCACAACTTGCTATGAATCAAAAGGCATTGTCTCAATTAATTTTGTGCCAATACTTACCTATAATTTGATTCATGGGGTAACAGCCATCGCACCTGCCACCTTTGTGTGAAACCGTTTATGTCCCTGTGGTCACGCCATTCGTCATTGAACAGATGATCAAGCAATATTGGTGGCATGCCTGGCAGGCATCAACTTCTTCGGGAATTTTTGATCATTCAGAAAAATCATCCCTACGGATTTACTGGTCATTATATTGCAGGTAACCAATATGTACTCGCCATTGATAGACTGAGGGTATATGGGCTGAAGCTCTCGTGACAAAACCGCAAAACCGCACCTGCTGGTGGTGACTGAGCCACAACAGATAGCAATCACTCCAGTGTGAATGTGGAACTAATGTCTTTCTTTACGGACATGGGATGGAGGTGGCTGAGCTTCCACTAACACACAATTTCTAGGCTTGACATTTTAGAGAATGTTTCGTTGTCAACTTTAGGTTGAGAAATTGCTTTCCGACTCGTCGCACAACCAGCCTGGTATTACAAAGTTGCAGGGCAACTTACCCAAGCATTGAACAACTTGAAAGCAGCCTCTCAAGTTTTTCGCATGTCAATTGAGCAATCATTCTCATCTTGAGGGAAGTGACATACAATGTACACACACAGTCTTGCAGGTTGTTGTATGGACGGGGAGAGCGTTTGGATCTGCTTGCCCGACCGGTTCTCTCACACAAACACATTGCCACCATTCAATCATCTGGTAACCCACCAAGCCATATTTCGGCTACACACAAGCGTGTGAAGTGGAGATACTTTTTCAAGGTGGGCTCAAGCAGCAAATGTTCCAGGAGCAAATATGGCCACTGTTTCCAACATTGACAACTTCAAACGCAGGAACAAAAATTGAGAGCAGTACGAAGGCAGCCTTCAGGGTGCTACTCAAAGAATGGAGGCGGCAGTATAAAAGCATCCAATGAGGGAATACCAAGACAGTGTCATACTCCCTCTCATGTTGCTTCAAATCTCAAACTCAGCAATAACGCTTTGGACTCTTTTCCTTGATTGAATGATGATCCAAGCACGACCATTCTGTCCTATATATAAAACCAAGTATTTTGAATGAGGCACGTTTGCTCAGTACGATGATGTATCTGAGGCGCTATTTACGAACTCTCTACCATTGCAGGCGCGACCTATGCTATACACAACCTCAACAATACGTATACATTCACGGATGCATACTTCAAGCTGAAGACACGCTTTGATACGGACGCCCATCGCTACGAATTACTACTCAGATTGAAACACCATGACCTCCATGGGCCTTCAACTGAAGAACCCTGACATGGAATGTCCAGAGATGCTTCAACTTCTGATTGGGTTCTTGTCTGCACCGTGCCTCCTCCAACGGCACACTTTCCTCAAATCCGCAATCTCATCCCCACTCCCTACCTCGTCCACCCGTGCTGGACCACTACTTCACCCCTCCAGCAATGCCGACTCAAACGAGTTCAGCTGAGGACGAGTACCAGCTGCACATCCCAAAGGACAAGCACAAAGTCTGCTTCAAGGACGAGGGAAACCGCCTGTGATGCTTCAGGTAGGGTGTCCTTTATATCCACAAAATCAAACAAGCGCAGCACATTGACACTCATACCACTTGCCAGATCGGGTCCCGATGTGAGCCTTGCTTGGGAAAGGAAGTGACGCGTTTGCATGGCAACAGGCCACGTTGGAGCCCCGCCCTTTTCCATCCCAGTCCCGAGTCACCGCCAAATGCAACTTGTCAACAATGGCAGTTGCTAATCCTGCTGAACGCAGCCTGCTCGAGCCGCTTGCCGCTGCGGTTCCTGACTCGTTCATGAGGTTTCTTGGGGCTATAGAAGAGGGCGTATCGCGCCTCACCCAGCGACCTCATTGAAATCCCAGGACCATGGGTACCTAAGCCCCCGATTCCACGTGGGACTTCATGGAGGTGGAGGATCGGTTGCAGACAGCCGAGCGGGCCAGTGTCTTGCTGTCCGACCCAAACTCTGCTGCTGTCTACGAGCGTCTGTTCCGACGGGGCGTGAACTCGGAGACTATCCACGAGACGAAGTATCGCATTAGTTTGCTTTGTGGCCCATTCTTGGTTTGATATAACCACCATCCAGGGCACGGAACGCTTTGGATGATAAACGAGCTCAATCAGCGGGTGGCAACGAAAGACACAGCTCCCCAGCGAAAGCCATGCCTGGTGCAGCAGGTGTCTCCGAGGCAGGGAGACATGTCCACTGCAGTGACTCTGAACCCTCAGAAGACACTCTATGAGTGATCTTCGGACACCACAAAGGCTGGAACTCGCAAGAAAGGCAAGATCTGCCAGAAGATCCTGGAGGTGCTGCTGGAGAATCCCAAGTTGCCAACCAATCCAGGGTTTCAACTCTGTCCCTAATGGCAATGTCGCTGCAGGATCTCAAGAGTCCACACCTCACGAGCCAGCTCGGGATGGGCTGATCAACAACCAGACCTTGAATACCTAACCAGAAGATGGCTGCCGGTCATGATGCCGCCATGGAGGACTATCTTATATATGCCCTTTTGACTAAATCTAAGGCGCTCCAGTCGTCTCAATTTCTCAACTCACCAATTTTCTTCAATTTCCCTAGACACAGCGCGAACCAAAAGAGTTCTGGCCTGGTATCTGAGATGCTAGGCAGTCGGCACCACGAAAGAACGAGGATCATCTCCCCACCTGTGGTCCTGGGGGACAACTAGGGATAAACACCACCCGAGCGAAGCGATCCGACAACGAAAAGCAACCAACCGTCGACCAAAACCCGGCTCAGCTCCGGTGAATGCAGCACTCATGGGTGCGAGCCTTGTTTGCCGACGACGCCTCAGGATGCCGAATAGACGACAACACTTCGTACAGACTGGCATCAGTAACAAGCTGGACAGGCACCCAAGATAAAAAGGAGCATCGCTACCACAATGCCATCCTGATAATTGAGGCCGTCCTTGAGCCGCTGTCGCAGATCAAGGACTCGCCTACGCAGAACAACAGGTTGTCGCCCAAGAGGAAGCACGGAAAGTCTGGCGAGGAGAAGCGTGCGGATTGCGTCGAAGAGCTTATCCACGTCGTGCGCAGCCAGTACGGTGCCGACATCTACTCGGCGATCCGGTTGGACGCGCCGGAGCTCGACGTCGATAACGGGCCGACGGCACTAAAATTCTGATGTCCACAATACGCAGAGGACTTGTGACCAAGATGACATTTCTGCCGAAGACCAGGACATCTGTTCCGAATGCAATACCTTATTGGGAGCCACAAAATACACAAATCACAACCATAAGGAAAATTGTGAATTGAGGAAGGAGATGATAGCAGATGCGGATGCATTCCGAGAGAAGTACAAGTGCACAATCATGCCAGACGGGGCAGTCCAGGAGAAGGCACAGAAAGAAGAACTGCAGCACTTCAGAAAGCTCGCAGTTGAAAAGAATGAGGATGGCCACAGTGCGAGTAGCCTCATCCGGGTCATCAACGGGTCAAGACGAAGGTCACGGCCAAGATCCTGCCCCGAAACCTCTGGTCCTCGAGCCGCACCGGCCAGTGCAACACCTCGCTGACCAGCAAGAACATCTCCTTTCTACAGCAAACTTGCACCAGCCTCTGTCTCAATGTTTCAACCACCGGAGCCCACGGCATGCTGATAAAGAAGACCACATTACTGCAATGTGGGCCCACGCCCCAGCAAAGGGGACGAATGATCGAAGAAACCTTGCGAGCACGTTGGCAAATGAGCACATCCCCGCGTGCCTTCTGCATTTCACTTCAGTACGCTCCTGGTTGGCCCCTTTCCAGCCGGAACCTTTTTGCAAGAACTCGCCCTCAACATCGCCGGGGAGCTCGAGGGCATCGTCGAGGCCTACGAGCCATTCTTTGGCGGCAAAGTGGCCCTCCTCCGCTCTGCGCGCATGAGGACCTTGCGTACCACCATTCATGTGATTTTCTTGTTCACATGAAGATCTTCGAGCGCCATTCTGGGTCGAGAAGAAAGTCGACTGGGTATATATACCTTGAAATTAGCAAAACAACTCCCACCCGACGCCATTGGCGGTCTTACCCTGAACGATATGATATCTGTTGCCCTTCTGGTAAGTTGCTCCTGGCCACCCCTGGGTCCGTGGCTTATCCGCGAAGGACGCTAATAAGGACCAGATGGAGGACAGCACGTCATACGAGAATACATGAGCTTCATTTGCGAGGTAACAACTCAGCATTCCGGAGCAGTATGATTTCCTCGACCTAAATGGAGCGATAGCCATACACTGCCTGTGCTACTTCGGCCGAGACTACGTGCGAGTGGTTCAGTGCCCCTGACACTGCACACCACGTGAGGCACATATATATACCCCACACATGATACAGCTTGGAAGAAAGGCCGAAGACTTTGCCTTCCGTGAACGTGGATCGATATTTTGTTTCAACATCCGGATCGACACGGGCAATAGCCCCGTCAGTTTCTCCACGCCATGACTGCATCTGGAAGACACTCAGAAAACAGTCGAAGACTGGACGGAGCCTAGGTCCGAGGACTTTGAGGAGAGGCTCAGCCGAGCGAGACGGAAGTGAGTCTTACTGATCAAACCCTCCATCTTAATAACCGAGCTATCACCGCCTCGGTACTCATAATTCTCTCATATAGCTAGTTTCCGAGGAGACTGGCCAGCCGGTGTTTCGATACAACCGGCACTACCGAATCCTATACCTCGACATGTCCCACCGCGTCCCTTATGCGCCCGAGGTCTTCACATACGAGGGAATAAGGCTCTGCCACAACTGCCTACAGATACCTGCAGAGGACTCAAATTTCCCCGTTGTTGTAGGCAAGATGGCCGAGCGGTCTAAGGCGCTGCGTTCAAGAGGTAGTCTCTTCCTGAAGAAACAGGACTTGCAGTATCGAAAGATGCCGGGGTTCGAATCCCCGTCTTGTCAGTCAATACAATGCTTGGTCTTCTTTATTTTTTACTCCAAAGATTTCGTTGCGACTGGGCGCCGAGACAGCTGCAGATGCGCGAGAGACGGGCTGGACTCCCCGAACCATAGCGACGGGCGACGATGGTGGCGAGTTCGACCCTGATACGCACACCCATAAGGTGGAACTAAGACGGGTGCGGTGACTCCAAGGAGCGAGTCGAATCCCTCAGAGCCTCAGCCGTACAACAGCTCTGATGGAGAGGAAGACAACTACGCTTCCTTCGTGAGCCGCCGGGATCGCTGCCGGGAGCCGGACGCCTAGAGCCAGCTTGATCGACTCAAGCGCCGCGCTGGCACGGGGGTTGGGGACACGCAGTCGAAAGGGAACTCGTTACGCAGGACAATCAAACTCTCTCTTCTGTATTGGAACGCATAGCACTCCACGATGAGGCAGTCAACCAGCTGCTGAACTAGCTACTAAAGAATTTCTGGCAACCAGACCAGACAAACTTTCTCTTGCACGCGATAATAAAAGCAAAATTGACAAAACACAAAAAAGATATGCGATGCTGCATTTTCCGTCCGTAGTAATAAAAGTGATGGTCCCCGTGGGGAAGACACCATTCTCAAGAGAAAAACGAATTTGCAAACTTCCTCGAGGGTTGATTATAACACACAAGGTTGGGTGTTTTGTATGCCAAGCCGGTTCTCCTGACGCCGTAGAAATGTATACCACTCCGCGCACTGTTCCAAGAAGAAAACAAAAACAACCACAGTATACCAAAGAAGCACCGGCACAGGGGAAGGGGGAATCAGTCTCTTCCGGTAAGCAGCGAAAGATAAAAGGCAGGGAATATCAGAACAACGGCCTACAAGTACACCTCATCTATACAATTCCACGGTAATTCAACACCGCTCAGCGTCTTCTACCCGAGGACCGCAGTCGCTTCCTCGGATTCCCGATGCCAGTGCTGCTGCCGTAGCGAAGCTTTCTAACCGACGAGCCGGATGGGACAGCCAGCGGCGCGTCAACGGGAGACGCGGTGATAGTGCTATCCTCCACGTTGAACTCGAGATCATTGAGTTCCTCCTCGTCCATGTCGGTCAGCTCCTCACTAAGACTGCGCACGGCGTCCCTTCCAGCCCATTGCTCCTCAATGGCTGTTGTGCCGTCTGGTTCGAAGTTCTTGAGATACCAGGGCACACCGCCCTCTGTGAGAGTGTTGTCTGCTCCTCGTCCAAGGCTCCCGTTTGACTGTGGAGGGGTGAGAGGCGTGGGTTGCTGTGCATGCTGAGACACAGGCACGTAGCCATTTGTGTCGGGCGGGGTCGGCGCCGATTTCACAAGGCTCGGTAGACCCTTGTCATTGGCATCTGCAGCATCCTCGCCAACGGCGGTGTCTTGGTCTATGCCACTGTTGGCTCGGGCGGATTCCTCCTCCTTGACTTCTATGCTTTGCTCATCGATGTCCATCTGGTCAGCACTTTCAGCAACGTCGCCAGTGCGGTCCTGCCCAGTCGCCGCGACCGTAATAGGACCTTCTTCGGCAGCGTCAACCATGATGACATCTTGGCTAGATTGCGTGGGTGCCTCGGGTTGGGGCTGCGATCCAAAGGGTTTTCGAATCTCCAAGGACGCGTCAATCATGCCCTCCAGCTCTTTTTGAAGGCTGTCGAAGGGTTTCGAGGTGATATCGGCTTCTGCTTTGAGGGCAATCTCCAGTTGTGGCTGCACTGATTTGAGAATTCGCTTGCCGAGTCTCTTGCGGTCTCTCGCCTCCGAGTATGAGTTGTTCTTGGTAGGTGAGACGTCGATTGGTTCGAATCTGGGCTGGTCTGATGCTAGGGGTCTTATCTCGGCATTGATGCCAACATGAATGACCTCACATAGATCGTGGGCAAATGCGAGGGTCGTGGTGTAGAAACGCTTCTCGAACTTGGCCTCTAATTGTAGAAGACCGTCTTTGAAGACATTCTTGTCGAGCCTGGTTGGTCATGTGTCAGTCTATAGGCCCTTCTAAGTCAAGGAACCAGGCAGTACTCACGTTTCAGCCTTGCCGATGACAGGCAGGAGCAATTTGAAAATCGGAAAGTAACACGTATCGACGAAATCTTGCTCCATCTCCGCGGCCTCCAGCTTGTATGCTTCTCGAGCGACAATATCGTCCGCAAGGGACTTCAATTGCTCAAGGTCCCTCAGCAGAGTCTCAGCGAAATCAATACGTCTGGCGAGCCTATTCTTGCCCGACGGGCCCATTGCTGCGAAGTCGCGCCTTGTGAGCTCCATAGACGAGAATGACTCCATCTGCAGCTGCAGACGCTTGAGGAGCGCAGCACCACGACGGGATTCCCGCTTCAAGGTCCAGTAACGACAGGCTTCGGCAATATACTCCTTTCTCTTGCGAAGAGCAAACCGTGCCAGCCCGCTGTCGACAAGGTCGAAGACCGCCTGGGGAATGACCGGCGCCCCAGAAGGCAACTTCCATATCTTGCCTGACTGGCCCTTTTTCTTGTCGCCTGCCCCTGAGAGCTTGTCGCCTCCTCCTGAGAGCTTGTCGCCAAGCATTTGCGACTCCTGAGGAGGGTGTTCTGTGATTGCGTTGCGGTGACTGGCAGCGAGCTCCTGAGCCACAGCTTGGCTGTCGGCCCAGATACGCCCCTTCATCGTGCGTTTGTAGAACTTCTTTGCATCCTTGGTAGCCGCGGCAACGGCATGTTCCTTGTCATAGTCTGAGGGGCAGTGCTTATCACAAAATGCCTTCAAAGGCCCATCAAGCGCGAGGGCTCCCTGTGGAGTTTTCATCTTCAAGTACAAATGTGCACGTCGTGCGCAGGTGACGTGGAAGGCCTGATAACAGGCCTTGTTACTGCATTGTATGCAGGCGCCCATCTTCTGGTTACAGATGTAGCACTGAAGCTTCCACCGGTTCTTGGGAACTTTGTCGACATCCATGACTGGTTCCAGGAAAACATTATTTCCCAGATTGACCTCAGGGATCCATATGGCACAAAGAAGGTGCGCCCATTTAGAAAAGTTAGTTTGCTTGAATGCGCCATCTGTGTTGGGGCAGAAGATGCAAGTCTGGCAGTCCATCATCAGCGAAAGTCCTTCGAATCAAATAACCAGAACAGTGCACATATCACTTACCGGAATGCCACGTCCCGCGAGTTGGCATTTCCGACACATCCATTGCCCCTCCGGAACGAACGGTACGCCATAACAATCTTGGTGCACCGCGAGATCGCACCCGTCGCAAAATACTATCGCATTGGTGTTGTCACAATCGCCATCATCGCAGATGGCGCACTTGCTGTCTTGCTCTTCGCCAGCCTGTGTCTCGCCGTTCACGGCTGCAGCAGAGCTGGACCGTGGCCTGTGGGTCTGGGGTGGTTTTGGATTTGGCTTCGGTATCTTCTTCTCCAACGCATGCCATTCTTTCTCAATCTTGGTGATTGTGATTTCGAAGACCTCGCGAGTGACGAGCTCAAGCCCATGGGTCTTCCGCTGGCTATTGAGTGTCTCCAGCCACATGTCGTCCTGCTCATCCATGTCGTATTCGACACGGCCCAGGTTGGAACCACTATGCGAGACAACCACTTCGCCGTCAGGCTTCTGGCCCAGCAACTGATCCACGTCCTCGTCGATATGGGCGTCACTGGCCTTTAGAAGGCCGCGTTCAGGCCTGATGAAGTTGTCGCTTTCCTGGTAACCGACGTTCATCATGGCCTTTTCAACATATTTCGCCTGGCCAAACGTCTTGCTCTCGAACAGAAGTATCCGATCTGTCTTGCGGTAGGACGGGTTCTTCAGGTCGAGGCGCTCCTTTGGGGTCTGATTCAGCGTGGACAGCACCTTGGGTGTCTTGGGAGTGAGCGCAAAGTCGGATCGCGTAGCATAGAAAGACACGGCATCTCTAGTCGGCCGAGGTCGTCGCCGCGAGGGTGTCTCGAGGACCGTGTTCTGCGAAGACGCGGCTGCGCCCTCTGGCTGGGCAGCCGAGTCACCTGCGACGCCAGAAGCTGCAGCTTCGGCATCCTTTGACGGCGTGCTGACTCCGTTGACGGAAGCGCGAGTGGTGGCAGGAGGTGGTGTAGACTTCCTTGTGCCGTCTACGTCTTCCGAGTGGAACATCATGAAAGTTCCCTCAATATCAAGGTTTGGATGAAATTCCTCCCAGCCGCGCTCCTCTCGTGGCTTGTAGCCTTCGCTCTGGGCGACCGCTGCTGCAACAGCGGCAGCAGAACTGAACTCGACATCGCCTTGTACGGAACGGTTGGCGGCGGCGCCGATGCGGGTGCTTCTCTCGCGGGGAAGGACGGTGGTGTTGCGGTTCGAGGTCCTACGAGCGGCGCTCCGGGGCCTCTGTGGGGTCGATATGGCCGAGGGGCCAGCTGGCGACTCGGTGTTCCCATCGTCGAGAACAAACCTGCCGCCGCCGCCCGGGCCGCCTGGGACGTACTTTCTCTTCTTCAGAGGGGGCTCTTCTTGGTCGTGCGGGGCCCTTGCTCTACCACGACCTGCCACACGGCCAGAGCGGGAGCTCCGGGGTGTAGAAGGCCTGGAAGCCATGGCACCTGAGCTGTGTTGGGGACGTGTCGTATCAGGCAGACACGGATGAGTATCGCGGTGTGGGGGTTCGCGTTGTCAAGGGGTGGCGGGGGCGAGGCTGCGGGAGGGCATGAGTCGGGAATGGCATCGGGTCCGAGGTGTCTGAGCGGCCAGGGCCAATGTTTGCTGATGACAGCAACGGATCAAGGGGACGCGCGATGTGGCCGACTGGATATGGCGAGCGTGAGAGGATGGATGCGGTGCGACAGATGGCCAAATCGAAGGGCGAGAATTGGGGTGAGGTCGAACGCGCAGCTCTAATTAGGTAAGGCGCGAGCTGCGTGGGAAAAGCGCCAGGAAGGTGGGTCCCCACTCCGCCGGCTTACGTAACTGTCCCGTTTGGAGCAGCGTGCAGAGTGCAGAGTGCAGTAGTCAGGAACAGCAAGCTACCCCCTGGTCAATCATTTACTCCCCATGTCAACCAAGAACACGGTCAACCAAAAGGGTGGGTGTCAGTCTCACTGCAACTGCAACGCAGTGACAGAGGCGACCGTTGAATCATGATGCACCCTTCATGTCTCTACTTCAGCACGTTCAACTTCAGCCCCAGCTTCTTCCAATGGTGCACCATGGCGTTTTCAACCAGTCGTCCCTGCTATATGCCTCTTGGTTCGATACACACAGTAAGTGCACGCAGCGCTGAGCTCACCCAAAGAGTTTCGAGTCATTGGGAGGCTGCAGAAGCAATCCAGCTTTTACAGTATTCAATTCGTTCAACGCTGGCAGGTCGATAATCCGCAATTGCCATCAAGGGACTTCTCGATGTGTGTTCGACGATGATCGGCGACACCTTCTCCACAGGGGTCCTCCCGATTTACCCCAGAGTCCCGGATCGTGACGTGCGTCTTGGATCTCTCCGACTCGCGCCCCATCAGACAAGCAATTGGTCCGGCACCTTTCCGAGGAACAAAAAAGGGTTGTACTGTGCTGTACACACCCGGGGCAGGGTGGGCATGGGGGTCCTCCTGCAGGTCACCACCTCGCTACTCCCCTTGCCCTCCACAGCAGCCGCCACATGGCACTGCAGATGATGATGCATTCGGTTTGTGGTCGACCCAGAGAGACCGGGCCCTTAGACCCAGACCCAGCCCCAGACCCACAGCTGCTGCGCATTCCAACACTTTCTGTCTGCCTCTTGCCGCCCTCGCCAATCGTAATTTGCAGCACATCTCTTTTCTCGTTCGACTGGGCGTCAGCCACCTGCACCTACATCCACATCCCGCACCCGCATCTGCAACGACGGCGGCGAGTACCTCTCGCCTTATTCTTAGCTTCCCCGAGCTCTCGGGACCATTACCGTGCGCATGTCATGCCATGCCTTCGCTTCCTCCCGTCCCGAGAGTCTTACACACCCTCCCCAGTCTAAACCACACCTGCCTCATACCTCCTAGCTTTGAGCCAACCTGGTCCAGCAATCGATCATTGCCAAGAAGGCTCGACGCCGTCCGATCCGGCCGCTTGAGGCTGAATTGCCCTTTTTGTCAGCCCGCCTACCCATGATTCGCTCTTCAGAAAAGCGAACAAATGACACTGGCCAGAATAGCGTCTATCTCACTCACCACTCGGACTCTTTAAATCGTAGCCAATGATTATCCTAACACTCCGCTGTCTGTTCTCCTCCCGTTCGCGCAAAATTCGAACGCTTCCCGCGAGATCCCCACTTCCACTGACCGTACATGCGTATTACATCACATCCAAGCTGACTCCTGCATTAGAGCTCAATTGCTCGTTCGAAGTACTGATTCATGATTAAAGCGGAGTATTCTTTTCGGGGGCGGCCATGGACGTCCTGCCCCCACGTCTTTACTGTCCCCATTCCGTGAATTAAATGTCGCCCTGTCTACATGGCCGTTTCGGCAACATCAACTTCTGGTCTGTTCATTCTTTATTGAGCACGGTCAGACCGCAAGTTCGCACACGTTGAGATGTCCCTACCATGCCACTGTTGCTCCCTCGCCATTCACCCGTCCCCCAAAATATCGTCGCTCCTTTCCCTTTGTGCGACTGTCAACTTACTCGACCGTATGGCTTACAGGCCTTGGACTCATGAACTCCTCTAGTGTGGCTGAAATTCAGTGTCAGACGAATTGACGGGCAGAACATCGGAGATTCAATGGCTAAACACGACATCAGTCTCTTCGCTTAAATCATCTACTTGTCAAGTGTCGCCAGGTTAAGCTCACAATATGTGCATGTCGTATTCCGACTGCCACGCCTCGCATAAAGCTGGAGTTGGTTGAGTGTTGGCAGTACGTAGCCGCGACCACACAACATACTTACGGGAGAACTCCATCATCTGTCTATGTCCAGGTTGCGGGCCATTACCATACAAACCATGAGAGGGCCTATGAAGGCGTGGCTGAGGAAAGAGACGATGGAAAAGTAAACAAAAAAAAATTGCTGCCAGAGACGAGGATCGAACCCTGGTTGTCACCCTCCAGCTTGCCCTCACTGGACCACTATTGACCTGCAAACAGCCCGGGGACCTTACCGCTCTGCCAAGTGGCTTTTGTTGAAATGGGATGGGATGAATTGATTTATAAGGGGTTGAATCTAGGCACTCAGTCAAGTGGTTATCACTGCAAGTACTGGCGCACCAAACGAGTTCAGAGACCAGTCTGTCCAAGTGCAGCATCAAGCACTCGAACGAACACGTCATTGAAGCTACTCATAAACATATCATCAACAAACAACTACTCGACGAGTCGATTGATGATTATCAAACACACCTTCTAAAACAAGTGGCAGCATGGGCCGTGTCCACGAGCACTCCCGTCATAATCATCTATCCTTCGCTCCACGGTCAGGACTGTAACCCCCAAGTGTTGACAGTCAGTTCCCAAACCAGACTCGAGCGAAGATTTCCTGAACATTATAGAGATGCTTGGTTCGTTACCGGCCTCCTGTGGCACCAAAGAGTTGCTGAATCGGAGCCCAGCCACAACAGCTACCACTTGGCTGCCGCGATTTTGTCGCCCGACCACTTAACGATGTGGAATCTTCCCCCACACCCACACGATGATCCTCAACGCCGCAGCCGCCGCTTTCGAGCAGCTCCTGTTCACCAGCAGCAGCCTCCACGACGCGCGACACCCTGACGAACTTCTCCCCTGTGTCCCCGACGCTCACGCTCGCCAGCCCCAGATCCCTAGCAAGGCAGTGCAGCAGTTTACGCCGCGCTTTGATCGCGGGCACGAAATCGACGGACGCGCCGGGCGGGACGCCCCCAGTCCTCGCCTCCACCGCGAATGTAAGCAGGCGTATGAGCTCCTCCCTTGTGCGCTTCTCGTCCTCCTGGGCGTTGACATAGTACGACGTGCACGAGTTCTTCGACCAGCACACCGGGAACAGGGGCTTGAGGTCCAAGTCCGGAGTCTTCAAGCCTTCCTTGCGCGCCTGCAGTCCTGGTGAGCCCATTGAAGTCACTCACAACTACCCAGGGACGAGTGGCTCTTTGTAAAGACAGCACTCACCTCGTTGCGGATCTGGGTCATCCTTGAATCATACCACCGCTCCCTTAAGCCCGGTCTACCCACCTCGATATGCCAACAGCGGCAGACGAGCACCAGCGACAGCCTCGTCGGCACCTCGGACGGCCCACTCAGCCACTCGCCTGCGAACCCACCAAACCCTGCCAAATAGCCACCCGCCGCACCCCGAACCATAACCACCATGTCCTCCACAGCCCGCCTCGCCCTCACCGGCACCACGCCGCCGAGCTGGACTCTCACCCCATCGCCGTAGAAATGGCAGACCGCCCCGACCAGCTCCCCCACGCCGTCCGCGCAGCCCGCCAGGAAGGAGCGGTTCCGAGCGTCCAGCACCGTCGCGCGCACCCAGTCCGGTCGCCTGGCGGCCATCCACGCAGGGGCAGGCGTCAGGTCGACGGTGACGGTCTCGACGGCCGGGGTCCGCGGGAGCGATGCCACGAACTGGAGCCAGGAGTCCACGTCAAAGATACTGTCGTCGACCGCGCCCATGGGTGCTATGTCGTGCATCTTCTGCAAGTCGAGCCCCGCGAACAGGCGCAGGCTGATCCTGCGCATGTGCCGCTTGTCATTGTCGAAAGTCCGGCGCGACGTGGTGATGATGGCGATAGGGTCCTCGATGTAATATACTGGCGACCAGGTGCGCAGGAGCTGGAGGATGTCTAGCCGGATGGCCTTGCAGGTCAGGAGAAGCGGGAGGAGGGGGGCCGTCCTGGGTGCGACGCCTGCGTTGTGGACGTCGTGGGGGAGGAGTTGGCCTAGGATCTGCTGCCGCAGCTCGGCCGGGCAGCTAAGGAGGCAGGCCATGTTGACTTTTACGTGTTGGCGTGGTGGGCGTCAGGTCAGTGTTCGCGACGACTAGTGGAAATTGAGGGCTAAAACATAGACAATCGGCCTAAAGGAAGGGGCGTATAGCCAGGAGTTCTGTGATTATCGGTTACTTGTGAGGGAGCCTGGATGTCGGTGCCATGCTGACTCACTCGGCGTACCTTGTTGGTGCAGCACCAGCAAAGCTAGGCAGGCGGGCAGGCATTCGTTGATGCTCAAATATTGGACATAGGATGGTTGGGCCCCTGGTGTGCATTGGAAAGTTGTTGACAAGTACAGTCCCCTTTCCAGTCCTCTCAAAACTTACCTCGGAGCATACGAGCTACATTCACACATGATGAACCCTAGCACAGGACGCGGTTGCGAGCTAAGAGGAAGCGCCAAAGTCAAGTTTTGAACGTATAGTATTTCTGCCGTGATATCATTTCTCTTTTAGGCCATCCAGGCCACTTAGACCGACCGCCTCTAAGGCCGATCAATTATCTATCTTCCGACCATACCATACAATAAGTACAGTACCGAATCTGCCCCCAGTCACAACTCGACTGACAAGCAGACGACTCCCTCCCGCCGTCCTCGTTCCGCCAAGGCAATCAATGAGACAACGCAGCGCTCAGCAAATATGCTCAACCAGCCAGAACTCAAACAGACATTCGCGAGGACCTTCGAGCAATGAGAAACTCAGATGCAGGATTTGACAAGCCAAAATGCAGAAACAGGACAGGGTAAAACATGACGCAAACGCCAGATCCCGTCATGAGGAGATATCTTAGTCGAAGAGAAGAACCTGGACGCCAGCCAGAAGCCCTCGGCCAGAGATTGCCGAATCGCAAGGCTGCCTCGTGCCCAATTTTCTACCGGTGCCATGTAAAACACGCCAAAAACATTCCATCAACCTTGGCCCCCGGATACACCGGTACCAGACACACAATAAGACAACGCAAAATACACAGCCTAGTAGGCTGATGACTCGAAGAGTCAAGGAGCTGGCATCAACATCGTTGCCAAGTCGTAAGTAGCCTCATAATTAGGCAGATCGTCGTCTCCGCGGGGCGATGGAGGCGCAGTGGTAGTCGAAAGTCTTGTGATTTTGTAGTTTAGGTCGGTAAGGAGAAGTGAGATGAACAATGAAAACGCCTTTTCCGCTATGCTCCGGTGAAAATGATAAATCTTGAAAAAGCCAACCATGAAGCCAAACCGCGCTCTCTTTTGCAAGTAAAACAAAAAACACTTGGGTATTTCGAAAAGGACTCGGGATATATGTGTGCAACAGCCAGACTGCCCTTGGTCGGAGGTTTGGGTATCATCGTGATCGGCTGTCAGGGTATTCGAGTGTGTAGAGTGCTGAGTTGTTTTGGGGATGGATGTGACGCTCATCCAAGGGTTCGACCGCTGTGGATAGGTTGCAAAGTTGGTCGATGAACGGCCGAACTCGGGTGCAAAGGCGAGTCGGAATGACCAAAACGCGACCCTGGAAAGTGTGGTGTACCGTTGACGTCCCAGCGCTCTTCACTGAGCACGTTGAGGTAGCCGTCGCCGACTTGAGTTCGCAAGGCCTCAATCTTGCGGCGGTACATCTCGCCTCCGACGTCCCATTTCTGGGAGTCAGTCCATGATGTTGGAGTTCCAATCTCCTGTGTCGGCGTCACAGGTGGTAATTTGGGGATGACGGATGTATCGATACGTGGTACACCGCGGCTCCCCTGGGTGCGGCCTTCCTCCAGCACGGCTGGGTTATTTTGATGTACCTCCGTGGTTTGTGATATACGATAGTTGCTATCGGGGCCAGTCATAGCCGTCATAGACTCGTCCTCACCTGGCTGTCTAGCGACGTGAGCCTGAGAATCGGCCAAATCTACAATTCGCCTTTTTGGCGCTCTGCGACGGCTTCGGGTGGAGTTTGTGTTGATCTCACTGGCCGTCACTTTCGGTGCAGGTCGTTCTTTGCGAAGCACCGCGGGTTCCTTTGGGTTCTCGTAGACGATCGCCGGCTTGCTTACGTCGACCGCCTTCAGCTCTGGAACCGGCGGTTTGATGACAGGAACAGGGGCAGGCTCCTGAGTGCGTTCGACGAGATGCTTCCTTTCCGAGTAGGTAGGACCCGTCATGTCAATCAGAACATCCTCTGTGTAGCCAGGCGACTGCCTAAACAGGTTAAAGATTGTGATGCGATAGTCCTTATGTGTCCTCGTAAAGGGGTTTCCCTCGACCCAGATTTCCCGTATATCGGGAATCCTCGTCAGACGTGCCAGCTCGACAGGGTCTTTGAGCTGGTTGTCCCTCAAATCCAGCCTCTCGAGTGGGTACAACCTCTCGACTCCAGCCAGAGATTGGAGGCGGTTGTCCCGCAGGTTTAGTGCCGTGATCGCTGGCAACGGGTTGCGAGTAAGTGAACGGAGAGACTCGATAGTGCATTTCGACAGGTTAAGTGCCCGGAGGGCAGTGAGGGAGGCCAGGCTGTCAGGAATCTCGTTGAACTCGTTCGAGGACAGGTCGAGCGAGTACAGCGTGTTGGCCAAGGGAGCAAGGCTTGTCTCAGGAATTGAGACGAGACCGTTCTCTGCCAGACTCAGATGCCTCAAGAAACGCCACTTTGACGCGGGAAGCGCACCTGTGGAGAGAAGGTTCGCAGTGCTGCCCCGGCTCTGATGCCAAGAATCAGACATGCTCGACTGCGAGCTGCCCGAGCCTGAGCGATGAACCTTGTGAGAGCCGCGGACGTGATGGGAACCGTGTCGAGCGCTAGCAGGCCTTCTGGGAGAATGGCTCCTGGGGCGTGAGCTCTTTGTCGGTGATTTAGGCACCTCGACGACGGCGACGGAGGCCCGCCTACTATTCCGCGCGGCAAGCTCGTTCTCATGATCAACGGCCGTCTCACTCCCCATGGAGCCGACATTCAATTCCGTAGCCCTTGTGCCAGGCGATCCAGGCGCCGAGGTCGACTTCTTCAACTCAGCAGGCGTTGCCAACGTCATACTCCTCCTTGGGCTGGCGGTACCTGGCCACGTAGCTGTCGGTGATGAATGTGACTTCGATGTTCGGCGTCTCCTCTTATCCATGTCGTCCAGCACAATGTCGATGAGGATATCAGCGGGGTCGGATAGACTCGCTCGCTTCACCGTCAGGGATCTCAGCTGATCCGCCATGCGATCCCAGCCAAAGAATTGCCGAAAGTCGATGTCGCTAACCTCGAGTGCCTGGCAGTTCTTGAAGATGTGCAACGGTACTGCTGAGTCAAAGGGGAATTCCTCATAACCCTTGATGAGCCGAGCGCGGAAGTCCGGGGCCAGGCGAAGGCATGGTACCTTGGTGAAGGCAGAATACAGGTATTTAAGGTCAGCATCCAGAGCAGCTTTCTGTCGTTCGGTGCGAGCGGCAGACGTGCTCGATCCGATGCCAAAATTCGACCAGAGCGCAGACATTCCAGACATGACACTGCGGATGCTAGAGACAGACCGGATGGAACCGACATCTGAGCCTCGTGTCTTGTCATGGCGCTGGGACTGCCCCAGAAACGACACATAGTTCGACGAGGTACTCGTGTCGTGCAGGTTCTCGAGGCGCACTTTCATGGGGCCGACAGGTATCTTGAGCTCCTCGAACCGCGAGAGAAGGTAGAACAGGTGGTGCGGTGTGAGAGCCAACTTTGCTGATTTGGCCGTCTGCGACGTGAAGTTCAGGGACCCGAAGGACAGTGCGGCGGCAAGCCCATTGGAAGAGGATGCTGTAGCAGTAGAAGGTCGTTCGGGAACGGTCGTCGGAGTGGTGAGGCCTGCGGTCGGCACCGAGGATACACTTTGCGAAGCTCCATGCCGAGGAGGGTTTTGCCTTCGCAGTTGCAAAGCGTTGGCCAGAGCCTTTTCGTGCGTGCGCACGAAAGTGGCTAGTTGCTACAGTGAGAGCAGAGTCAGTCTCGTGTGCCTCGCTGGAGTATTTGCCAACCATGAACATGTAGGTACAGGCGACGCGTACCTTTATGAACAGCTCTCCGTCTTCTGAGTCCATGTTTATTTCTTGGAAGGCATTGGGGACACAGCCAGCAAACAATTAAGGAGTCGTTGGGTCTCGGGGTGGTATATTGGGCGGCGACAGCACTTTGACAGCAAGTCGATGCGAGAATAAACCGAGGGAAGGTAAGTGATCCCTCTTTTTTTTTTTTCTTAAACGGGCGGCCCGGGGGAGATGAAGGAGGGAGCCTCAGTAGAGCAAATGTGGCGGCGGTTGGTCTCAAGCAGCCTGTGCAAGGTGGTATTGTCAGTGTACGGCGCACAGGAGGCGGCACAGTTATTTAACAAGCAAGGGGCTGTGAAGCAGGGCTATTGCAGGCGAGTGACTCGACTGGAGGAGCCGAGCAGTGGTGCGATGGGCAGCGTGGTATGGTGTGCTGTGCAAGTGTACCAAGATGCAACTCCAGAAATGGTCCAGTGCCTAAGCCTCGGGTCCGACCGTTGGAAACAAGAGAGCCGGGCGGGTCGTCGTGCTGCGGTAATATAAGATTCAAAGGATTCAGTGTGCGGGGCGCTGCTGCCGTGGTCGTGGTCGTGGTCGCGGCCGTGGGTTGCGGGCTGGAGATGGACGAGGCCGCGAGAAAAGGGCCCGGTAGTGGCTTTTCTACCGTGATCCGTTGGGTTTCAAGCGTGCCCTCGAGGTTTCAAGGCGGCTATTGTCACGAGAGCGGTGTCGAGTGCATGTTTCCAGCAGCCAGGCAGTCGGCTTTCGAGAGGCTGAGGGCCCAAGTCCGGAGGATTGTTTTGTTTGTGCGAGGCGCCCTGTGGCTTCAGGCTGCGGTGCACGTTGGACCGGGGCAGACACACGCCTCAGTCGCCTCAGTGACAAGGCCACAGCTGCGGGCTCGATTCCATACACACCGCAACGCAATGTGCTTGTGGCACGGCACGCAGTAGACAAAGGCCAGCAGCAGCACACGGTTGGGCATCCGGGATAGGACAATACAGAGACAGAACGGGTCATATGGGACGATGCCGGCAAGATGTTTCGATTGTGTCGATTTTGGTTTGTTTTTTCTCTCTTTCTCAGGGCCAGCTTCTTCCTCGCAGGGCTCTCGTTGGACTGGATGGGCTCTCAAGGCACACATGGCACGCGGCTCGCAGCAAGACGGACGGAGGCAGCCGGGCGATGTGAATCATCCGGGCAACGGTGGCAGAGGAGGGGTGAGGGGGAAGAGAGACAAAGCAAAACACCGGAGATAAGACAACCGGCGAGCCCGCGATAAGAAAACACACAATGTAGCAAATGTTGACTTACTGTCACTGGCTTGACTTTTTTGCAAAGTCGAAATGACTGACCGCAGCGTCTACCCGGGACAGCGACGAGAATGACCGACTGCAGAGAGAGGGAAACGTAGAAGATGTTCAGGAGGGGGAGGAGGAGGGGACGGAAATCCAGGCGTGAGGCGGCGGCGTGGGCGGAGGAGGCGGCGGCGGAGGTTGTGAAGAAGGGAGAGGCAGAGAGGCAGAGAGGCACACAGGGTCGACGAACAAGTGCTAGGTATACGGCCTTGCTCTAGTTCGGTCGCTACTGTGTACAGGATCGTGCCGTCCGTGTTGTGTGGTTGGTCTCTCGTTGCGACGACGGGGCGGGAAAAGAAGAGAAGGGGTAAGTGATGAGTGGTCCTCCGTCCCAGCTGGTAGGCGTCGAGCTAGTCTTATGCCAGTGTGTGCAGGAGGTGGCAGGGTGTCCAGGTGGGTCGGTACCAGCAACGGCCCCAGTCAAGATCCAGGGTGCAGCTGCTCAGGGGACCCCTGCCTGGCGGGACCTGCCAGGTAGCTGATAGTGCACGGGGCGCGTCTTCTGGAGATTCTGTCGTCGAGAACTTGTGTCTGGCCGACGATACGACTGGGTTGTGAGCGGTGATATTTCTTGCTCGGCCCACCGCAACCCACAGCATACACGCATACAATGTTGTGGATTCCTCGAGCCGCGGTGGGTTGTGGATACATGTAGTGTAGATACATGCCCATCTTCCGGAGAAAATCATCAGTCACAACCATTCAATCAATCAATCAATCAAATGAGATAAGACTTCTGGCTCAACCCCCAGCCTTGTGCTCGCTCGTTGCTTGCTGTACTGTACGGCCGGGCACGGGTGCGGGAATGCTGGGGCTGCTCATCTCCCATCGTACATTAGTGTCTTTTCCATATAGTACACTCTCTTTCCTCTCCTCCTTCTGCCTCCCTCAAGCCTCCCTCCCTGAGAAGGCAGCCGTTTGTTTACTTTGATGTGACCCTCCCCGGACTCGGGTGAGTTCCACGCAGTTCGCACTCTTAATCTCTCACATTAGCGTCTCGGATGACTGGAAAACATTGTCAGGCTTGTGTTCATACGCAGTGCGAGGCACGCAGTTCGAAGAAGGCTTATTACAGTAGACTACCATGGTTCCTCAGAGAATCCAACGTTTAGACCAGTGACCACCAGACTTTTGGTTTCGATGGCCTTCTGGGAGGGTCACGACAGTTTCCTGCCTCTGGCCATTGCCGCCGCAAGGGCCGGAAAGGTTTGACTGTGCAGCATGAGCAGGTCAGCCGTCCAATCCCGACCGTGAAGGGCGCTGGGGAGGTTGAGGCTGCATTAGCAGTTGCATCACGCTACAGTGTGAGTGTGTGTGTGGGTGCGTGGATGGGTGGGTGGGATGAGTGGTAGGGGTCCGATGGTTGAGCGTTGGGGGCTTGAGCCAGGCCAGACTCAGGTTCGTGCACAACCAAAGAGTCAACCGACTGCATTCTACCACAGGCGCACAGGGTACATGCGATATGCATGTCTGAGTCCTTGACAAGACGGTGGACAGCTGGTCTCGACTCTAGACCAGGCGGGACCAGGTCTGAATTTGAGCCCCTATGCACTCTGCTGCCGCAATATGCACACCAGAATCCTCTTCCTGCTGCCACCAAATTGTGTCTTGCTAGCTGGCGACCGCCTCGAACAGTCTTTTGCCGTCGACTGAGACTTGCGCCGGGGGGGGCGGGCTGGATAGGCGGTAGACGGTAGCAACAGCATCGGACTCAGGCCGAGGAGAACATGAGATCAGCGGCCAGGGAAGCTCCCAGCCTGCGTCTTCATGGCATTGACACCGAACCTGCCCACCAACGGTTGTGCCGTCTTCATGCTATGATGCCCTGATGCCCCATCCTCGCCTCTCCCAGCAGTTATAGCAGCGGGCAGCAACCGCGACTGAGACGCGACGGGACTCGACGGCAGATACAGTTACGGCAACTGGATGCATATGGGTCCTCGCTTGTTCAATACGATAGTGTAGATAGAATGGGTATGCCGTCCGTCCCTGGCCGTCTAGGGTACTGTAACTTGGACCACCCATATCCGCCTCCCCGTTCCCCACAGCAACTTGTTGAACAGGGACGTCTCGCACCATTCCCACAATGCTGCTTCTGCTGCATCTTTGACCGCGGCTGCGGCTACGGCTGCAGCTCTCCAGAGCCTCCTTCCTTCTCAGGCGTTGCCGTCTTTTCTTCTAGTATACTTATTGTTGGTTGGTTGCTCGATGAGCAATCGGCTCCTTCCGCAGTAACCAACGTGCCTTTCTGGCCAGTCACCTTCCATACCTAGGTGCCTGGGCAAACAGGCAGGTACTGCACATTACTGTCCAGGACTGTCCATCACCAAGGCAATGGGGATCCCGAGCAAAGTTTTTGTTTACTCTCGGCTCACTGACACGCCACTGGCGTTGTTGGTGTTATTGAGCTCCGGAGCTCCCTGGTCTCTTCTCATTACTTTCTCGTCTGAGCAATTCATGCAGAAACCGTTAGTGGCTCTCCCGTCAAATTGCGGTGCCACTTGGGATTGATGGCGTCAGTCGGCTTCTGGGATCCTTCCTGAGCGCCCCGCCCGCAAGCAACCTTGGAGCCGGACGCGCGACTAAGAAGAAAAAAAGGTGGGCAACACCTACAGGGCTTCGTGCAGGTCATAGCGCCAGGATGCCCACAGGATGCCAGAATGCGATCAAGGCTTACACCGACACCGACTTACACGCGCCCTCGAGAAAATCTTTTTCTTTCCTGCCAGTCGAACCAGCTGAAATAGCAGGTTTACTGTCGTTGCCGCCCTCGATAAAATGGCATTACCATTACATCAATCTGTCCCTGACCGCTCTTCAACCGTCTCTCCGACAAACCATGGTAACCATATCCAATTGGCTCTTCGCACAGACGGACCCCGACTCTTCTGGATGATCGAGCTGCCGAGAGCGCACACAGACTCGCTCTCAATCTCGTTATCTCGTCTCATTGCTACTTTGGCCCCGGTCCCGGTCCCGGGACGCGCAGACACGACAAATCCCTTCGGATCTTCCTTCTCATGCAGCTTGAGGAAACGGGTCCTTCTGCCATGGTCGCTCCATGAACCGCGCCAACCTTGTCCTCCGGGAGACCCTGACTGGTGTATGCTCTGCGTCGATTCGCCAGGCTTCTAGCGCCCGTGTTCTTCACCAAGACAATGAACAGCCACTACCCAACACCAATTGCTGGCCGACACCGACCGGGGTGACATGCTGACAGGCAGTACAGGCCAGCGCCTTGCAGAGACAAGACAGGTTTTCGCGCCCGTCGGCCGACTGTTGGCTCGGACTACCTTTTAGAACTCCAGGCAGCGCTATTCTTCCGGCAACCGGCCCTCGTGAAAGCCGCCTAGCCATTGAAGCTGGCCCGTTTCAGCGAAGCCTCACCGTCCCCTTCTGTGTCGCCTGGACAGTTGGAATGGACCCTGAAACAGCGTCCGCAAATCATTTCCCCATGTTTCTCATGTTAGACAGAGCTCTCACCATAAGCCGCCGATTTTTTGGGGAAAGCAGTCAGCATCGGACCGTCGACGCCACTGTGCATTCAAACCGCAGATCGCATGAGAATGTGTCCTTTCTTTGCGGCCAGTACGGTCCACAAGCCGACCTGGTGGCCGTCTGCCGACCACATGGTTCCCAAGGATACTCAGCAGTCCAATCATTGCTACCTCCCAGTCTCGAAGCACATTGTCCTGGGCTCCGCAACTATGTCATCGCCTCCACACAGCCAAACCCACCAGGTGGTCGTGGTTGGGATGGCCGGCACCCAGAATGCATGGCACCTTGCGTGTGGTGCGAAGGCCCACGATGCGCCAGGAAGAGCCATCCATGGATCTCTCATGCAACCCCCCACTTTGTGTGGTTAGCCGGGGAGCGACCAGGGAACCCATGGTCTGCCCCGATGACATTTGTCGTTCCCTCTCTTCAACCCTCGTCCGTATCAATGGCCAGTCAGGGACGGCCGAAACTCCTTCGCAAATTCCAAGGGCCGTACCTGTAGGGCACGTTGCTGGCGGTCCACATGGACAACTGGCAAGAAAAAGACTGCACGAACATGCCCATTATTTTCCCCGCCTGTTGCTTATATGCACTGGACGATGGTGTGCTTAGGTGCCTATCTTTGACCGGACAACCCCCAACGGGATCGACTCCTTTCCCAGATACATGACTCGATGTCGGCTCAAGCAAGGAAACAGAGTAGCGGCAGGTATCGCAATCGCATCTATCTCAGCTTCCTCACTTGTCATGATGCCCACGCACCCTTGGTTTACTGATACTGGCGGTTTGCTGGTCTAGGTAATTGATCAACAAAATCTGGTCATATTTCCTCTGCCTTTGAGCAGCTTCATGGTGTGGAATCGCTCATTTGTACGTTCTAAGCTGACCGATACGGGGCACGTGGACTATACTGCAGAAGACTTGGACTGCAGGCTCAACAACCGCCCAACCCCAGCCGCCATGCCCCGAAAATAATCAGTATCTAATAGGTGGCTTACGCGAAGGTACTATCGAGACTTTATCACCGCAAGGTGTCGTTTCAATACAATTGAAGCACAAGTCATGCACACAAAACCCCTTTACCGAGACTGACGATCACTAGTCTCTAGATAGCCATCGCCTCATGATCTTCCGGTCAGCCAATCGACCAAGAAATGTGGCTCTTCTTCTTGCTCTACACTTTCAGCCTCGCGGAGGTAGATGTCAAGGCTGACTGGAATTCACAGCATCTTCAGCCAGCCCCAGCGGCTTTATGTCCATCCAGATGCAATCACGAGTTCTACGAAGGGTCCTCACTAGCGTAGACTTCCTCGTATCGGGGGGCAGAGATCAAATAAGCCGGTCAGTCATCCGAACCTTCCGCCCACAAGGTGTGCCGCATAGTGATCACGATGTCGATTTGCTCACCAGCGATGATGGCTGTGCCGGGCGTGTTATCAGCATTCAGGTAAACCCACCCATTAGACCTTGCACAACAGAAACGGGCGAAGTCATGCTTTCCTGTAACGTATTCTACCCATCTGCCAGACGTTGCCGCAGGGTCGTGTTGCACCGCACAGAGGCACTATGCCAAGGGTGTCACCGTCTATGAAGAGAGCGATTGGGCGGCGCATGCCCAGGCGCAGTGCTACGACACTAGCACCAGGGACTAATCAGGATAGTGTCCAGTGGGTGGGTGTTCACTCCATAAATATGAAAGATGGTGTAAGGGGTGGCACTCAGCTATGCGCATGATCTTCCTGCCATTGACCTGTCATCGCCAGGCCGGTGCAACCCTTGTCAGACTGAGGTCGAGTTCAGAAGCCAAATGCACTTACGGGTCGCTTCGATTGACATATGCTGCACGGACATCTTGTCAGCCGACGATGTGTTCCGCCTTCATAAATCTACTCGGTATCACGCAAGACCCGACGCAACTAGACGGTGTCTGCGACACGAAAAAGGACACTCCGCATTGAGCCCATGCAGGTCTATCACCTTGCCTCCCCAGAGCCAATGACACGGGCATTACGGCGCACACACGCACCACTTGCTTAAGTGTTTGCATGCAGCCCGGCGATCCTGGGTGCCGCGCTGGGAGCCTCCGGCCTCCGGAAACCACCACACCTGCGCTTCACTAAGCCCAAGTGCCGCTGGACGCATGTTAGCGCGAGCTGCGAACCACGTCTACTAGGACAAATCTTATCAGTCCCCAGCTGTTCCGAGACAGGCACTGCCTCACTGCGACGAGGGTTACATGGGCTCTTCTAGAACAACACAACCTTCCAACGGGCCTCGTGAACAAGCAGAGCAGAGATTGGCAGCCTTGAAGCTCTGTGGGCAATGATTAATGGCACTTAATCTGTTATGTACCGGGCCGTGCACGAATTTGATATTGGACCCCGGATCGTCATCATTGTGTTACATGGTTGCAGGGCCGTTGGGCGGCGCTCTCGGCGGCAGTACCAGAAAATGGACTCACCAGCTCCTTGGCACTTTAGCCGCATTGGGGAAGACGAACCAAGACGGCGAAGTGCATGGATCCCTGTCCCTGACCCCGAGAACCCTTTTGACTCTTGGAAGGGCTGCTCGGACTCACCATGTGTTTCGTCCGTTCATTCGAGTGCCCAGCAAACAGCCCCCCACACTTGCCGGGGACAAAAACAGCCTGCTGGCTTGGCTCAACATCAGACTGCCCGACTGTGCGTTGCAGCGAGACGTTACGATGGACAAAAGAGTGTGTGTGTGTTGCACTACGCATACAGTAGCACAGCACGGCTACTCGGCCTCTTGATACGCCAATTGGGCGTCCTCACCGCCATGAGACAATCAGACCAGCTGACGCTTACCTTACCTATGCATAGACTCTGCCGCAAGATCATTCGACGTCGCAGCATTCTGACTTCGTCTGCCACGCCTTCGGCATCTGTATATGAAATTTTCTTGGCTGGGGACGAGGAGAAGAGAGGGTCAGGATTCGCGGTGAGCAAGGCAGAGTTTGACGGCGTTGCCATTCCGTCGTAGATCGACCGGAGATCTCTGGCGCACGGATTGCCCCGTGGTTCTGTACTCTCGGTCGGCGAGCGTCGCTTCTCCTGCGGGCGCCTATCACTGTACGCCAGAACAACCAGCCAGCGAACAAGCACAGACATCCGCGCGGAGTCGGCCCGCAAGTGCTAACTGCCGCGCGCCGCCGACTGAAGCCAAGACCTGGGAGAAGAGAGGGGACACGGACACTCTCTGGAGAACCGCCTGCGGAGGCGGGCGGCGGTACCGGGCAGTGATGTGTTTCGCCCGTGCCAACACGCGTAAATCACTGCGAATTTAGGAAGCTATTCTCGAGAGAGGCAAGAGGTGTCCGGCATCGTGAATAATGTCGACTGGTGCATATTCGTGGATGCTGGTCTACTTGCAACCCCGAAAATTAACCCTTTCTACACCGCAGGTACTTACTTGGCTACGACCTGCAGGCGGCTGAAGCAGCCCGCAGGGTCCATATATTGCAGTCGTCGCAGGCCTGTGGGCCTGTTTCGCGGGTTGAATGCGTGCCCATCAGCAAGATTGTCGACCTTTCTATTTCGGATGCTACTAAGGCGACATTGGTTGCGATGCACCAAGGAAACTACCCGGCAAGTGCCAAGAAGCGGTGGCTGGATTTCTTCTTTCGACTAATCCCAGGCAAGACTACACCCCTGTCCTGAACCAAGGGATTGACTTTCCTTTTCCAGGACTTGTCAAGGATTTTCATTCGCTGAAAGTAGATCTATAAGATCTATGAGCAGGGATCCCGGGGAAAATAAACGAATGTTTTGATTTAACCGACACAGCTGAAATCCAATTCTGGGGAAACATGCTTATTTCTGGTCAACGGCTGAACATGGAATTCTGTTATTCCTATATTTCGCCAGGAATTTTGTTTCCAGTATAAGAACAGGGCTATTTCGAGGTACTTGAAACATCACGTCGTTTATTACGCTTGAATGCTGATCACTTGCCCGCACAGGGTGTGGACAGGTGCGGCTGTTTACGTGTGGACCGCTTCTTGGTTGCGTGGCAGTACTGCTACGGGTCGAGCACGAACCAAGACATCCACTCCTTCCGAACTTTCTATTCTACGCTTCGCCTGGCACCAGAGAACACCTTTGCGCCCAAGGTTTTGGGATACTCGAACCACTGCGCGAGTCACAGGTGGCCACTCTCACCACAGATGCCACGGGTCTTTCCCCCCGCCCTCTGCCGGCGCGGAGCCGCGCAACCACCACCACTCGAACGCCCACCCTTCCGCCTCATATTGTGCACCGCCCTCCCTCGTGGCATGTACGCGATGTGGCATTCGCTCGCTACGTCTCTGCTGATTGACTAGGAATGGGTGTCGTCGCGAGCGGAGGATTCTCGTTGGTTGCGACGCAGCTCCCCTATCCGGAGGTGGACATGACTCGCCGCGCGGTTCCGATCGCGCCCGAGTGTATTGATGTTTGTGTTTGTGTTGCGCTGTGTTCTTGCACCGGCAATCCGACGTGCCGGTAATGCGACGCCAGATCGGCCGCAATGTCTCTTTTATCTTCCTCTCCATAACCTTCTTGAGCACAGACGGCCGCGAGAGGCTTGGTGTGACTTCGTGGGTTAGCTTTCGATGATGGACAGGATGACACGCATGGTGGTGATATCTCGTTACCTGTAGGGCTGGGGAGGAGATGGGCCCTGACTTGCTGCGTGCATGGTGATTCTACACGTGACGATGTCTGTGGTGGACAGACGTGTCGCCAGTGGGTATGTGTGTGTGCCCACCGCCGTCTGACGTGCAGGTAGGCCATCCCTTGGAGGAAGACGACTCCATTCGAGTCTTTACCCCTCCTACCCTGAGTACCACAATGCCGTCATCGTTCGTCTGAACATTTTCGACCATGAGTCGGAAACACCACAAATAACCAACCGATTGTTACGCACAGAGTAAGGCAACCAGGGAGCCTCGTGCTGCGGTGAAGGTGAGGGTACTCACTCACCGTCCCGGATTGTCATGTCTCGAAAACTCCCATTGTACATTGCGGACTTTCCCGTGTCTCGTGATCCAAGACCTTGTAGCACTTTGTCCGTGGCATGAGGTGAGTGAAGAGCACGGCATCGAGTGGGTGGCTTGCCTTGTCACGCCCTACGCGCCGCGACGACATGTGGGACCCGGGCGCCTTCAACGGCGGCGGTCGTCGAACGAAATGCCCGAAACGGGGGAATTCCACACGCCAGCATGGCTCCACTCGCTTGCAGGTGCTACAGGGCACGCTCGGCAAATTTTCTAATCTTTCCTCCCATGTTCTTCTTCGTTTGGCCTTCTTTGCCCCCTTCCAAACCCCGTTCCTACACTACGTACTGCACTGTATCCCTGACCGCTGCTGCTGCTGCTGCATGCATGCATGCATGGTGACAGCTTTCCCCAGACTCGACTTTTCTACTCTACTTGGTACGCCATGCACTGGCAAGTGCCGGGCAGTGGTGCGCCGCGGTCCCACTTGAGGCCCGGGTCCCAGAGCTATCTATAGCCCATATGTTGACAGGCGTGGTGTCCCATTTCTGAGGCTGACTTACCGCCCCGAGGAACACCCCGTCGTGCTGGGGCAGAAAGTGCAGAGCGGTGGTGGAGGAGGGGTGGGTGTGAGGTCATCGGTCCCGCCCTCACACCGAGAGTGGGTTCGAGATGCCGCTGGGTTGGGTTTCGGGGTGCGTGGCGTGGTTTGTGGGTTTCTGCGGTTTGTGATTTTGAGTAGGGCAGAAAAGTTGAGGGAGGTGAGGGGTTTCACGAACGTGTGGTCACTCTACCCTCCCTCTTGCCCCTCACCATCTGGCCCCTCCTTCCCCCCGCCAGGAGTCGAAGGATCCTGAGGCTATCGTGCTACAATGCTGTCCTACCAAACCTGCCACGCGCGGCGGTTGGAGACGCGTCGGGCTGTCCTCCCTGCTGTTCCTCACGAACGGCCTTACTCCACATGTTTGGAGCGTGACTCACATAGCGGAGACACGAACAGAGCAGCTTCGTGCCTGAGGACGACCGGCGGCAGTTCCGATAGGGATCCGTGGCACATCTTTGAGATTCCGATGGCCTGATACTGGAGCAGAGGCGGCCCCGGCCCCGCTGCTCATGATGCTCAGTCGCAAGGTCTCGATCTTCGCGGACCGCCCCGGACAAGGCATGACCCTGGACCAGCAGCCAGGACGGAGAACAGACATTGCCGCACAGGCTTCGAAGCGGATGGAAGCCCTGCGAAGCTTTTTCTCTGTGCCTTTCGCGCGCAGCCTGGGATCCCGGGCCGAGAGAAGCTCGGGACATGCCCGCGCGGGGGCTCCAATCATCACGACGAGCAGCTTTTGTCTGGTTGGAGCGGAGTGGGAATCTCGATCGGATCTGACACCCGCGCATATTCTCCCTGTGGCCCCCAAATCCTTCCGGCCCCGTCTGTTTAACCATAGCCGCCATAGCCCCAGAGACGGGAGCTCTCTCCTTTTTGCTGACATCGGGCGACACAGGCGTCTCTAGTCGACGGAAGGATGACAGGATATGCGGCGGGCATGATGGGATGACTTGAGGGGTTTGTCCTTGATCCGTGACGCGTCCTCGCGATATCTCTCATCATTATAGCATGCCATTTGAAACATGTCAAAGGATTAGGCCTAAGCGGTCAATACTTTGGTTTTGGGGGCAAGGTTAGGACGAAGAGTTCCGGGGATCCGCACACCCTTCTCGCGACATAAGCTTGAACTCTATTGCATAGGTGTCACCTTTGATATCATAGGTTGTGATCGAAGATAAAAGGCAATCTTGATCGCACTGATGATCATAGCATTCGATGCACGTTCGGAACATATGCTCCTTCGGCGCCACTGGCCGTTACATCGAGGACGACAAGCAGGTACAAAGTCATATGACCAATTTGTCGACACTCGACGCCGAGTATCATCTCCAATAGAGTCCAATTACACATCAGACCTGAGAATTGTGAGATTTGCCAGTATGCAAGGAAGTTTCTCGTGCCCCATTGATGTTCCCTGCCCGACACTGCGTCGGACCGTTTTCCTTCTCGGCCCGTGAGTGAGTAGTTTGATATAATAATAACGGATCACTTCGAGACTCCTCGCTTATTAGTTGTTCAACATGCCTATCAAAGCTGCGGAGAGCAAGGAGGTGGCAGGTCTCATGCGCAACTTGGACTGTCCTTGGGATGATAGATGGAAAGGGGGATTTCATTACTCCATGCAATTCAATGATGGATCTTTCGAGGGGATTGTAATTACAAAGGCGTTTGATGGAGGCGCGAACGTATACTATTAGAAAATGACCATACATTGCACAGCGAAACGTGGAACGACATTTTCACACAAGGTTTCCGTTGTCCCTTCGATACATTGCCCGGCATCTTTTCACGTGTGGTTGTAGAAACGCGCAGGGCGTTTACGCAACTGGAATTACTCCGATTATACACCGCAGGGTCGCCGGAAGTTTCGGTCGCGTTACCCCCTCATCCATTGTCAATTACCAGACACAGGAGTTTGGACAACAGCACAAAGCATTGTCTAGATGTTATGTCGGGTAATACTCTGTAGACTATATGTGTTCCTGAAGCAGGCGCGATGTATTTTGTCCCTTCACTTACTGAGCTGACAGGCATTTGACCAGGTTTCAACCACCAATGCATAAGCAGAGTCAAAACGTTACATGACGATCACTGAAAATCATCAAAGCGTTAACGATTCATTTCGGAGATATCGAATCGCTTTCCTAATTCCTTTTTCACGTCCAACACAGTTGGGACAAGTGTTTGGCTGACATACTTTTCTCCTGGCATTTCCCTATACGCTACTTGCAAGTTCTGAACAAGAACAACATCGTCCTAAGGTAATCGAGAAAGTTTATTACCGCGGTACATATGCTGTCAAATAGCTATGACGGTAGCAGCAGGAACGAACGCAAGACTGCTACAGCAACTTTGCGATGGTCAAATAGCATGTGGCCCAATTACTACAACGGAGGGTAAGTGCAGTCTGAATAGTGTCCAGAAAAGCAGTAGACAGTACGGAAGCCCGCTGTGATTTAGTAAGACCATGGAATCAGAGATTTAGCCGAGTCCTGAATATTATCCTCAATAGCCGAATCACGCAACTTGATTGCAAAGATCTTCAAACGTTGCGGATGATGAAACAGGGTGAAGTTGAAATGTTGTACACACGTGCGATTGCACGAGAATAGCCAGTATCATGTGAGAAATTACCGGGGCTCAAGCTTTCTGGTTGAGAGCGTATATATATGTGCTCTCGCTGATACCATCAATTCACTCAGCAGGGAGCGGCAGTATCGGCTCGCGAAGGCTCACTAGCCCATATATTATTGTGCTCACCAAAGAGAAAATACACTCAGGCTGAATAGTGGCCGAGATATGATGCAAATGGTCAAGATAGAATGATTATTGTGGTTGTAAATGACGGGCCGGGTAGAACATATCCTGGAAGGTGCTTCTTAATCACATAAAGTGTGGTATTCCATTGTACGTCTCAAATATTGAACGAACCTTGTTAGAGAACACTTATTCGTGTACTATAATGTCTATGTGTTGCTATAACTGTAAACTTCCAGCCAACCGTACTGGATTTAGGCCATGAGTGCTCTTGTTTCTGTCACATGATGGCCATAGGAGTCATGAAGGTATTCAGGTACCTGTGTGGTGACATGAGTGGAGAGACGAATAGAAATACGGCTAACGTTTTCTGAGACCCGTATTGTGATGATAAATCAATGTGAGTATCATAAAGAAGGTGCACATGTGTTGATTGGGACAAAGCAGCTGCCGTGGAATAGAATCTCACGCGGGAGACTTGGTCCGTGAACTGGCCGGAAACGGGCATTTGAATAGCAGACAGAAGTTATTGAACAAACACTTGGAATCGACAAAGCCCGAGTAGGCTGAATGGCAGAATCACAGGATTGTCAATTAGTCGGATGACTGGGAAGCGTCTCTTTCAGTCATAGGTTGTGCTCCTATATAGGTCCTGGGGTATCCTGCGGCGACTTCAACGCCCCAAATCCTTTTTCTTGGCCTCAATCCCGTTCGAATAAGCAATTGTGGAGATACACCGCAAAACACACTGCAAATCCAAAATCATAAACCCATGAAAAATGCCTCCAAGGAAACGCGCGCCGCCTTCGGATCATCCAAATGCCCAAATAGGCCGAAAGAAGATCCGCACAGGAGAGGGGGGAAAGAAGCTCGTAGAACAGACCATTCGCAACAATGTCTTGTTGCTTCTTCAGAAACTCACGGATGAGGAGGCCACAAATATCGCAGGGCCCAGCTTCAATGGAAAGCTCTTGTCAGCAGTCTCAGGGGCGTTGGATCCACGCGTGGGGCCAGAAGCAGTCATCGATCTCTCGAGCTACGGCTTCGAAGACCCGACAATATTTGCCAACAAGGATGCCGGGCAGCTGATGGCGACACTTCTAACGCTTCTGGATGATGGAGGAGTGGAAAAGGCTCTCGCTGCAATGCAGCAAACAATGCAGCGAAGGCTCGACGACAAAGACAAGGAATTACAGACGAAGCAGGACAAGAAAGAAAAGGCCGAGAGTACGCTCGCTTATTTCCAGTCACTGATGCTGCTGAGCGAGAGTGGACAGAAAGAATTCGTAAAGCAGCTCACAGGCCTTGCTAGCGACATCGAGAATGCTGGATGGTTATATGGGATACTGTGGACCTCTTGTCTGCAGTGGATGGACATAAGACTCAGGCAGATACGCGCGTATGGTCTTGGTAACACTCAGTACCTTACCCGTCGTGCACCACCAGGCCCATCTAGTATGCAGGAACGCACCCAGATGATCAACGTCCGTGTCCACGGTGGAGACCTACGCGTCGACGCTATCATGTGCCACATCAAGTTTGGCAACATCCGGCATAACGATGGTAATTACGACGTTTTTATCCGAGATTCCTTCAAGAGAATGTATAATCTGAGCCTACCCGACGGGCTATGGTTAGGTGAGTGCCAAGCAGTACCGCGGAAGAGATGCCACGATCTGGACTGACGATGCCTGGCGAACAGCGAAGAACGGTCACACAGTGAACAGGAACGTTGACTGGCCCGAAATCATAGGCGTAATTGACAAATTCGTCGCCTTGTCTGACCGAGTGGCAGAGTGGAGCAGACCGCCAAAGAACAAAGGCCCGCCCAACAACTTCAAAGTGGTCCATAGTAACAGTTTTGCGGCCTATACCGCCCACGTCTCACACCTTATCTCCCTGGCAAAAGCAGATGAGAATTGGACAGCAGAGGACGACCCAGAACTGGATACCCTTACGGCGCGCTTCAAGGACCTGCATCGTGATGTCCAGATGTGGAAAGAATCAAGTAAGGATCAGCCTGAATGGGAAAAGATGGCGCGCGTGTCAATCCCATGGCCGCCAGCGGATTACTTGCAGGACGTATACTCGACGGCGACGAGGACTGTCGGCCGCGGTGCCGGCCCGGCTGCAGGGCCGATGAGCCTGAGGCCTCAGCCTAGAATGAATTATAAAACCTGAGGGTATCTCGTACCATTCAGAGGATATCTTGTCTTCCAATCCTGTAATAAATTTCAATGCCACATTGTTCTTCCTGCAAGCCTACCACAGTTTAGACCCACTCGAGATTCTGTCGGGCCGGTAGGCCACAAGGTGATCCAGGATCTTGCCATCGTCCAGTGCCTTACCCCCCAGGACGTCGACCTTGTATTTTTCGCCCTTGACCTGAATCTTGGCGAAACCGTCTCGCGTCAGGCCCCTCGCAATCCCACTGAAGGGGCCCTTGAACGCCCTGCCGAGCGCCTCGAACGGCGCCGCGATCCTGTCCATCACATCCCCACCGCGCCTCGGGGCCCCCGCCCCAGCCCCGGCGCCCCTTCCCACGGGCGTGGACTGCATCTTAAACGGCAGCATGACCTCCTCGGGCGCGACGACGATCTTCTTGGGCGGCAGCAGCGGGACCAGCGGGGTGACGGCGACCTCGAGCGCGACGGGGCTCGCATTGAGCGCGACCAGCGACCTCTCCTCCTGCTTGGACTTCTTGGCGATCCCGCCGGTCAGGTATGAGGGCGGCAGCAGGCTGCGCGGCACCGCCGTGATCGATTTGACGATGTTGATTGTGCTCAGCGCGAAGTGCCCGCTGAAGTAGCCCATGGCCAGCAGGATCGGCACGAACGCGTGCGGCACCCACCAGGCGAGGCCCTCGGGCGGGTGCACCATGATGCTCCAGTAGTGCATGCCCACGTAGCCCATGCAGAACACCGACGCCGAAAGCCCCGAGGCGCGCAGCCAGAAGTGCGAGGGCGCCTCGTAGAGCACTGTGCGCTCGCCGCGCTCGGCGAGCCGCTCGGCGATGGAGAGGCCGACGGCGCTTGGTTTTGCGGCGGCCACCGCTGCTGCTGCGGTGGGCGGTGTTGCTTTGGGTTGTGCTCGGTAGGGTAGAGTTGGCGGAGGTGGCTTCTTGGGGGCTGGCTTCTTGGGAGCTGGCTTCTGCTTGATGGGCGAGGGTTTTTGTTTGGCGCAGAGGTAGGCGGAGGTCTCGAAGGTGCGTGTTGTTCGTATTATCCGTGGAGCATGTAATATCCGTGCTGCGCCGGGTTGAAGACAGACGTGGCTGCGGGCGGATCGGGGAAGCAGGAGGAGGATGTCACGGCCGAAGCCATAGCCCCTCGAGCAGGAGGCCATGGTGACGGGATCGACTCAGACAAAAGGCCAGATGCTGATACCTTGTGGATGTAGTTATTGCCCTCAAAGGGCAGTCAATATGCAGAGCACGGCAAAAGGAAAAGGAAAAGAAACCAAGGGCAGCCGAAAACGCCGAGCTGTGAGCAAAGTTGGAGTGGAATCATGTGAAGTCGAAATGCGCCGGGAGCTCCCAAAAATCATCGGCCGGCGACAGGGATGTGGGAATCGGCGTTGGGGTTACATTGATTGGCCAATTGCCTACCCAGCAAGTCGGGACCGGTACCTGGCCGCATTGATCTTCGTTTCTGGAGTCCGCAAGCCACTATACACTAATGGAATGTATGGATACGAGAGCAACTAGACTACTTGTCAAATAGAGGTACTGGGGTGGATGGATTCACCTATATTCTTGATACACTTGGTAGTGCATAAGAGTTTGTGAAATTCCCAAGCTATATAAATGGCATCCCACCATGCTGAAATATATTTCGCCGATGACGCAGATGCCGCAAATAGAGACTGGACGGCTTCTTGAATTCTCCTGCCTGGCATTCTTTTGAGGTGCCCATGTCTCAAGCATGACATTGCTTGTTCTCAGCTGCAGCGCACTCTCAGTTAATGGTACGTACTGGAGCTTTCAAGTGCGTTTTTCTTTAAGTACCTCGGGAAGTACATGACCCAAGTAGATGTTGAAATAATTTAGCCAACAGGTATGCAGATACAAGATACTTACTATATATTGGAATTGTAATAGTACAAGTAGATACTTATGACAATCAAAAAGAAGAAGAAAAATATCCTCGTAAATTCCTATAGCATGTATTGTGGCCCAGGTACCTTCGCGAAAACGGGCGGATCTGCGCTAGGGAACATCGGAGCTCGAGCTGGCGGGATCCCTGTCGGGCAAAGCTCTCATCAATTGGGGAGACCCGGACACCGATCGGTTCCCAACGGGACTGACTTGGAGGGCCAAATTATTTCTCACAGCCCGCGACAGACTTCCCTCCGCTTTCGCACCCGCCCACATCCTGCCTCGCCCTCGCAAACGTCGCCAGCTCACCTGCACTCCCATTTCGAGGGGCGCCTGTCACGAGTTGCCGCCGATGGCTTCCCTCGCCTCTGCTTGCCGCCTGTCCGCCAGGCTGGCGCGGTCCAAATTGCCTCACGAGGCAGCTGCTCGGGGTCCGTAATCAGCGACAGAACCCCCTCCCCGAACATCACACCACCACACAAAGTGAGCCTCATACTGATACCTTTTGCGCGCGCAGGCTTTCGGACGTCGGCTTCCTCCCTGGCTGCCCAGAACTTCACCATGCCCGCCCTCTCCCCCACCATGACCGAGGGCAACATCGCGACCTGGAAGGTCAAGGACGGCGACAAGTTCTCCGCCGGTGACGTCCTCCTGGAGATCGAGACCGACAAGGCGACCATGGATGTGGAGGCTCAGGATGACGGTATCATGATGAAGGTCATGACAGGCGACGGCGCCAAGGGCGTGCAGGTCGGAACGCGGATCGCAGTCATCGCTGAGGAGGGGGACGACATCAGCTCACTGGAGATCCCCGCCGACGAGGGCCCGAAACAGGCATCTGCCCCCAAAGCACCAGAGAAGAGCTCTCAACCAGAGCCGGTACCACAGGAGGAGCGGACCGCATCAGAGCCTGCCACACATGGCGCCAAAGGGAGCGGGAAGGCGCAGAAGCAGACCTACCCTCTGTTCCCCTCAATCATCCAGCTGCTCCACGAGAACGGAATCGACGAGTCTAAGGTCCACGAGATTCCTGCAACGGGACCCAAGGGCCGCCTGTTGAAGGGCGACGTCCTGGTCTATCTTGGCAAGGCGAAGGCAGACTCGGCTTCTAGCGTGGAAGAGCGGTACAACAAGCTGGCACACCTGGATCTTAGCAACATCAAGGTCGCCGCGAAGAAGGCAGAGAAGAAGAGCGCAGAGAAGCCAGCGAAGCCGGCTGCACCCGTAGTGGAGGACCTGCAGGTGACACTGCCCATTTCTCTCGCCCAGGTTATCGAGGTGCAGGGCAAGGTGCAGGACACCCTCGGCGCATTCCTGCCACTCTCGGCATTCATTGCGCGCGCCACCGAGGTCGCCAACGACGAGCTGCCTCTGGCGGCCGACTACAAGCCGTCCGCGGACGAGCTGTTCAACCAAGTGCTGGGCCTGGACACCGTGAGCTCCCAGGGCTCGAAGGGACACTATCTCCCTCAGATCTCTGCGTTGCCACCACCGGCATCGCTCTCGCAAAGAAGCTTCACTGCGGCCAAGCCCGACATATATGATATCCTCACGGGGGGCTCCGCCAGCAAGAAGGCGACCACTCCAACCAGCAGGCCGGCTGGGCTCTCCACGGGGGTAAACGTTTTCTCCCTCAAGGTGCCCAAGGCTGAGGAGCAGAGGGCGAAGGTGTTCCTCGAGAGGATCAAGACGGTCCTGGAGAACGAGCCTGGCCGGTTGGTACTGTGATTATTGAACAATACAGTACATTGGCAGCCGAGGCGGTTTTGTCATGCGCACACTGTACGAATACCAATTTGCATTGAATAGATATCGTGCCGAGCGTTCTATGCACGCATCGAACTAAGGTTTACTTGAGAGTGATTGCGACTTATTGTAATGACCTCGTCTCGTTCTGAAGTCTACTTGACTCGTACTCCACTGAATAAACGCCCCTGGTGATGCGTTGTACATGTTATCACCAACAACATATTTCGCCCGAATCGGACCAATCGGCTTGTGACTCCGCTACTGTGCTCTGAGCTTATTCTTATTAAAGTAATATTACCGTGCAGTCCTACGCAATACTAATTAAGACATTTCTTGATCCGTAAGTCAGCAGCACCGAATCGTCATTAACCTCAGTGCCCCTCTCAACAACAAAACAGACAGCACTGCACCTACACCGCTATCTGAGTAAGTCTCGAATGCTGCATGGTAGGAGGAGTGGAGATCCCATTATGTGGTACTATGGTACCGGATGCCAGCTTGCTGAAATCTTGATCGTACGCTGACGAAGCAACTGCCTAGAGCCGCGAATGTGAAGCGCTGACGATATACGCAGCTTCTACTTTCCCACAGACGATTCCAAGCTGTTGCCGCTCATGCCGGTCTGTAATGCGTTGAGGATGTCCCTATAGTCTTGCTTCCAAGCCTCCTCCAATCTCGTCGGGTTCCACCCCAGTAAGTTCCTCGCAACCATCCAAGTCATAATTTTGTGCCCTGCACATGTCCACAAGGTCGGCCCATTGTCTCGTTCGCACGCTTATTGAGCCTTGAGCGGGGCACTCCCTCTACTTGGGTGTATGCTCACGAGGCAGGACGCCAGCGCCAAACGCATGCAGGCACAGCTGCATCGTTTCCGTCTAAAGAACCCGTCCAACGGCAGTGGATATGATGCCCTGTTGCCCCGGTGATTTCCCCGTTGGAGAGACTGCGGAGACCTCGTTTAGCGAATAGCAGTCTTAAAGACATGTATATGAGAACTAGAGCACGGGTAATGACTATTTGAGAATGTAGATTGTATGGTCTTCTTATTTGCAATGAGTTCGAATACGCACATCTGATTAAGATCCTCCACGGGTATTCATTTCCAGCTACCTCAACGCGTATACGAGTGCTCACAGCCAGACGGCCGTCGCGGCCTGTGCCACCTCGCCGTCCTCCCTCTCCAGCTTCGTCGCAGCAACCTCCCTAAACTTCCTCCCGTCGAAGCCGAGTATGACCACGAACCCCTGCTCGCTGTCCGTCAGGGCGATGAACTCCTCGCCCGTTTCCGAGATGGGGCCCGGCGCGGGCTCGATGGCGTTGGCGAGCCCGCCGCTCGTCCTCGTCTCGAAGATGTCGACGGCCGGGCCAGCGATGTCACCGTCGGGACCCAGCTCGTACGCGGCGACGTACCCTTTCGTCTCGGGCTGCAGGCCCCGCGTCGAGGCGTACAGGTATCGCGGCCTGCCCGCGTCCTCGGACGTGTTGCTGAGCCGCACCTCGTCGGCCCAGAAGTCCTCGCACCGCTTCCCAGCGGGCAGGACGTCGAAGCCGTGCATGTGGTCGAGCGTGACGCCGTCGGCGGCCACGCGGAACGCGTCCACCATGCTGCTGTGCTCCTGCACGCAGTACAGCACGCGGCCGTTCGGGTGCGGCCACGTGTGGCGGGGCCCGTCGTGCGGGCGCGGGGAGATGTGTTTTGACCCGAGGGTCAGGGGCTGGTGAGTCTTCTTCTCGCCGCCATCGTCGCAGGCACCGGACTCGTCGACCGAGTACGTCCAGATGCAGTTGTGGCCTATGTCCGCGACGTACAGGCTGCGGCCGTCGGGGGAGAGGTCGACCGAGTGCGAGCCGTGGCGCAGGCCGCCGAAGCTGCCGTGGGCGACCCCGTTGCGCTTGCCGTCGTCGAGCTCCTCGGGCCGGCGGAACGAGACCTCCTGCGCCAGGGCGCCGATGCTTCCGTCGGCCTGCAGGCTGAACACCTCGCCCGTGGGGCCGCCAGCCGAGTACAGGTACTTGCCCGTGACGGCGACGTAGCCACTCAGGGAGCGAACTGGCTTTTGGTTCAGGAGCTCGACCGAGGCGTCGTCGCGGATGCGGTAGGACGCCACTGAGGGGGGATCAGTCCAGCACGTCGTGTAGAGCCGTGTCTTGTCCTGGGACAGGGCGAGCCACGAGTGGCCTCCCACGGCCGGGGAGGTCTTGGCCACTTTCAGGGAGGCATCGCCACCGGCCCGGGATGCGGGCTTGAACAGAAGCGTGTAGACCTCTGGTGATCTGAAGGTGCCGACTAGCAGCAGGAAGCCATCATGGACCATTGTTATGGGTGATAGTCGGATGTGGGGGTATCAGAAGAGGGGGGCCACGCTCGGAACATGTATGTGGACTAATACGGGTGGGCTCAAGGCCGCCAGAATGTAGGGGGGGGGTAGTATAAAGGTGATGTAAATAGATGCCGTGTACCCAAGCCACAAGAAGACTGGAGATTACACGTGGAATATAAAAAAAGCAAAGTAGACGAATAGAGACTATGGGGTCGATCAACAACCTTAGTGTCTGTCTTTAATAAGAAAGCATGGGAGAGGGCCGTGTCGGTACTTGTGTGGGATGTGGTGCGAGGTGGACTTCTGGGTCTACATAATTATGTGACAAGTGCGGATAAGGGGCAGCAGCAGCAGCAGCAGCAGCGTCGTCGTCATAGAATAGGCGGTATCACAGGAGCGGAGTGGGCAGACCAAGAGGGAGAAGGACAGCCAATTGTTAATTTTTCATGGAGAAATTCCAACATAAAGTTATCCCATAACGTGTAGGCGGTCGCTGGGGAGGAGGGTATATGAGAGAAGTCGACGATGGTGAGACGCTGGGTTGTTAGCCGTCCGTTGCCCCATTCCGTAGATCCCCGTCCCGTAGACACGGCGGGACTGGCGCGGGTATGAGTGTGCACTGCACTGCACTGCACTGCATGGTGCTCAGACGGGGCTGGCTTGCCGGTGTAGTGTAGTCTACACGGCACTTCTTCTTGTCTGCGGTTGCTCTAACACCGTCGGTGGTTGAGATAGTAGTGCGAGCAGCCGGTAAAAGGCAATCGATCGGATGTGCACAATGTACTGGGTGCGCCTTCCGACGACCTCTTTTTTTTCCTTGCATGCGCGTCCACAATCGGCCGAGCCAGCGAGCAAGCAAGGTTCAACGTTCGCTTCAATTCCGACTCGCCAGTCACGCCGTACACTTTTGGGTCCCTAGTCAAATATTCCATGTTGAACTTGTTGAACTCTCGTCCGATGTCCAGTCAGGAGATTCCCGCGGTTAGTGTCGGAAACCTTCGTGGCTTGAGCCTCTCCCCCTGTGCAAACTCCCCGTCACACCCCCCCCCAACACCCAACCCTCGACCGTCCGCCTTGCCAAACCCTATGTGTCTTATCAAGCCCTAACCCTCCTTCCATGCATATCTTAAGGTTACAATCAAGACTATATTCTAAGACATGCCCTCCTCATATGCACCAAGTCGGTCCGGCACTGTTATCATGGACCTATCATGACCACACCTATGCTACACCCCGCACTCTGTATCTCTTGATGTGGTACGGCGAGAGATAGCGGTGTCATGGGCAACAATCTACGATCGGTCCTAAGACGGACCCCAAAATATATAGGCCCTCGCAGGCCTGTACTGCGAGGGAGAAATGTAGGACCAATTGCTGCTTTGTTCCACTGTGAATTAGTGCGACTGACATTGTGTGCCACAGCATAATCATGGGTCAACAAGACTGGACGGATGAAGCGGCATGGCCACCGGGGACCGTTCGCCTGGAGAAACTGCTTGGAGATGGGCACGCCTCTCAGGCCGAGGTCATCCTGCAGCCTCGCCCGACCAGCGACCCGAATGACCCTTTGACTTGGCCGAGATGGAGGAAGTATCTGAATTTTGGCCTTGCAACTTTCTATGCCATGATGGCTTTCGGCCAGATCAATGCGACGACACCCACCTGGGGGCCAATGATGGACGAACTGGGCTTTGATGCTGTTCTAATGTGAGTCGAGTTCAACTTCACTTGCAAATGGTCGTTCTTCAGCTTTATTTGCCAGGATATGACTCCTAAATAATTTACCGTCTTGGCCGTCGCTTGAGAGGCGACCCTCTTCGGTGCTGCTGGGGCATCACATGCTGATCGTCAACGCAGGAACAATACGTACGCCATTGGCTGCGCTACCCTTGCTCTGGGCAGCTTCATGCTCATTCCCTTCGCTCTCAAATACGGTTTGCGGCCAATCTACGTGCTTAGCAGTGCTGCTCAGATGGCAATTATGATCTGGGCTGCCCGCACCGTGACGGGGGGCGACTGGTGGGGCGTGAATGCACTCCAATGCTGGGTTGGGTCGCTCGCCGAGACCATGGTGCAGATGACGGTCGCCGACGTCTTTTTCGTCCACCAAAGGGGCCTGATGAACTCGATTTACATCTGGGCCAGCAACTTCGGCTCTAGCCTCGCACCCGTGGCTGCCGGATTTGTCACGGCCTCCCAGGGGTGGAGGTGGGTGTGGTGGTGGATGGCCATCTTCTTCGGAGTTGTCTTTGTTGCCTTCATCTTTGGATTCGAGGAGTCGAAATTCGACTGGAATGCAGCAGTCATCATTGGTGTCCCCCCTTCGCTGGACGTGGGCAGCACCAACAGTGGTGTCGAAGGCCAGGCCGACAAACAACAGCCGGCATCAGATCCCGAGAAGGCGGCTCCGGCAGACCTGTCTCCGGGCGATGAGCCCCTGACGTCTATTCAGATCGACCCTTCTATACCTCGCAAGACATATTGGCAGAGACTCGGCCTCGCGACCACGACACCAGGGCCGTTCATGTTGTTCGCACGGCACGCGTACCAGCCCTTTCAGATACTGTTCACCATTCCCGGGGTGGCGTATATGTCCTTGGTCTATGCTGTGCTCTTGGCATGGTCAACGGTCATGTCCGCGGCTCTCAGTACGTACATGATTTTGCCGCCTTACGACTTCAATTCGACCCAGATCGGGCTGATGAACCTGGCCCCTTTCATTGGCAACACCCTGGGTTCCTTGATCTGCGGGCCACTGAGCGACTGGAGTATCTTGCGGTTGGCAAAGAGGAACCACGGCATCTATGAGCCCGAGATGCGTCTTTGGGTCTTCGTCCCCTTCATCCCGTTCCAGGTGGCTGGTGCCTTTTGGTTTGGTAAGAATTCCCTGGCAGTGGCTTTTTGCTCGTGTAACCCTCAAGACATATCCATTCGAGCAGGCAACTCTAGGCAGATGGGCCTCTTCGGGTGACGCCACGGCCACCTTGCGAGCCGCAAGCCTAAGCCGCTAGAGCCAATCAGTTCACGAGAGGATCGGTCTATCATTTCTCAGATACGGGCCCTGCTGCGCTCAATTCTTCCTTCTGTGTGGGGTATGCTTTACTGACGACATAGGCAGGGTATGCTCTACAGGACGGCCAGTCTTGGGTCGCTGTAGCCTTTGCCTCTGGCATATGCAACTTCGGGTCCGCGCCCATCTCGAGCATTGCCTTGACATACCTGACGGATGCCTACAATGAGGTGAAGAGCAGATCATTTCAGGCGCTATGGGGAACAATGCTGACAATAATGTGCCCAGATCATCGGGGATGCCCTTGTGGCGCTCACGTTTTCGAGGAATACAATGAGCACCATCTTTGTCTTCTCCATGACTCCGTGGATCGGACGCGTCGGCATGGCCAACGTGTTCAACACGATCGGAGCTATTGGTCTTACGGTCCTACTGTTCGCCTTTGCTTTCCTGTGGAAGGGCAAACTGTGGCGCTCTCGGAACACGAAGCGCTACAAGCAATTTGCTGCGAAGCAATTTGATCCTCGACCTATCGATAATCGCGTCTAGCATTTTACCCGCGCGGGTGTTTGGCTGTGGTAAAAAAGAAACTCAATAAATTAAGCCACGTGCAGTTGTTGCAATGCAATTCTCAGTCGCTCGGGTCATGTGTCATAGGACTATTGAAGCCTGGCAAAACGTGGCATGGTCTTTGAAGGATTCAATTGAAATTCTCCGAATGCAAGACAATCCTTTCAGCTGGTCACCCAGACGGGTCCTCTGGGGTTTTGATGTGCTGGCCGCCAGATGTCTCATATCCACAACTCAATTCCCGAGCGACACGGCCGCAACGGGAGCAAGACGAGAACCGGTAGATTTTGGCATAAGTCATGGCAGCCTTGCCAATTCGCGCCGTCCGTGTGGATCATCAGAATTGGGCTGCAGCTAAAAGTAAATTTGGCGATCCTGCTTGCGAGCATGCCGATCCTGCTGACTCCGCCGGCCCAGTGAAGGAGCAGGCCGCCTTGCGGCGCGGCTGCACCAACAGCGCAATAATCAGCCCCCAACTGTCCAAAACTGGCCAACACCCACCTCGTGGCAACCCCAGCCGCACGAACGCATCATGTTGGGTGGACTGGGTGGCATTGGTGTTGGTTGCACATGTATTGCGCCTCAGTAAGCCCGTTGCAGGTGGACACAGATGAATACACATAAAGACGCCATGCGCCGCAACGCCCCCGTGCCCAGGAAGGATTCAGCAGTGCTGACCTCCTCTTCCACTCGTTCCCAGCCTTGAGACACTGGCTGCACTTGCCCAAACATGCTTTTCTCATCGCCATTGGCGGGTGCAGTCGCGCTGCTTTCCGTGCAGGGCGCCGCCGGCGCTGTGATATCGATTGACAAAGCCAGGAGGAACGAGTCGACCGTCGTCAGGTACTCGCTGCCACAGGACTCGAGTGACCCAGCGGCGAGATCAGCAGAACTTGACGCGACGCGAGCCGGGTACGAGTATGGCCCACCGGTAGCTGGCGGGCCGTTCTATCCCTCTGGAGAGCTCGGGGCCGCAAAGGGCGCGGCAGACCTGGCGTCCCTTCAGGCCGACCTTACGCCTCAGGAAGCACTCGTGGGAAAGGACGCTGCGGCGGCTGCTTCTGCACAAGCAGCTGGAAAGGTATGCGGTTATCGCCCAGGTTTGTTCGTTCGGGGCGGTTTTTACTGACCTTCCGTGTTAGTTCAATGGCTTGAAAACTGTGGAGGACTATGAGCTGCTGTACGACGGCCAGTGGACCAATGCATTGCCAAGGGGCCCCGTGCCGGGTGTGCTCAGCAATTACACCCAGGATCTGCTGTTTTCGATGGAGCGGCTATCGACCAGCCCGTACGCTATCAGGAGGCTCGTCCCTGGGACCGATGGGATCCCGTTCTGGGTCAACGACTCGGTGACGCTCAAGGTTGCCGGCTCGCCATTGTGGGCTCTGTTCCTGGAAGGCCGTCTCTTTTATGCGGACCACTCGGACCAGGCAAACCTTCCTCGCACTGAGAGGTTCGCGGCGGCTTGCGACGCCTTGTTCTTCATTGATAAGGCGTCAGGGGACTTCTTGCCCCTGGCCATCCGGACCGGCGTCGGGCAGAGCACCATCTACACGCCTGAAGATGATGCCGCCGACTGGCTCCTGGCGAAAGTCTTGTATAACGCGAACGACTTCTGGTTTGCACAGTGGAACCACCTTGCTGCCACCCACCAGGTCCTGCAGATCACATGGCTTTCGGCCATCAGGTCGTTGAGTGTGGCGCATCCCGTCTATGCTTTGCTTAATCGCCGTAAGTACATCCAATTAAATCCGTCGTTAGGCTTGTACTGACCTGTTGAAATCATAGTCGCCTTCCAGGCTTTTGCTATCCAGCCGCTCGCAGCGTCCATCCTGTTCGAACCTGGCGGTGCGGTGGATCAGGTCTTTGGCTTCACCGGCGCGGCGGCGCAGGACTATGCCACTGGCCTCTACAACGGTGGCCACGGTGACTTCCAGGCCAACTACTTCAAAACCGATCTGGAGAAAAGGGGCCTCATCAACTCCAAAACCGGTCCTGCACTGAAACACTTTCCATTCTACGAGGACGGCTCCGTGATATACGACGCGACCAGGACGTTCATGACGTCCTTCGTGGAATCATACTACGCGTCCGACTCGGACGTCAAGGCCGACGTGGAGCTCCAGGCATGGGCAAAGGAGGCCAACGGGCCAGCCAAGGCGCACGACTTTCCCTCGACCATCTCGACCAAGGAGGCCATCATCGACATCCTCACGCACGTGGCCCACCTCGGCTCGACGGCGCACCACGCAGTCAACACCAACGAGCTGCTGTCCGTGTCGTCGACGCTCCCCTTCCACCCACCCGCGCTCTACTCGCCCGTGCCGACCACCAAGGGCGGCGACCCGGACGTGGCGGCGTTCCTGCCCCCCTTCAGCCAGGTGGTCACGCAGCTCAGCTTCGCAGGCCTGTTCGCGCGCCCGCTGCTCGAGAACACGAACCGCAGCCTCGTGCACATGTTTGACGACCCGGAGATGCTGGGCAAGATGAACCCGGCGGCGGAGGAGGCGGCGGCGGAGTTCAAGGGCGCCATGGAGGCGTTCAGCGACCGTGTCGCCGCGCGAGGGTTCGATGCCCAGGGGTTGAGCCAGGGGATGCCTTTTGTTTGGCAGGCGCTTGACCCGCGAGTGGCGCCGTACTCGATCACCGTCTAAGTGTGGCCGGCCAGATACAGCATCTGACATGATGCTTAATGATAAGATGTAATATTGGGTTCCGGTTTCACGCTGCTTGTTAGGTATATAATTCACATACACAGCGACGCTTAGAGAGACCTGGGCGTGTTTGTAACCGTGTAAGTAGATGTTTGGGGCTAGGTGTCATATCCGATGGACCCGAAACTGGAGCGCCCACCGGCAACTGCACCCAACACAAAAGCACGACAGCTTCACGATTGTCCCATGTGATGTTTGTTGGAGAACCATGCCGGTGTCGACGTAACGCGCTACGCGGACGTTTTTCTCCTCACAATAGCTTACTACGACTGCTACGTAAGCATCCCTATTTAGTAATGCAACTAAATGCTAGTCCTGAACTCTCTGTGCGCCTTTCTCGACTGCTAGACCGCATGTCAGCAAGATCGGCAGCCAGCCACATCACACATTTCATCGAGATGGGCGTCGACGCCCACACTGGGCAGAGTGTCTGAAGTGTCAGGGCCGCCAGGGGCAGGCAACGTCGAAACCAGATCCCCCATGAAACCCCCTGGCAATCGGGCACGTCGGGAGGTCGGGCTGGCTAGAAGGTTGCATTCCTCAACAGACAAGGGGACTTTGACAGCAGGGCCAGCCAGCCACGAAGCGAGCTGCGAGTCAGCTGTCAACAGAGGAATGCAACAGGAAGCTTCCGAGCATCCGCGCCCCCGTTGGCTTGGGCTCTTTTGCCCAGCAAAAGGGGAAATGAGAGCGACATCGACGCGACGACTGTTGGTGGTTGTACCCGAGGGCCGGCCGGGCTCTGCTAGCTTTGTCTTTCCCAAGCTGGGAGGTTGCTAGACAAGCCAGAGTCAAGTGAGCCGGTGTGAGTGTGCGTGCGTAGCAACAAAGACTGGATTGAGAGAGTTGGTTGGTTGGAAGGAAACGAGCCCATCTTCTTCTATTGCCCGTCAACTCGAGCCTAACGCACGAACAATCAATCAATTAAACCAACCAACAAACCAATAGTCAATCAACCAGATAGATCAATCAATCACGCGGCACCGCGCTCGGGCAGAGGACGTTCCATTCCAGCCCCAGTCCAGCCCCAGCCCTCTCCCGGGAAACCCAATTTATAATATACTCTCAGCTCACCCTATACCATCATACCATACTTACACGGCGGATCTGCCCCTCTTCCGACGGGGTCTTGCGTCGCCCAACGGCAATTGTTTTACTCACTTTCTCGTGCCACGCGCGCCAGCCCAGCCTCACCCGCTCTCACCGCATTCGCCGGGCGGTTCGAAAACTCAGTTTCCCTGGCAGCCGTTCCGCTCCTCGTTGTTAATAAGCCGAATCATACAGTACACTCTCTAGGTACCCCATGAGCCCTACTGCCGCGCACTAGGCCGACCCCACTCCTGTGGATTGAGACAACGAACAGACAGGACAAGACAGCGGATCAACAGACCAGCAGACAGACAGCCAGCCAGCGAGGCAGGCCAGGCAGGGACGTAGCCGAACAGCAATAACATAGCTTCCTGCCCTCCTGTCGCCATCGGCTCCCCTCCGTCCCGGTCTCTACGCGGAAGAGAGACACCCATACATACACGGGGTGCCTTAGCCGACCATTCCGGCACTTCCATCGCAGCAGGCTAGCTAGCACCCACCGCCGGGCAGACAGACTCTCTCCCACCGAGACCGAGACGCGCCACCCCTCCTTCCGCACGCTCGAGAGGCCGAGACCACACCCGGGAATTTGCCCGGATCCACCTTAATAATCCCGTCCACTTGAACGCCTGCCGGGGGCCTGACCTTCCCTTCCCGCCCTCAGCGCCGCCCGGGGAAGCCTTCGACAAGCCGGAGTCGGGCCGCCCATGGCGGCACCGAACCCTGTTCACCCCATCTTCGGCTGCCCCCCTTCTCATCCCCATTGTTGTTGTCCGTACCCTTACTAGTCCCCCTGTCCTACCTGCGGCCCCCAGCCTGTCGCCATGACAAGGCCCAAGGTCCCTGATGACAAGAGGATACGTACCGCCCAGGCTTGCGAGTCTTGCAAGCGCCGGAAGCAAAAGGTGAGCCTGTCTTTTTTCCAGTCCTGTCTGATGCTGCCATACCATGTCAGCATCTAGAGCCAATCACCTGTCCATGCTGGCCAGGCCCGTCCTCTTTACTTCTCTCTCTACTCCCATCCTTGCATGAACATCAGCTCCCTTGATGCATCCGTCTGGTCTCGACTTTGCATGGACGTGGTCGGCCCTGACATTATGAGAATGCCTCTTCCCTACCCCCCAACCTCTGCCATGTTGTCGAGGCCGGCCCTCATGCTGTAAGACGCGACAGTGCCGGGCTTGTTCCATGCTTCTGTTCGCCGTGGGCGCAGCCATGCCCGTGTGCTGTGGATCTGGAATTTAGCACACACTTCTACTAGACCCTGCACATTGCTCCCCAGCCCATGGCAGCTCATATTGATGGTATGCATGCCTACATATACGTGCCAATGCTAACGGTTGACGTAAATCCAAAAAGTGCAATGGGCTGAAGCCGTGCAACACCTGCTCGAAGCGGAACCTAGTCTGCGACTACCTCTCTGGCCATGGCCACTCGACGCCGGGCCAAGGCGGCCAGGGCGAGATCGTGGTGTCGGCCTCGTCCCCCAACAAGCGTAGGAAGTCGACGCCAGACACCATGGGGTCGGACGAGGGATCCGCCCCCAAGAGGACGAGGGTCGTCGGCGGCGGCGGCGGTGACGTGCGGAACGCCCACTCGTCGCAGCAGGCCGTGGACACGACCGAGCCGTCGAGGCTCCTGGGCCTCCCTACCCCGATACCTGGACCCCCATTACCCGGCCAGCCGGGCCGGGAGGGCGAGGCAGAGGCTGAGCCCGAACCTGAGGTCCAGTCGAGACAGAGCACCGTGAGCGGTGCCGACGAGATTGCCGAGGTGTACACCGAGACACGCATGCTGCAGGATCCCACCGGGAGGCTTTGTATGTGAAATACACCACACACTCACCACACGAGTGTGTCTCGCTGACGCTGGAGAATAGTATACCTGGGTGATTCCGCTACACTGTCCTACCTGCAGTTCATTCGCATGATAGTCGAGAGCGTAGACGGGCCCTCGCAGTTCACAATGGACCCCAGCCGCCACCGGCTGATGGAGTTAACGACGAGTCTTCCGCCGGATTATCGCACGTCGCTCTTGCTTCCAGACCGGAGGACGGCAGATGTTCTCATCAGATCATACCTCACCAATGTGAGTCTCACTTGGAGCATCTCTAATTGTCCCTGACAGCCCACAATTGGCAGTTCGAACTGTCCATGAATTGATCGAGCACCCCCAGTCTCTGCAACACTGAGCTGGACAAGAGCTAACATTCAGCAGACCAATGGCCTGATAGAGGTGTTTGACAGGAAAATCTTCAACCAGCGGCTCGAGGTCTGCTACCAAGACCCGCTGGCGGCTGAGCCCACCTTTCTGTGTCTGCTCTACCTCGTCTTCGCCATCGGCCTCGTGCTCGCCACGCCGGCCCCCGGCAGCCATGATGACAGCGTCATCAAGAACTTGCAAACGAGCACCGCGGATCGTGCCGAGATGTTCTTCATGAACGCCAAGTGCTTATGTGACCCGACCTCCGGATTCGAGGATGCCGATTTCTGGAGCGTTCAGGCGCTGCTGCTCATGTCGCTCTTCAAGTTGGCTAGAACAAAACGTAATGCTGCGTATGCTTACCATGGTAAGATACTCGAAACCACATGTGGAAGTTCTGTCCCAATGCTGACTATTCACAAGGCATGGCGGTGAGGTCTGGTTTCGCCCTTGGGCTTCACAGGCAGGAGACGATGGTCATATTCCCGGTCCCGGACCGCATCGTGAGGAGGAACGTGTGGAGGAGCCTCTACGTCCTGGACCGTTTCCTCGCAGCCGCACTGGGACGACCAACATCGATATCGGAAGAGGACTGCTCCGCAGAGGCGCTCGTCACCCCGGAGAGATACCTTGGCCAGGAGAAGTACCTGGCCGACACAAACACAGATCCGTCGTCGTCGAGCGGCCTGAATGCCGCTGTGCGGAGCTGCCAGGTTATCGGCATCATACTGAAGAAGATCTACGCGCAGCGCAAGATATCGACGAAGCTCGCCCAGGAGATCTCGGAGCAGTGCAAGGGCGGCCCGCAGAAGTACCACGCCGGCCTTCACTGGCGGCAGGCCATGAACACGGGCATCGACCCGGCCCACGGCATGGCCGTTATCCACGTCAATCTGCTCTACTGCCACGCGGTAATCCTCCTTACCAGGCCCTTCTTCCTCTTTCTTATGAACAGGATGCAGCAGGAGAGGCTTGGGGTTCCACGGGCAGCGATCCGTCCCGGCTCGAAGATGGAGAAATTCTCTGAGGCCTGTGTCAACGCCGCGTACCACACTGTTGGCCTGGTGCAGATGGGCCACGAGGGCAACTACCTGCCGCAACGCGACCCGTTCATAATGTAAGTGTGCCCTCTACTTCTTGTGGTCGATACCACAACAATTTGCACTGTGACGATCCACGAGTCCTGACCACAAAGCAGCCACTTCCTCTTCGCCGCAGCCCTGGTGGTCCAGAGCAACGAGTTCGCCTCCCTGCACAAGAACCCCTCGTACGGCGAGACCTACCAACAGGCCCTCTCCATCATGACCTACTGCGCCAAGACGGACCCCCAGGCCAGCAGGCTCGTCTACATAATGACGACCTTCCACAACGTCATCGTCTCCCGCGCCCCCGCCTCCTCGTCCCTGCGCGACCCTTCCTCCATCCCCAACACACCCGCCGGCGCCAGCCTCGTCAGCACCCCGGACCCCATGGCCAACTTCTTCCTCTCGCACTCGACGCCCACCACGGTGTCCGCGGCGGCCCAGCAACAACATCACGCGCCGACCAGCGCCCCGGCGCCCGCCTCCTCCAGCAGCGGCAGCGCCTTCGACCCGGCCCTCTCCTCGCATCCTCATCACCCACAGCACCACCAGCCGCAGGCGCCCGGCGGCTTGCACAGGCGCGACTCGGCCAACACCAACGGCCCGCCGACGTGTGGGCCCTCGCCGTCCCCGGGCATGATGCCCACCGCGCTGACGCCGACTACCTCCTCGACCGGCGGCGACCCGATTATAGACGCGGAGTGGTTCCACTGTAAGTACAAGCCTTGTCCTTCAACATATTATCCCCCTGTCGTGTTTTTAGTTCAGGCCCTCTATGCAGACGATTAACACAAATATACGTAGTCGACACGCTGTGGGAGAACTGGGCCGCCACGCCGCAACCACCGCAGCCGCAGGGCCCGCCCCCTTCATCCTCCGCCGGCGCCCCGGCCCAGCACCAGCAGCTGGCCGACCCGGCGCTGTTCGGGGACCCTGCCATGGGCGGCTTCGACGCCTCGGGGCCCGGCGGCGGCGGCGGCGGTCCGGGGTCCGCGTTCGCGACGCCACCGCTGCCGGGCACGCAGCAGCAGAATGGCTCCGGGATGAATGTGCCGCTTTACCCGATGATACGGTTCGCGGAGTGACAGAAGCGGTCTGTCTGTGTGTCTATGCAGAGGATCGATGGGTAGTTGACAGAGCGTTGATTCCGCCACCTGGCTCAGATTTGGGGTGTGCGCGGATGGAGGGATGATGAAGCATTGTCAAGGGGCATTGAGTCGGTTCCTCCTCTGTCCCGTTGATTTTGGTGGTTATTTGAGCAGGGGGAAAGGGGGGGGGGAAGAAAACCTGATATGTATGTGTGCATGTGTGCATGTGTGTATGTATGTCTTTACGTCCTTGGACAAAAAAAAGGAAGAAACGTAGCAAGGCGCTGGTGCTAGCCGAGTTCGAGTTCTTTTTTGGGGACGAAAAGTTTTTGGGTCGGCGCAAGAGAAGGGGGGTGGGGGAAGGTCAATGGAGGCCATGGAGGGAACACACACATGGAAGTGCGACGGTAGACTAATATGTGCAGGAAACCCTTTCATATTTCCCCCCGCGAGTGAGTATGCTTAATGAAAAGAGGAAGGCCACAAGAAGACGAACAAGCAAAGGAACAAAATGATGAGCGACCGACAGCTAGTGGAAAAGAGAACGAAAGACATACCAGCACAGGCCGGATCCCAATGTTGTCAGAGGGGGGCATTCGAACCCAGAGTGTCCGCAAGTCCGTACCAAACCGCTACTACGGAGATCTTTACTTGCCCGAGGTTGACGTTTGCGGTATGCAGCCATATTTACTTACACCACAAGTGCTTCAGAATTCAGCTGGACTTGCCTTTATCACACCAGTATGGATGGGATGGTGCTGATGGTTGGAGGGCGCTTATCTCAGATTGGCCATATTTACTGCAGCCAGGCTTTCTAGTTGGTCCTTGGGAGTAGGCTGTTCCATGTCCACCGTAGATGATCCGTAACATGGAGCCTTGGCTCCTGTTGCCCACCAAGGTTCCAACTACACACAGGTCAGCCTGGATGGATCTACTTGGCTATGATCGACTTGCTGTCTAGTAAGATGCGCGCAAGGAACAAACACGGTGCTCAGGACTGAGACCACAGAGACGGCAACATATCACGAAACTATTCGATTAAACCTAATGCCGACAAACACCGTAAGCTACCTTCCACACATGCCTTATAACCAGACCTTTAGACCAAACCCGGACCATTACCCCAAACTCCTTCCCGCTCCCGCGAGGGACCATGTTGACGTAAAGATATACTCCCCCTTTCTCTATCTAGACACGCAGGTATCACGTCCATGTTTTCGGGCCGAAAGTTTGCCCCTGGGGTAGCACCGTCTGGATGGCCGTGTCCTGGAAGTCCATCGTGGTGGTGATGACGTTGTTGCCCCACCAGCTGGGAGGGTCAATGCTGTTTAGAGTGAAGGCGAAGAAGATGGTAAGCGTGCTGAGGGCGAGGCCCAGGTCGAGACCGGAAGATGTCAAGAAGTTGAGGCGGCTCCACCAGGCGAAGTAGCGCTTGCGAATGTAGTACTGGAAAACGAAGCCTACGATACCCCAGGTCAGGTAGTTGAGTGGCGTGGCTGGCGGGATTGATCCCGCGCCGCCAAAGATGAGCGGCGCCATGAGGTACTTGACGGGTGACTTGGGCCACTTCTTTGCGGCAAAGTAGATGATGATGGGCACGATGGCGCCGATGCCAAAGAAGATGAAGAGACCTGAGTAGATTTGGCCAGGCGAGAACATGCGAGCCGGTCCAATGAGACCCCAGATGACGGAGGCTGGAGGAATGTTAGCATCACACGTGTCTGACTGCATTGACAAAGGTACTTATTTATCTTACCTGAAAAGAAGACTTTACCGCCTGGGCAGGTGAAATGTTCGCGCTGGGTTGTTGTGCAAACCTCCGGGATGGCCGCCAGCGCAGAGTTGAGGACAGCGATCTGGATGAAACACGAGAATGTCGTTGCGACCACCTGCGACATGAACATTGTCCGTGGCGGGATCTTCATGTAGTGTCCAAATTTGAGGTCGCCCACAAAGCTGAGGGCCTGGCTCATGGTGATATACCCAAATGTCTTGAAAATCATCAGAGCAAGGGGGCGACCGGGCTGGATGTAGCCGAATACGAATTCGGTCAGGACGTTGAGACCGATTTGGTTATTGGTGATGGCTTGGATGATTCCAATCGGCAACGAGAAGCAGAAGGAGATTGCTACGGACAGCAAGAACGCCCACCACGTCAGATTGGTGGGGAATGCGAGCACGGCGACGAAGCCGATAGCAAGCATCTGAGATAAGTGCGTTAGAGTGCGATATGACATTAGTGTCAGATCAGGACAAACTCACCAGTACAAACAAGCTCATGTACCACCAGGTCGGAGCCTCGGGGTACTTCCTCATCAGCTTCATGTGGATGTCATCGTCCTCGTTCTTCGAGTTCTTCCACTGAGACCAGATCATCTTGCCGTGGTGCAGATATGTATACACGATGAGGGAAGCAATAGCAGCAAATGACAGTCCGTAAGACATGGCGAAGGTCGTGCTGATGAAAAGAGGCGAATATTCCTTGTAAGCCACTTCGTTCAAGGTGAACTCGGGTGTCAAGATCCGCGACACGTTGTAGGTCGAACCCGTGTTGTCATAAGTGCTACTATCGCTCATGGGCAGAAACTCGGCAAACCAGACACCGGAGTAGTGGAAGACAGATGCTCCAATGATGAAGAAGGTGAAGACTCCAATAAGGGTGTTGGCAATGGCATGAAAAGGTGGGATCAGAGGCGAGCCAACGAAACCCGCGATCTGGGACCAGTCGAAGGTGATGGGAAGCAGAGACAGGCCAGTCGTATAGCCAAACAGCTGATTGACGACTGGGTTCTGCGGAGCAATCCACGTGGCGAAGGCAAAGGTACTCAAGAACTGGGCCAGGTAGCCAGGAATGAAATAGTAGACGAAGGCACCGAGTGTGATAATCCCGAACCACCTGTAACGAGGCATTTTACCACCAAGCACGGTGGGGTCCGGGTTTTCGTTGCCCTCGTACATCGCGTTCATCAGTGTCACTGACACCAGGTTTCCAGGCCAGATCATCGCCGCAGGATAGACTGTGTCTTTGTTAGTTTTGTCAATAATTCCCTATGCGTTGGCCATGCTCACCGAGGAATTTTCTCATAATACCAGCGATGCCATAACCAAGGGACTGGGTCGATATGGTCAGCATTAGCTGGAAAGGTATTCCGAAATCCTGCTTGTAAAACACTTTCTGCGCCAGGATAATATCAGTAGCATAGGCGACAGAAAATGATACACTGGCCATCACAACGATGATAGAGTGCTCCTTGATGTTGAAAGGCCCAGGGTTGAGCGACCACCGCAGCCCAAAGGTGTTGAATTGTCGGGTGGGCATGACCTTGGCCCAACCGTGGCCCATAGGCCAGGCAATGATCTGAGCAATCAGCGCACCAAGGCCGATGGCGGGATTTCGGAGAGAGAACAAGGTATTCATGGAGGCGCCAACGACGACAAGAACCAGTCCTATGGTCCAAGCACGGACCTGTCATATATGGTTAGAAAGCTATGTGTCGTTGTCAAGACTGGTTGCACTCACGGTGTTGCACGGTGCGTCGACATCATAGTTCCGGACGGCAGCCCTGACTTCGGGATAGGGCGAGTCCTCCTCCCCTTCCTTGTTGATACTCATGACCTTCTCCTCGTCGGAATATGTCGAAGCCGATGAGCCACGGGGAGGTCCCAGTGCCGGTCGGGTATACTCCTCGGGGAGGTTAGGATCTAAGAGAAGTTCGTATTCTGATCCTTCTTCATCACTGTCATCTGGTTGGAGGTTAGACTCACCCCATAGCGAGAGGCGGTGCTTGAGGTCATCGACAGGACTCATCCGACGACCCAGAGGGGTGTCGAATGTCGACCCTGATGCCTCCACCTCCCTTCCACTGACCTCCACGACATCGACCTTTGAGCTCGAGTTGCTATCGCTTCCCGCCATATCGGACTTTGATGCCGTACCAGACGGCTTGTCACTATATGGCTGGCCCATGTTGTAAGGACCGAGAACAGGGAGAACGAGGCACAGTGTTCGAGCTCAGGGGTAGACGCGAGAGAGGGGTGGGTGCTATATAGGGGCTATCTGGTTGTCCAACAGACGACTGCGGACGTGACGGGCTCGGTACCACGTGCGGCTCAGAGCCAGCGCTCTGTCGATCCCAAACTCAGTCGATCCCAGACGGACATGAAGCGTCACGCGAGAACGCCAAAGTAGGCGTCAGATAAGGCAGTGCGATGGGATTCGCCGTCCGCACAAGGAAGCTTGTTTTCCGGGCCTTCGACCGATGTCCTGGTCTGGGACCAGTATCTCAGGAGCCACAGCGCCGGGAATGCTTGGACAGCGGCGGCAGATGGCAGAACCGGGGAGGCTTGTCAGTCGAGGGTTGCCACGCGTGATCTCCGGGATGGGTGGTGACAGTTGGTGGAATGGGATGCTGAAACCTAGCGTTGACCTCGAGATGCGGGTTGTGGGAGGGCAGAAAGCGTGGTTGATAGTGAGCTTGTAGTACGGAAGTGTGTGGGTTCGTGGATATCCAGACTGCCGATCGAGAGACGGCTAGTCAATTCATGCAAAGGCAAGAATTCCAGATTGTGATGGTGGTGTTTCCCTGTCGCTAAGCTTTGGGATGGGACAGCCGCAGAGCTTGTGGAAGCCGTCCGATAAGGGGCCAGAAACAGAATCTGGGCAGGCTGAAACCGACTTGCGGCAAGCACAGATTGCATAAACTGGCGATTCTGAGTGTTTGCGCAGTACCGCAGGACCGAACACTGCAGGATTTATTGGATGGTTCGTCGTTACGACAGGCCGGGAAGCAATACAACGCTGCAAGAGGCCGATGCAGTCGCAATGGTCCCCGTCTGAAGTCTGGATGCACCCTTGCGATAGGTCCAACTTTCGCTCATGCGCAACAATCGGTGTGGGCGGGAAGACGATGCGTCTAAACAATTTGATGCTTTCTGAGAGAGATTGCGTGCTGGAAACTGTGGTGGAAGTGAAACAGAAGCAAACGGATGCCAAAGGTTGTCGAGTTCTACCGTGGTTGAGAATGCGTGCAGCAACTTCAGACCTGCTTCGTGAGAGGATGGATTCGGAGGCCAAGTGGTCGAGGGAAGCACGGCTGAGTCGTTGCTTACCCGGCAGCGGCGGCTCAAGTGAACAAACTAGTAGATAAGGAAACAAATGCCCCAGGTTAAAATGCGACGAGACGGAGAAGGAAGATCCATCGTAGTCGATGTGATCGAAGAAACACTTGTCCTGGGAAACCTGGGGAAAGAGGCTCCTTCGCCTCACACTACTCAGGGGCCACGCTCTGCGACGGATCGACTTACGTCGTCTTTGTCGTCGTCAGGGTCCAGCCTGACCCTGGTCTGGGTCGCGCCTATTCAGGTCTAGATTTAGAAACGTCAAACGTCCAACGAGGCCCACCGCCTGCCCGTTGCGGAAGCACCAACTCTGTCCAACTGCCAAAAACACGCGCGCTCTGAGAAAGAGGCACTAGCCCCGGTACGGACGGATCTACCGAGCGTCTAAACTGCCCAACTGACTGCGAGCCTGCATCAGCACCAGCACCGACTTGGAAACTCGGCGACCTTCAGCTGTCAGTTTCACCAGAACTTAAACATCTGGTATTCCCCCACGGTATCCCGTCTGAACTCAACCAAGCTTCCTCGTCTCAAGCAAAAACCCACTTGCTGCCAGCCACTGTTTCGCCCCACAAGCCTTGGGCTTGCTTGCCACGTTCTAGACACCAAGCCAGGACCAGTTTCTACTTGGGCAATGGAAGCATGCGACGAGTTGTCGTGACAGGTCTAGGCGCTATCAGCCCTCTGGGGGTTGGTGCGCACAGGACATGGCAGCGCCTCTTGGCTGGCCGCTCTGGCATTGTGGATATCTCAGCAGTTGAGCCTCAGGCCCAGTGGAAAGGCCTTCCAAGCTCTGTTGCAGGAGTCGTGCCTAGTGGCAGCACTGGCAAAACAGACGGGAGGTGGGATCCCTCGGACTGGCTCGATGCCGGGGAGCAGAGGCGAATGTCCAGATTTGCCCAGTACGCCGTTGCTGCTACGAGCATGGCACTCGACCATGCTGGCTGGGACCCCTCCAGCCGCGCCGACCTGGAGGCTACTGGAGTGTGCCTCGGAAGCGGCATAGGCAACCTGGACGACATGTACTCGACTAGTGTCGCTTTCGACAAAGATGTGAGCCTGGCCTCCTGGACCTCAACTGGGCCGGAGAAAAGCTAAGACTGTAGGTAGGGTTACAAGAAAGTATCTCCGTTATTTGTCCCAAAGATCCTCATCAATCTCGCCGCCGGCCACATTTCCATGAAGTATGGCTTTCAGGGGCCCAACCACTCTGCCACCACGGCCTGCACCACCGGCGCCCACTCAATTGGGGACGCTTGCCGCTTTATAGCCTTTGGCGATGCGGATGTCATGATCGCCGGCGGTGCGGAGTCCTGCCTGCACCCCCTGACTTTCGCTGGTTTCGGAAGGTCGAGGTCCCTATCTACCGCCTTCAACCATGATCCCAGCTCCAGCTGCCGCCCCTTCGATAAGGACCGCGACGGTTTTGTTGTCGCCGAGGGCGCCGCTGTCCTCGTTCTGGAAGAGCTTGAGCACGCCAAGGCCAGAGGTGCAAACATTCTAGCCGAGCTGGCTGGCTACGGCTGCAGTGGCGACGCGCACCACATGACAGCGCCCCGGGAGGACGGGTCGGGGGCCCTGTTGGCCATGAAACGGGCCCTGAGGAACGCAGATGTCAGACCGCGCCAGGTCGACTATATCAACGCTCATGCGACGAGCACCCCCATCGGCGACGCGGCGGAGGCTAAGGCCATCGGTACCCTGATGCTGGGCGAGGAGGGCGTTGAGAAGGACAGCCAGGTCACCGTGAGCAGTACGAAAGGCGCCGTTGGCCACCTGCTTGGTGCAGCTGGTGCGATTGAGGCTTTGTTCTGCGTGCTTGCAATCACCAATGTGAGAATACGCCTCAAAACCTACTTTTACCACTATGCATGACGCTGACGTGACCATAGAATGCTGTTCCTCCAACACTGAACCTTCACAGCCCAAATGTGGGCCTAGACTTCAACTTCGTACCGCTACAGTCGCAAGACAGGCATGTTGACGTTGCCATGTCTAACTCTTTCGGGTTCGGCGGCACTAATGCGTCCTTGGTCTTCTCACGGTACAAGTAAATGGAGATGCTTCACCTCACATTTGTCCCATTGATGGCTATTGGGTTTGGCGGCAGATGGGTAGCAGTGGCTGAGCTACATGACAACTGGACCAAAGTGATGGACTGCATCTCATCACTTCAAATTCTAGAATTATGCAACATGGGCCTGGGACCATGGGCCTACGGCTGATGCTTTCGTGGGCTCAGGTAGTGCTTTGAAGGAAGCCCCTGCATCTCTCACAGCAAGTAATATGGTTCTCTGGATCCTGGGCCAAAACATCTCCATTAGTCGGAATCCTCGTCACCAGGGTGTTCTCATACTGAGACCTACTAAGCCCCAGAACTTTTGATTACCAAGAAAAGGAATATAAGTCTTCAAAATAAAAAATGCCTGGTAGATTTTTTTGCACGATGCTTCGATGAGGGCAAGCGATCTCTGATAATGCGAAACCCGACCGATTGGCATGGTTTTCGTAGCCGACCAGGCCTCACATGCTCGAAAATACTGATTATATAGCAAATGAAGATGAATTACCTAGATATCAATCTTTGTGACAACCAAACCTGAGGGTGAAGTCCGTGTGAGCTCTTGATTTCTCGCGTACGGTTCGGAGCCGGCTCGGCAGCTTGCGTTTACAAGGATTAGCTGCAGCAATATTTTTGACGTCGATGCGCTAAGCGTCAATGACATCTATAATCCAGACCTGAGAGCCGGCAAAGCCATTTCTTCATTTCCTTGAAAAACTCCCTGCTGGCATCCTGTCCGATTAAAGAATGGCAGACCGACTTTGCAGACCATGTCGTGACGTCGCGCGGCGACAGCTACGGCTCTTGCGAGAGCTCAACCGCCCATCCGTCTCCCAGCGGGCCGCCGTCGCGGAGATCGCGAGGACGTCAACGCGACAGTTCCACCAGACTGCACCGAGCCGCTCGCAAAGCTCACCCCAGCCGGAGAAGCAACCTGGAGTCGCGCAGACCTTGCTAGGCATCGCAAGTAAGATTCTGCCATCGAAAGCAGTCCAGCCCTACCAGATCTTCGGCGCCACCGAGAGCATCTACAAGGCGTGCGCTGCGCCAGCCACGTACAAGATTTCGCCCGAGTTGAGGAAGAAGGAGGAGGTACCATTGACAGAGGATGGCGAGGAGCTTGGTGTTGGAGGGGGCGTCTGGCACGATGGTACGCTCACATCTTCACCCCTCGACCTCAGGCGCCTGCGTTGGCTAACAGCGTGACCCACAGAATTTGGTCTCCCCCCGACATTCAGCACATGGTCGCAAGTGACCATGCTGCACCTCTACCTCATAGTCGTACGATTGCGATGCCTCGAGAGGAACCAGTGGCAGGCGTGGCAGAACCAGCTGGTGAACCACTTCTTCCACAACGCCGAGGACGTGATGGAGGTGAACCACGGCATGTCGTCGCGCATGATCCGCCAGAGGCACCTGCAGAACCTGTTCCAGACGTGGAGGGGTGTGATACTGGCGTACGACGAGGGCCTGGTCAAGGGCGACGCCGTAATGGCGTCGGCGGTGTGGAGGAACATCTTCAAGGCTGACGAGAACGTCGACATGAGGCATGTTGCTGCCATTGTCAGCTGGATGAGGGCGATTTCGAGGTCTCTGGACAAGATGCTCGACCCTGCGCTGCTGTACCATGGGGCCAACGTGTTCAAGACGCAGCCTACGGCGGAGTTGAAGCTGGTTGATGAGCCTGCCTCACTTGAGCAGATCACCCAGGGCCCTACGTCGGAGCCCAAGTCAACTAAAGCTAAGCCAAGCAGCCGTTTCAAGTGAGGTCACAGCTATATGCTTTCCCCAGGCTCAATGGGTCCGTGTATATAAACAACATATGGGTTCTAGCAAGGGAATGGGCTGCACTTTGGAGTTGGGCGGATTATGTATTATTTTGACATCACGAAATATCAACTTGTCCTCTCCCACATCTGAAACTCATAAGACGTGTCGTTTTCCACTTGAATTCCCTCAGGAACCACCTCTCCAGTCCAGCTGTCCAGGTCCTCCTTCGACTTCTTCACCCAACCAGAGGAACTCTCACCTGCATCGTCCAACTTCAGTGAGAAGAACGTATCGCATTCAAAATCGGATATGACCTTTGTTAGCAGCACCCTCTTTGCCTCCTTCAGTTCCAGTGCCGCACCATAGATCTGGCCTCCCCCTATGATAAAGACCCTCCCCAAGGTTCCCGTAGGCTTTCGTTGAAGATATGTGATGGCTTGCTCCAGAGAAGAAGCCTTGACTGGCTCCGTCTCTACACTGGCTGGCTCTTCTGGTGAAGGTCCGAAGGAGCGGCTGATTACGATGTTGAGCCTTCCCTTGAGCGGCCTGAATCTGGGCGGTATGCTCTCCCACGTCTTGCGGCCCATGATCACAGCGTTCATGACAGGAGATTCAACCTGTATCCGTGTAAGTGAGATCTGCGGGAAGGACGGTGGTTGGACAGCCAAGCCTGCAGAATTCCTGACTTACAGAGGGAGGCAGGCGTTTTGTGACCCTGGCGAAATAAGCCATCTCCTTTCTCAATCCGGTCCAGGGGAGGGTCCCTCGCAGGCCAATGCCCATGTCTCTCGTGGCTGCGAGGACGAGGGTGAGCTCTAGGGGCACCATTGCGGTCTCTGAGGGTGGCACACTCATGATTTGAGTGAATTTACGTGTAAAGTGTCCCGATCATAAAACCAAGTCCCTTCTAGAGCAATACAATCACTCAACAAGGACAGAAACCGTCGCAGAATGCCGTCCGAGATGGTCGTCGCCGGCTCGAGGGCTGATCCCTGCAGCATTACATAACCGGTCACGTGACGCTGCTGCTCCCGGCTCCGACAGTCCACAACTCAAAAAGCTGCGCGCCGCAGCTTTCCCCTCTTGAACTTTCTCTCCCGACCATCCAACGCTATTTCATCGCCAGAACCAAGTAAGTTATATCCCGGGCAGACCACGGTGACTGCGGTCGTCCGCTTGAGTATTTGACCAATTGATCCTCAATCAATTGATAAATTCTCTCGCGTCGGCGCTGTCGCCTGGACTGCTGCTACCGACGTCACCTGATGCAAACAGCAAGCTAACCCCACCAACAGTCCCAATCGTTCACGATGAGAGCCAAGTGGAGGAAGAAGCGCGTCAGGCGCCTCAAGCGCAAGAGAAGAAAGATGAGGGCTAGATCGTAAGTCAAAAACATGATCTCGCAGCTGTCAATTATCAGGTAGCTGACCCCCATTGCAGGAAGTAAACAACTCGCACCATTCGACCTCACGCCAGCTTGAGCATCATGCAGAGCCATCATGACAACCTCAAATCATCATCAGCAATCGGGCAATAACTCGCCTCAAGCCACGCCGCCCAGTCACCACTCGCCTGTGTTGGGGAGGATCGGATTCCCTGAGATTCCTGGACCCAAGTTACTGTGGACGACGGGAGTTTGGAAGGACTTTTGAAGGACGCCCGAGGGCTGGCCTTTGGTGTACTCTGGGAGAGCTGACTACCTCAATTGGAGGTCGACACCGGTCCAGTGTTTGCGGGACAGAAGCCAACTACCTCGCTAGCTTGATACGCACATGGAATTCTTCATGAGCACGAGACAGAGAGACTTGACAATGAAAAAAAGAAGTTCGCTTCATTTTTGCCTTTCTTCGCCTCGTGATGCCACTCAACATGATTTGCGTATTTTGTCTCCGTTCGCAAGAACCAAGTTTGCCAGCACCATCGAGCTTGAATAGCGCCCGCAGGCTTAGTGCAGATCTTCCCGCCCACACCTAGGGATGCCGTACGCTCATCTATGTGCAGTGATATCAAAGCCTTGATCTACACATGCTCAAATATCCATTGTTCGATCTCAATGAGCCTCAAATGAAAAGCTAGCTGTTGCGCATGCGACCAGTATTTGCGATGATGTAGGTGTGCGAGATGTGGGGCCTGTCGCAAGCTTTACGCGCTAGGAAGGTGGTAAGCGGCAGAAAAAAAAGGTAGACCCTCCCTCTATCTTTGATTGCATCCAACTAAAGGTTTCCGTATCCGAAGTCCAGCTTTCGTTGGTACTTTTCTTCTAATAGCCCGGCTTCCACGACGCGACCGGAAGTTCCAACGGATACCTGTATTTAGGATACGGGCGGTTCGAATTGTACCTGTTCCAGCCGACTTTCCCCATACTACGCCCGAATCTCACGAGTCGAAGCCCCACCAGAACCGCACCTTTCATAGGATGGCGGACAGCGGCAAGAAGAGGAAGCACAGGGACGATGCGGGCGCTGAGACCAAGCTGAAGAAGAAGAAGACCTCTACCTCTGCAGTAGCGCCCATCAAAGTCAGCTCTATTATTCAATCGCCAGCTTCTCCCCCGGTAATAGCCACGACCACAGGCATTTCGATCTCGAAAGACACCAAGTACAACACATACTCCCGACGCTCCCTGAAAAAGTCCAAACATGGCGCAGGCGATCTCCTGCTCCACTCCTCGAGCCACAGAACTGTCGACTACACAGCACAGGAGGAAAAGCCCTCTGTTGGGGCAGGGCAGCCGCTTCTGAAACATTATGTAGGGCTTTTTGACCCTGCTAGCGGTCAATTGCAGCTGGTTGAGGCGAAGAAAATGATGATAAGGGCCTCTGTTCGTGCTCAGCAGGCACCACAGGAGGACATGGAGTCACGGACGCTGGCCCAAGTACGGCTCACTCAACCTTACGATGTGTGCACCGCAGCTAACCTGTCGCAGACCACGATGAACCTGAAGGCCGATCTTGGCCAAACATTCGGTACGAAGAAGGCGAAGAAGGCCCTCGCAGCCAAAACCGAGAACGCGATCTCTCCAGTCAAAGCCCAGGGCGGCGACGCACCACAAGCGCTCGGTGCCTCGGACAAGGCCCTCATGGCGACTATCAAGGATGTCACAATGAGCGTGGCCACAAAGGAAGACCTACAGAACGCAATGGATGCCGCCAAGCCGGTGCCGCGGGGCAATTACGAGGCCGAGGAGATCCAGGACGTCTACCGGCCGGAGATGCTCATCGGCAAGGACATACTGGAGCTGATACAGGTGAACGACTGGGCGGAGGCGGTCAAGAACAACGAGGACATCCAACTGCGGTCACGGTTTGTGGCGCACCGGATCAACCGCATCGGGTCGGGCGAGAGCGCGGTGCTGCGCCTCCGGGTGCTGCGGTACCTTTACTTCCTGGTGCTGCTATACCTGACGTCCAAGAAGGGCAGGGAGCGCGGTACCAGGGAAGTGCTCAAGAAGGACAAGCTCACCGAGGAGCTGGCGCCCGCGCCGCCGCCTGTGGTGGAGAGCATCCGGCGGCGATTCTCTGACAACGGCATCATGCGCAAGCAGCACGTGGACCTGCTCGCGACGCACTGCTGCGCGTTCGCGTGCATCCTCGACAACTTCGAGACCAACACGTGGGACCTCAAGGAGGACCTCGGCCTCGAGCAGAAGCCGATGACCCAGTACTTTATGGAGATTGGCGCCACGGTCAAGAAGGTCAAGGCCGAAGGGAGAATGGACTGCATCGCGAAGCTCAAGCTGCCGCTCGTCTTCCCGAAGATAAGGCAAATGAGACGGTAGAGAAGGCTGGCTGGTCGAGGAGAAAGCGTGTGAATAATCTTTGCCCATTGCGTTTACCTGTGTTCGGCAGTGGGTCATCATGTTGTGTTGCATTTGCAGTGCGGCATATTGCTTGGTTGGGAAAATTGCATATCACTCCGGAGGAGGGCAGCTCATGATAGCATTTCGTGGGATCATCTCACGGCCAGTGCGCAGATGCGGCCATGCAGATTAGGCGAATACTGGCTTTCGATCAATCACAAGACGATATGAGCTTGCTTGCCTGGTTTGGAGTTCATGGACAAGTCGGTCTATTTAACGGAAGTGAACGAAATCACTGGGAAGGAGGGCAGTCCTCACTCTCCTGCCTCGTCGGGGAACTCGTAGAATCTCATGACTTGACACCCGGAGCGACTCCACTCAACAGGAGCATTCACCCATATGATTCCCAGGAACCAAGGGCAAGCCGTCGATACATAAGAGTGAGGTTGACGCAAGAGTGCTTTGGGAAAACGGCGGAGAGGAGTGTCATGAGCCCAGCTGGTGATACCTGTGCCCCGCCACCACGAATATGTCAAAAAATATTTTCCGCTGGGCAACAGGCGGCAGGTGCTATAGTGGCCCCTTATTGGCGTTTACGATAGATACCTGGTTGATTCTGTCAGTAGTCATATGCTTGTCTCAAAGATTAAGCCACGCAAGTCCGAGTTAAAGCAGGTCGCACAGCCGGCTCAGGGGTTAACCCTATGAGGCCCTTGCAAACCGCCCCACGGTCAAGCTTAAATACTAAACCAAAACATGCCACGGAGGCAGCATATCAGTGGTATCTGCGTTGCTTCTTTCGCTCACCGCACTAGCGAAGCAGAAACCAAGTTTGCTACCGAAGACTTGACAGTCCTCGCTCATGAAAAGCAGTCAGGAAGTTTGCCATTGATATTGAGATGTCAGGTCTGAAGGGTTTTTTTTCAGACGTTACAAACAGCTGCTCCGGAAGGCCCGAGAGTGGCAGCGGGTGGGGTTTAACATATCAAACCCGTCTCTAGCATCGCGCCGAACTACGAACCTAGACGACACCACAAGGTGCTCACACATCTTCTGCCGGACCACTGCCACACGGGAATGGAGAGGCCCAGTGCCTGGACACGCGATCGAGCAGTCAGAAATTGCTGACTTGAGATGTGGGCGTCGAATCGGCTGGCACCCAACGCGCAGCCGGGCTCTCTGTGAACAGACCGGCGAGTCCAGCGGATCTCGACCCATCGGGGAGACTTGAACGAGAGAGTGACTGGGTGGTCGGCCTCGAAAGCGCCATTCAGCCAAGCTCGACCCTTCCTTTGCTGCCCAGGCGCCGCGGACATATGGACCGCCCCTTGCCCTCCATTCGTTCCATCCGCGAGCGGCCCGTCAGTCAGACACCCAGTCACCCTGGGCCCAGGCGCATGGCGTCTGGCATCTCGCATCGGGCATCGAGGAGGGGCGTCGGCCAGAGCCGAGGCCGATCTGCCAGATCCTGACCCCTCCTCGGCGGCGAGTGGCCCACGTCGGAAGCTCTTGAGCCTCATCCCCATCTCCATCCCCATCTCCCATGTGGAGTGGTCCCGACAGCGCGGCACCCTACCCCAGAAAACCTAGCAGCAGATGACGTGACGGCGCATGCCAAAACAGATTTCCCATTCGAGTAGTCTATTTTCTTTTTTTGAAGCCATCGTGGTGTTCCGAACAGCCATTCCCCCTTATTATAACGCGCATGCGCTCAATTGGCATCCAATTTGACCTCAATGCACCAAGATGCATTGCCATCAGTGCAAGCCAGGTGGTTTTGATATGATTGCGGCTGTCCTGGCCGGCCGTTGCAGCTCGTGTGTAGTTCCTGTTGTCGGGGCCTCAGACGTTGGTGATTCACCGGACGTGAATGAGCTACGAGTTGGGGCGAGGCACCTGCGGTCTGTGATTGGTCCAGTGGGTGGTCAGGACCCACTTTTCGCCGGGAACGCGTCGCTGCCATTTTCCCGCCCAGCCAGTCGCAGCCGTGAACGTGAAGGCAGAAGGCCTGCTGCCACTGCCCTTTGCCCACTGCCCGCTGCCCGCTGCAACCTTCCCGTCAGGCCTAGGCGGTGCTGCTCGCTCATCATTCCTCGATCACAGCAAACTTTTGCACTTCATCCATCTGCATGCTCATTCCTGCATCTTTTCATTTCTGGATGGTGCACACAATGCTTCGGTCATCACCCTAGTCCATCCAGACCACTCGTCGTCCCCCGACCACCCCTCGCCGCGCTGCCCCGTCCCGTACCGCTCCCCAACCCAGCGCAGCGCAGCGCCGTGTGTGCAGCCAGGACGCGCCGGCGATCAACCAGGCAGAACGCCAAATACGAGCACCACGAGCACCACCGGCCATCAACCACTTTTTGCAGACATTACATCTGGATCGCAATGTGTGTGTGTCCCTTCATATGGATAACTGTATTCCGACTATACTGTACCAAACTCGCAACCTGAATACTCCTGCACCACATAAACACCATACTGTAGATGTTTTACTGCCCACCGCGCCCTCCTCCCCCATATCTCTCATCAAGCTCGCGCAGACGGAAAGCTGACCCCGGCTCTGATGCAGTCATCGCTGCCCTTGGATCTCATGCACTATAGTATCCAAGCGGAACCAATTCTCGGCCAAGTCCTGTAACCACAGTGCCGTCCAACATCGATTCAAACAACAGCTTTTGTTCCTCTCCCGTGCCTCGAACTTGCTCGTTTGCCCGACATGGCGCCGGGTAAGAGGAAGAGGGATCCCCTCGAAGGCTTCGATCCAAACCAGTCAGACCCTGAAGACGAGAATTTCGATCCGTCCGAGGCCCGGCCGAGACGACAAAAGAAGGCTCTCCGCGCATCCCGCAAATCTAGCGGTCGTCCTCGATCGAATAGGTATCGTGGCTCAGACATCGACGAAGATGACGAGGAACTCTCTGATAGTATTGGAGAAGACTCATTCGGCGGAGATGAATCTGGTGAGGAAGACGAGGAAGTTCCCGTCAATGCCTCCGGTCGCCGCGCTAGGAAGGCTGCCGTTCAACACCCAAGCTACAGGGAGGAGAGCGAGGATGAGATCGTCAATGACTCCGTTGCCAACACAGACGAAGAGGAGCCTCCAAAGCCGAAGGTGAGGGGAAAGATTGTTACCCTGAAACTCAACCAGGCCAGTCGACGAAGCATAAAAGAGCCATTGCCACCAGCCCCGTCGACTCGTCGAACTAGAGCAAAGACAGAGGAAGGCGAAGAACTAGTTGAGCTCACAACATCGGGGAGGCATCAGCAGTCAGCTCGAGCTTCCTCGAGGAGCAAGAGCCCTGAGACCCTGAGCCGCGCCACTCGCAACACTCGGGCAGCAAAGGGTGTTAAAAAGCCGACCACGGATCCCATCGAGGAGGCGTCCCATGAGACTAGTTTCCAACCTCAAGAGGAACAGGTCGAGGAACCGGTCGAGGGTCTGGCTGAAGAAGCCGCCGAGGAGGCTGAGGCTGATGCCGATGCCGACCTGGTAGAAGACTCTGCCCCGGAGGTTGCAGCAAATCAAGGCGAGGGTGAGGATGTACCAACCCCTGTTCAAGGCGATATCGTAATGGACGAGGCAGATGGTGCAGCACCACTAGAGCAGGTCGCAGAAGACGACTCAGATGACGTCCTCACCGGACGTAGGACGACCCGGTCCTCCCGCCCAGGCAACGGTGCCCCTGCTGCTGAAGATGGCGATGATGAGTCTGATGTGCGCCCTCGGCGCGCAACTCGTTTGAGGAGGAAGGGAAGTGACCAGGAGAAGAAGAATAGCCAAGATCAAAGCAGCGACTTCGAGCCAGAAGAATCCGGTGGTGAAGGTTCCGGGTCTGAAAAAGGGGCCAACGTCCACGATGATGACGACGAAGATGGGGAATATTCTAGCTCAAGACCCTCGCGCGGGAGAAGCAAGGCAGCGGCTAGGAGCCAAAAGCGGGGCCGGGCCCGAGAGACGGACGACGAGATGCTTGATCCGGATGAGTTGGCAGAGGAGGCAGATGATCTCCGCCGAACATCCCGCTCTCAAACTCGTGCCGCCCGAAATCGACGCCAGTCTACGCCGATTGCTTACGAGGTTCCCTCCAAGAGAAAACGTAACAAAGTGGATTATACGATAAGGCCGTTCCAACAAATGGACGTTGAACAGGAGGAGGAAGAACCAGCCCCGGCGGCCGCCACACCAGGTCGACGGAAGCGCGGCAACGGCGGGGGCTCAGACAGGTACCTCAACACGACCTATGGCCCGTTCGGTGGAGCCGGTGGCTTGGGTTCTCTGCTGGGAGGTCCCTGGGGCACCGGTGCTGCTGGAGGCGTTGATTCGGATAGCAGCGACGACGAACTGGGTGCGAGATACGGTGTCCCCGGTGCTGTTGGTGTGACTCCTACGGCGGCTGCCGGTCCCGGATTACCACAAGGCGCAGCGGCTTCCAACCTCGAGAACCTCGGAATCGGTGCGACGCCCAATGTGGGAAAGGTCAAGAACCAGAAAGCACTTGCAGATGCTGACCCGCTCGGAGTCGATATGACCGTGGACTTCAACCAGGTTGGTGGTCTGGCAAGCCACATCAATCAGCTCAAAGAGATGGTGCAACTACCGTTGCTCTACCCTGAGGTCTTCCAACAATTCCATGTCACCCCTCCAAGAGGTGTCCTGTTTCACGGACCGCCTGGTACGGGTAAAACTCTCCTCGCAAGAGCTCTTGCGAACTCGATCGGTAGCGGCGGTCGGAAGATCACATTCTATATGCGCAAGGGAGCTGACGCTCTCAGCAAGTGGGTGGGTGAGGCCGAAAAGCAACTGCGGCTGCTGTTCGAGGAGGCCAGGAAGACGCAACCAAGTATCATCTTCTTCGATGAGATTGACGGCCTGGCACCTGTTCGGTCTAGTAAGCAAGAACAGATCCACGCCTCAATTGTGTCAACCTTGCTCGCCCTGATGGACGGCATGGATGGACGTGGTCAGGTCATCGTCATAGGTGCTACCAACCGACCAGATAATATTGATCCTGCGCTCAGGAGACCGGGTCGGTTCGACCGAGAGTTCTACTTCCCGCTGCCGGACGTGGATGGCCGGAAAGCAATTCTTGACATTCACACAAAGGACTGGGGTCTCTCGCCTGGCTTCAAGCAGAGCCTGGCAGAGAACACGAAGGGGTACGGCGGTGCTGACCTCCGAGCACTCTGCACTGAGGCCGCTCTCAACGCCATCCAGAGAACATACCCTCAGATATACTCATCTGAACAGAAGCTTGTAGTGGACCCCACCAAGATCAGCATACACGCGACAGACTTCATGATCTCTATCAAGAAGATGGTTCCTTCTTCTGAGAGATCTGCGTCATCAGGCGCAGCACCTCTTCCAAAGGCCGTGGCACCTCTGCTCCGTGAACAATTCGTGGCGATTGAGGAAACCGTCAAGACGATACTGCCGTTGAAGCCGAAGATCACGGCCCTGGAAGAGGCGATGTACGAACCTTACGAAGACTCTGACCATGGCTTTGGCCGAGAGAACTTGCAACAAGACTTCGACCGCTCCCGTTTGTTCAGACCCAGACTGTTGATCGCTGGCCAGCCCGGCATGGGTCAGAATTACATCGCGTCCGCCATCCTGCACCATTTTGAGAGAGTACATGTACAACGTTGCGATTTGGCGACGATCCTTGGTGACGGACGGGTATGTATCCATCTGATTCTTGATTCATGAAGACTTTCAGCTGACATCCTCAACATAGCCCCCCGAGCAGGTCATAACTGGAATGTTCTCAGAGGTAAAACGTCACAAGCCGAGCGTGGTCTACATACCTCATGTAGACACATGGTATGCGACTCTGGGTGCCACAGCTCTGAAGGTCTTGACGACAATGCTCATGGATATACCGCCGTACGAGCCCGTTCTACTGTTTGGCACGGCAGACTGCGAAGCGAGCGAGCTCGATCGTGACGTATTGAGAGCCTTGTTCCCATTCTCTAGGAAGAACAGGGTAGAAATCGCCCGTCCCAACAGTGTAAGTTGCTTACCTACTTCCTTCCTCATTCTCAGGATGACTGACTGCCGAATAGGACAATCGCATGGAGTTCTTCTCCAACATGGCCATGCATGTCAAGAAGTCGCCTTCTGAGTTCCCCGATCCTTCTACCAGGAAGAAAAGAGTACTCGAAGAACTACCCGTGGCTCCTCCGCCGCCGCCGAAACCCAAATCCAAAGCTGAAATTAAGAGTGAGCTGAAGAGGGATCGGCAACTGCTGAACCACCTGAAGATGAGGCTGCAGCCGGTCATGGACCAACTGAAGAAGGGAAAGTATCGAGTGTTCTACAAGCCAATGATTCCTTACGACAAAATCAGGTATCTCTTCGAAGAGGCCGACCCCAACTACGTTAGCCCCGACGTGCCGCAACACAGGCCGTACATAATCTCCAAGGACAGCCATGGAACAGATGGACTGCTTGAAGTCGACACTGGGAAGTTCTATTACAACCTTGAACTGATCACAATAGAAGAGCGACTTTCCAACGGATACTATGCCCGACCCAAGGATTTCTACAGAGATATCAAAACACTTGTTCATGACTCGAAGAACGTGGGTGACAAGGACAAAATTCTCAAGTCGAATGAAATGGAGAGCAACGTGGATGTGGACATGGGCGAAATCGAGAATGCTCTTGGCGGCCCAGGCCCTTGGGAGGCGCTCCATGAACGACAGCTTCGACGTGCTGCCGAAGCTGCCGAGAAGGCGAAAAAGAAAGCCGCGATGCAAAGCGCCATCGGCATGGTCGAAGATAGCGAATCGGTCGGGCCCATCAGGATCGGCGCGCCAGTACCACCTGAGAGCACGACGATGGCACGGTTCAGGGTGATGAGCCCCGAGGAACGTGACCAGGCCGGAGATTCTCACATGAGTAACGGCAACTCGGTTCCTTCCCGCTTACCGGAGGAGGGCGGCGGTGATGAGGCAACACAACCATTCTCGCAAATGGGGCCGCCGTCTGTGGTGCAACAGCGTTCAAGCACAACTGTTTCGGTCAGAAATGCTGCGGGAGAGACACAAACACAAGTATCGCAGGTGTCGGCACTGACATCGCTGCCACATGGTGTGTCGCCTTCTGCTGTGCTTAATGAGGCGTCCACGACCAACGACCCATCGACGAACAAATCGTCGAGCAACTGGAGCACTCAGGCGACAAATGGATTCCATGGCGACGTGGAAAACACTTCGCAGTTGCCCGACACGCAGCCACCGGGCGACCACCTATCTGGCCCGAGCCAGCAGACAGGCTCCAGCCACTCGCCTTGGATGCACTCGCAAGCCGACGCCCTCGCGCACGGCAAGCTGAGCAATGCGGGCTACGGCGCGTCGAACGTACAGACCAGCCCGACTTCCTCCCAGGTTCCAACCGACCGACGGGCTTCTAGAATCGGCCTCCCGAACATCCTCAACGATCCTGTATCCGTGTCCGACAACTCGGCTGTCCGCAACTCTGGCGGATCTTCGTCTTCGTCGCAGCACATGCCGGTAGTGCACGACGGGCAGGTGCAACAGTTCCTCAACGACCTGACGGAGCGCACGTCGGGGTGCACGATCGAGCAGCTGGAGCAGATCAACCGCGAGCTGATGGATCACATCTGGCTGTCCAGGCATGAGTGGAACCGTATGAAGGTTCTCAACCAGCTGGTCAAGATCTTTAATGACACGATCTCGGACATCGAGGAAATGCAGGGGGTGGGGCAGTCCAGCCAGGAGCTGAACGACGAGCGAGCTAGGGAGTACTACAGCGGCAGCAGCAGGCACTGAGATGCAGGGGCTGTTTGGGCTGCGCGGCGGGTTGAAAACCCGGGCTAGGAAGGAACTCCAAAATTGGTGGCGATGACAAAGGCTAGAGGTTGCTGCATCGGACAAAGCAGGAAGGTCTTGGAGGTGTGGGCGAATTATCTCTCATCTGGTACTGGTTTCTCGGCTCTTTCTCTGAGCAGGCGTCTTACTTGTTGCCTGGCGTCACAGACAATACAACGAAACTTTGTATAATTACCAGTGGTTTCTCTGCTGGCAGGACGACGCTCCGGACCCAAGAGATATTAGGAGACTTGGGGGAGAGGAGTGACTCCCATGAGGCATAGGTTATCTATTTTCCCTCCTTGGACACTGTAGTCCTCGAAGAAGTATGTCACTTGCACAGTTAGTCACACACAGGATGGAGAACAATGCAGAAGAATAATTTCTGGGGCTTTTCAGCTTGCAACCCTCCCCCGACCCTACCCCCTTCAACAACTCAGCCACACTATACTGCCTGGAGTAGTCTGTCTGCGGTGCCTGGGAGGGAACCAGTGCTCCATGAGCTCCCCTGGCTAAATCGTGGTAAAACCACAGCAGACGATCCTGGCGATGTTGCTTGCTGATGCTTGCTTGCCCTGCCACGATGAGCCTCGTCGGGGACTTGCATGGCAGGAACCCACTATAAGTGAGGAGCATACCCCTGTTGCCTTTGTCTCCTCTGCAGCTCTGGCAGCAGGTACTATTATTACTAAGTTATGATAATAGCAGAACAATCGGTCCTTTGAGGGAGGGGCTATTCGTTTTTCCCGTGGTGCGCCCGCCTTCTGTCAATTTATTTGATACAAGCCCAGCATATCTAGATGGGAAAGCACTAGCCAGCCCTGCCTGCGGGCCGTGTGGATGCACGGTGTTATGCGGTAGATGGTGCAGGTTTGGTGGGGGCGGGGGGGGGGTGGGGGAGAGGTGATGTTGACATTTCATCTATCTCATAATAATCTGTCTCTGTCTGTCACTTCTTTCCGTGGTGAGCACACGTTGCCGGTTTCCGTGATAGGTGCTGCCTCGGCGTATACTTCCTTTTCTTCTCTCTCTTTTTTTTTTTGAGACTCTGTCACGCGGAGTGGCCGGCCGGCTGTCCCGTCATCCGATGTGTCGGGTGCGTGGGTGATGAGGCTCTTCCTTTCTTCTTTCTGTACAGCCCATCCCTAGAAAGGCAAGTCTTGATACCCTACCTAACCCTCTTCGAACACATGCGATTCTCCTCTTCCGCCACCACCATCAGCCCAGCCCAGCGCGGCTCCTTTCTGTATGTGCTGGCTAGTGACGGTGGGAGGCAATGATTCCTAAAGAAGGCAAGCCAAGGTCGCCGGGGCTTGGCTTTCTTTTTCCTCTTCGATGCCCTTCATCCTCCGCGCGCCTTCACCCCTCCTCTTTCGCAAGCTTGACTATAATTAATTGAGGGTGGTGGGATGTTCGTTCGCGTGTGTGCTTGTCGGGGGTTAGAGGGCCGTGGTGAAACCCACAGGGCTGACGGCTGGGTCTTGGACCGGGCGTTTCATCGACTGTGAGCTTGTTGAGTGATTGTGTGAGTAAGTTGTGTAAGTATGTATGGTCGTGTGTGGTGGGAAAGCTTGTCCCGGGTGGAATAGGGGTTCTCCGAACGAGGTTCCATCATCGACTTACTCAGGCGATTGGAAGGAATAACTTGTTCTGACTTCACTTTTTTTTTCTTTCTTGCGTGGATGATGCACGGCGGAAGGGATGTCTCAGGGACACGGATTTGTCCGTATTCGCGTGGAGGACCGAATATCTCGGCTGGAACACACACACACACACGAATAGCCGAGCAAGGAAAGAATGCGACAGGTATATTTCAAGACGAACAAATCAAGAAAGCAGCCTTGTAATATCCCTTATAAATGCTTGCCTATAAGGCTCGCGATATTGCTGTAGCCATTTCGCATACAGCCTTATACCGGTGGTACACTGGTCGTGAGACAACCTGAATATACACAGTAGCATTATGTACCTCCCCCACCCCTAGCATTTACACACGTGCTTAACCGCACGTCGGCGCCCCGGCGGCGTAGTCATTGCACTCGTCTGCGGTGTCACAGCTGTAGCACGTCGAGCCGCACTGGACTTGGAACTGACCCTCGCCGCCACAGGCTGCCTGAGCGGTGGCGGCCAGGCCGAGCATGGCGAGGAGGACGGTGTAGGCTTGCATCTTTGGTTTGACGAGGTTTCGCTCGCGGATGTGGGATCAATGGACGAGGGGAGTGTTGTTCTGTGCGAGTCTGTGTTAGCCACCCCTGGATCTCCGAGTCCTGCTATATGCTTCGCTGGGACTGTGGCCTTACGTGGTGGATCTTATATGCACAAGCAGTCTAGAAATTTGCAGTTCGGACGGACTTGATAGTTGAGGCCGGGAAGTGGACGTTGTGCTTCATCAAGCAGATGAGCGATTTCAGAGGATTATGGTCCCTTTCTTAAATGCCCATGTCTTGAGAGATCTACACGCAACAACATGATCGGTCACTGCCAGCAACCCGAATCAGTTTATTAGTCCCCATCGCCATAATGCCCCACGGGGTTTTCCCAGAGCGCTGGAGCACCGGATTAGAAGGGGGGCACTGACTCGGACGCCACTATATCGACCGGGCTGATCAGGATATGATCTGCCAACTGACAGAGCCTTGCCGGTTTCTATTACGCAGCCTCATCTCGTGGGCCTGATAGAACGGATGTTTTCAGCCCCGATGGTAGGCGCGAGGCTGGCAGGAGAGGCTCCCGGCTTGTGGTTGGCCGGAGCCAATTGAGTAGATTCTCCATGTTGCTAGGGCGCATGGACGTCGAGTCGGAGCTCTGTGGCTTGAAGGGCTACATTTCCAGAGAGATCCATTTTGTTTTTGCCATCTGAGATGGGACTCGCGGCCTATCGCCACTATCCGGGGCCAGGAGAGCCCAAACGATGTGTTATATACACAAGCTGGCTAGCAACATGCAGGTGCATGGGCATGTCTAGGAGGCGCTGTTGACCCGCAGATGGGCCGGCGCCCACTATTTTATACTTCCGGGAGCGAAGCTAAGCCGGTGGCTGCTATGCGGGCACGCGGGTTCGGGCAACTTATGGATGACGGGGATATATGAGAAGCATGTGAAGGAGGGGACATAGGGCTTTGCCTCACGCCGGCGGGGAGGACAATAAGAGGCGGTATAGGATTTAGACTCCGTGAGTATGTTGTCTCCAGCAGTACCGTGTTAGTCGGGCGAGTGTATGTGAGTATGCACGTAGGGCTGGACGCCTACTACGCTGCAGGGCCCAGGGTAGGCGCCCGACTGGCCGCCATACCGCATCCATATGGCGCGCTGTATGATTACACGCAGTGGCACCCGACGATGGCGTGGGCGAACAGAAGGCGGTAGAGTGTGGCGCTGGGCGAGAAGGGCGGGATGACGGTGGACAAGGCTTGGCTGCTGTGTCCAAGTGCAGGCTATGGCATGACAGCCCGACCGGACAGAGGACACAGCCAATGCCTGACCGCAGGCACGAAAGGCGATTACGAGTCCTTCGTTGGGACGGACCAGTAGATTTGGAATAGCGGCGATCAACGGCTAGGGGCCGGACTACTTGTCCTGGCGGATTCAATGCCGAGGGACTCGAATGAGGTCAAAGTCGTCTTACTTCGCACAGTAGGGCCGAAGGATAATGGGTGACAGTTTACAAGTGCGTGACCAGGCGATGAATGAGGTCAGAGGGAGGAGGAGACGGAGCAGGAGGACGGAGGATGCATTGCAACTGTCTCGTCTTCGGGTCCCGATGGCCAAGCAAGTGCCCATGGCTGACTTGCTTTGTGAACGACGTGAAACTTGTCAAAAGCCTCATTCTTGAGCAGTGACGAGTTGGCGGCGGCGACGACGACGGCCAGCACGGCGACGGAGACGTCGACGATGGGACGGCGCAGACGAGGAGGAGCAGCACGCGAGCGAGCGAGAGTGTTTCAATGTCCTGGCAGCCGTTGATAGGAGGGGTCTGCAGGTACGTCGTCCAATCATGAGACTAGCCGCCGCCAGAGTGGAAGGCTGTGTGCGGAGGGGGAGAAGGAGAGAGGTCGGATTCATCCATTGATTCATTTCAACGGTGGCCAGGGGCGCCCGTGGCAGGGCGTTGGCGTTAATGCTTGGGGTGGTATTGGCAAAGGAAATGCTCCATGTGCAGTGCTTCTCAAATCGTTCAAGGTCGCAGGTTGATGAGGCTATCCATCACCTGCCAGATCACTTCCAGGTTTGCCAGAGAGAGAGGAAAGAACTGACCTGACCTGACCATGCTCAGATCCCGTCCCCACCGACCTGGGCTTGTCAAGGTAGATACTTGCATAACAGTAGTAAAGCGGCGCTAGGCCAGGTACCTACCTGGGTACTGCACGTACCTAGGTAGACACGCAGCAGAAGACTGCAACGGCCCACCGTTTTCCTCTCTGTCTTGCCGATGCAGCCAGCCAGCGGCTCGATGGTTGAGTTGACGGACTGGTCTGGCCGTCCGACTGGCCGTCGATCCAAATCTTTGCCCAACTGCAAGCAATGTCCAGTCCCGCCAATACTGTCACAGTAGTGTAGTAAAGGAAAGTAAGATCACTCTTCCGGTAGCAGCAACATGCACTTGCACCAACAACAGCGCCCACCCGGCCATTGAGTCTCCGCCGTCACAGTCGGGCCAATCCACTCCCACGATTCACGCCGTCTCCACCAGCATATTGTCCCAGCCTTTCCCCGACGGGACCGACCTGGCTGTTCCTTGATTGCTGCAATACTATTACCATTGCTGAACCGAACTGGTCCCTCCTGCACCGTGCAGCGCCCGCCTGCACTGTGCCGAACCGTACCTGTCGTCTTCTTTGCCCTCCTCCTCCTCCTCTGCTGCTGGTGCTGCTCATCCTGCTGCTCGACCAAGCCAACCAGGGTTCTTCGGACACAGGAGAAAGAAAGACCACCACCCGCGAGACCACGAATCGCCCCCAATCGCACCCTCACTCGACCCAGTCCCAACCCAACCCAACCCAAACAATCCTGTTCACGGCTACTGTCACCCACGCTCTTATCCGCTTCTGCAGCCGGCGACAGGAAAAAGAGACGAGGCCCGCACCCACTAACACCGTGTGCGTGCGACCGCGAGGCTCCCTCCTTGTAACCGCTGTGGGCTGTGGGTTGTGGGCTGTGGATCTGCTGGCTGCTGGCTGCTGCACCTCGATGGTGACGAGCTAAGCCTCCTCAAACTAAACTCATGGAACAGCTCCCGAGCCCAAACCCACTACCGCCCTCCGCCTGACGAGATACGGTGCATACATACATTCCTACCCGTGCCCATACCACACGATAGTCCACCTTGTCCGTACCTGTGGCCAACCCTAATCTGCCCTCGACAATCCGCGTCGCGCCTCGCATCGCCTCGCCTCGCCTGGCCCTGCCCGGCCTCCCCCTCCATCCTCAGCGAGTCCTCCATCGTCGACCTCCACCTGCCTGTCTCAAGATCGACCCAGCCTTGGCAGCCCCGATACCAGATACCACAAATTGCCCTGCCCTGCCCTGCCCAGGCCAGCATCAGCCCCGACCATGAGCTTCAACACAGGCACGGCTTACGCCGAGTCTGATGCCGATGATGAGTACGAGCGAGACCTTCACGAGAGCTCCCCTATAGACGCCACCGACGCCTCCATCTCGCCCACCGACTCCGACCCTCACTCCAACGAACACACCCCTACCACGTACGGCTATCGATCGAGCGCCGATCGCTTGCCCGAGACTATCATATCAGAATGGAGCGTTGACGAGGTCGCCGACTTCATCGCAACCATCGGCCTGGAACAGTACTCGGATCGATTTATTGGTGCGTCTCTTTAACTGCTGTCTACCATTGCTGTCCTGCCTGTCGCTGGATTTCTGACACGCGCCACCTCAACAGAGAATGAAATCGTCGGAGAGGCCCTGGTTGCCCTGCTACATGATGACCTCAAGTCCATGGGCATCACGAGTGTCGGCCACAGACTAACTGTCCTCAAGAGCGTCTACGACGTCAAGAAGGCACAGGACGTGCCAATAGAAAATGACCACTATGTACCACTATGTACGTTGAGCCGAATCGCCGCCTCTGGCGGTTTCCGTCCCATCTCAGGTTTTAGAGACCATACTGACACCTCTTCTCTAGCTGCCGACGCCGAGGCCCAATATGCCACGGCGACGCTGAAAGACATCAAGCATCTAGTGGAACAGCTGAGGCTACGGGACGAGCGCATGAACTTGTTCGAGCAGGACTTTAGGAAACTTGCTGAAGACTTCCGGAGGTTGCGGGAAGACATGCTGCCCGCTCTGCGCCTGGCCAAGGACGCCCAACAACCCTTACCGAACGTGAGCAATGGTCAACAATCAGCATACAGCTATGACACAACAGTATCACCTCCGGCGCCTACGCCGTCCACTATTGGCAGTCAGTCAGCCAGCCTCAAGCGGCAATACTCGACCAAGCGGATCGTCCTCGGCACCACACCAAAGACTACCTCACCCTCCCACCTACAGACGAGTCACGACCGGAGCATCGTGGAACAGACATTAGATCCATCAAGCGCCGCAGAGAGAGCCGTTATGTCGTCGTCACATCTGGCCGCTATGAATGGATCCAACGGCCCAACCGCGACCTCGCCGTCCTACCCGTCGCCAAACATGCCCTCACCCACGTCGCCCCCGAGCATAGGCGGGACGACCCTGGGTAACCGATCCTACCGCGCCGACCAGCCGACCCCCTCCAGCCGATCCACCTTCCGTGAGAACGACCACGGCTACGATCCGCGCGATAAACCTAACTCCGCACCAAGGCGTGGCCAGACACCGGCCCCCGACACACCAAGCTCGAGCAACGCATCAGTCGAGATATTCAAGTCGTTCAGGGTGAGCCTGGACGACCCATGCTACAAGGTCCTCCCGGCTGCGCTCAAGAAATACCAAATCAACGCGCCATGGGACCAGTACGCCCTTTATATCGTATACGGGGACCAGGAGCGGTGTCTGGGGCTCGAGGAAAAGCCGCTGATCCTGTTCAAGCAGCTGGACAAGGAGGGCAAGAAGCCAATGTTCATGCTGAGGAAAACGAACAACGCCCAGGCCGACGCAGCAGGGGAGGCGCCCGGCAGCGCGGGCCTGGGATCAGCAGCATCCACCAGAGGCGGCTACGACCCGCCGGGTGGCATCATATGAGGCGGATCGCCGTGGTGTCTGATGTATTTACAGGGGCAATTTTATCAGTGCGATGGGCAGCAGCTGGACGGGACATGGCTATCGTGCCCAGCGGCATCTCATCGACTATTGTATATTCATTCGGGATCGCCGCTCCCCCAAGCCCTCCCCACACCTACATGGGGAACCCGGGGCGGGGATGACAGGGGATGCGAGCCCGAGGGTGTGGGGGATCTTGGTAAAGGAAGGGAAGGTGGCACAAAGGACGGATGGGCGGCTGGGCAGGCGGACGGATTCTGGACATGACCTCGGGGGGGGGGGGGGAACGGGGATTTGGACGGATGTATGGATGGCTGAACGGACGGCTTGTGGCTTTGATATGGCTGGGAACTGAATTGTCTTCGATATAGCGGGAAAGGTCCATCCTCCCCAACGCGCTGGCGGGGACCTCTTCTGGGCTTGTTTCTCTCGATTCTCTGGGACAAAATTACACACACATCCATTTCCCCCCAAAACCCCGGGATACCTTTTTCACCTTATCTCGGTGCGCGTGCTGCTCGGGAGCCGAGGGACGCTTCATGGGAGGTGTCCGGGCCTCCCGGGCAGGCATCGTATGATTGTGTTACGTTGTCGCAAGGACGCTCAGCACGGCTGGAGTGGGCGTTGCATGGGAGCGTACGGATGAAACATGTGCACACACCACGACATCAGCTCCAACCTGCCAGACACAGAGAGCAGAGGAGAAGATCCGGAGCACGGCCCGGGAGCTGAATAGCTGCCAATGCTCTTGTGCCGAAACACAATCACACTGAAGGAGATGGGCCGATAATACAGTTAATTGTCATCGGCAAACGGAGCGGTCCCCCCATCCGCGGGTGAGAGAGCACGCACAGTTCGGCCGGCCCGGTATCCCGTCGTCGGATGAAGCCGCTCTCTTCGGACCCGTTCCTTGTAGCGCGTCCGGCCCCCTGCCTCTGCTTGTTATTGTACACCGTGATCGTCGGCGTCCTCGTCGTGGGCAGCAAGGCGGTCATTCCCCCTGCGGACGCAAGATCGACGAGATCGACAGACTTGCGACTGACGGATCGGACAGGCTAGCTGTAGCATTTGATGAATGAGAGGAATGAAGGTTAGCAAACCGCCGAAGTCCGCACCATGTGGTCATTCGCCTGACAAAGATTGTCGTCATAAGCTCTCGAGGGCCGTTTGAGGCCATCGGGAGGGAGGAACTCTCCTTTCCCGTTCTTTTTTTCTAGGACGAGGTTGTAATTCAGGGATACACTGTTTGCCCACTGGAGACACGTCACAGGGAGGTTTGAGCTGGACAAAGCACATACCAGTGCTCACTGCTGGGGCTCCCGCCAGCTACGGCATCGAGTCGAGCAAGAATCAGGCCGTCACTCGGTAGTAGTATCATCGAAAATATTGTCATCAATCAATGGTATCGTGTGTCAAATGGGGCTGGTCCCTTGCCCTGAGACCAGCGGCTCGTGTGAGCCTAGGTTGATCCCTCTTCTAATCAACCACGCAAGAATGAGGCCGAATCCATCAAGCAAGCAACATGACCCCTGATTTTGCCAGGTGACCCTCCCCTGTCAAGCCCGCATGCCATCTGGCCCGGGTGGAAAGTACCTAGGTAGTCTTGATATGTACAATTCATCCGCAAAACCCCGAGATGAATAGGCGAGTCTCGCTGTTCCTCCCCTCGTTCCATGTAAGCGCATCCGTTCCAGCCAGCGGCCACCCTTCTGACCAGACGAGCAGCAAGCTCAAAGACCAAAGTCCAGCCATAATCAGGTCGCTGTCTCGGACCCCAAAGATTACATGTTCAGCCAAGCTCTGCGTTTATTAAAGATGAAGATACGCACGCCAGAGAGCAGACGCCAGAGCAAATAGGCAAGATATGCTTCATCTTACCCTGAGCAACCGTATCTGCCGGTAAAAGGCGATATGCGAGGGTCCAGGAAGATTCCGCAGACGGACACATGCTGCCTGTTATGGCGCAAAAAAGCTGCGAAACCAAGAAATGGCCCAAAATCCAAGATCAATGTCATGAGCACTCGGACCTCGCCGACGAATCGAGGAGCATCCAGCTCGAAGAATCAAGCTCAAAGGACCAGCTGCTGTCCAAGATACGGTCGGCCGTTCAGCTTTCCAAACTAGACTTTCAGCGCAGTAAAGGCCGAGGAACACCGGCGCAGAGGCGAGCAGAGCGACTTGACTACCGGGTGTAGTTGCGCCCGCCCCTCGACGACTTGGTGGTATCACTCTCCTCGGCCCGCCTGATGTTCTCCTTGAAGTCCGCATACAGGCGCTTGATGATGCCGCGCTCGTCCCAATCCTCGACGACGCCGTCCGCGACCTTGTGCCGCTTCTTGGATTTCATCTTGTCCAGCTCGGCCAGCTTCTCGGGCGCGAGCCAGCCCTCCCTCTCCAGCGTGTTGTTGACCCAGTCCCGCAGCGCCGGCTTCCAGTGCAGCAGGTTGTGCGCCATCTCCGCGTTGCTGTTGCACACCGTGCCGACAAAGAACTGCCTTTCCTCAGGCGGGAGGGTGTTCCCTGCCGCATCGCGGTCCAGGTGCTCTGACTTATTGGACTCGTCCTCTGAGTCGGTGGTCGTGTCGTTATCCAGCTCGTCCAACGTGTAGCTGTCGTATGGTTTTCCCGTAAAATTGATAGCCCAAGTTGCCGGATGGTTCGACCGTCCACACTTGCAACACAGATAGTTAGCCATCAAAAGTGAATGATGAGACTGTATACGGGGATGCTGCTTACCGCCTGACACTTTTCCACGTCGGTGCCGAGGTGACCATAGCCGAGCTCGGCCTGCTCTATGTATGGTCGAGACCGCAGGCCACGGTGGAAGTCAGGCCTCCAGGAAGACGAGACCCACTTCGAATTAGCAAGGCCAATAACCTCGTCGTTGAGTCGCGTCCACGCCGTCCTGTAGACTTCATCGTCCCTCTCAAAAGCAGGGTTGATCCGGCGGTGGACGAGCCACTCCACGGCGTCTTTGAAGTGAGCTTTGAGGGGCTTGCTGGCGGCCCGCGTGAACGCCAAGGGTATCTGGTATAACGCCTCATCCGGTACTCCGATGGTATCGTCATCCTCATCAATAAAACCCTCTAGGTTCCCGTCACTGTCCGCGGTGCCCTCCTCGTCGTCTGCATCTCGCCTGCCCGAGGCTTTGCTCTTCTGCTTCTTCCTCGCCTTCTTGGACTTCTTGGCAGCTGCTGCAGTTTCGGCGGGCTCAGCGTCAGACTCGTCATCGAACACGTCGAGAACCTGGTGATCCGAGTCCGTATCATACAGACCACCCTGGTCCTCATCGGCATCCTCGTCAGACATGTTCAGATCTGACATGGTGAGACCCTTCTCTCCAGCCCTCCTGCGGCGCAAGAGCTCCATCTTCTTCTCCTTCTCGGAGCGGTGACCCTTGCGTGCGCTCGACCTCATCTTACGAGCCGAGGACTGCGGGGAAGTAGAATTCTTGTTTGGAGGAGTGGCCTGGCGATTTGATAGACTCAACTGCGAGTCTGAGTCATCACTACTGGCCACAGGACTCACATGACGAGTGTTGCGGGTGAGCTTCCGCCTCTTGGTAGGGCTTTGGATGTCTTCCTCATCGTCCTCATCCTCATCCCCGTCATCGTTCTCATCCAAGACGACCCGGCCTTTCTGACGCGCGCTCGACCGTGGTGTCACCAGCGGCGCGTCGGAGTCGTCACTAACGGCTGCCTGGTTCGGTAGGGACTGGGACGAGCGGACGTTGGGCTTTTCATCGTCGCTATCATCCAAGTTGATGATAGGGGCATTGCTTCGCTTAGCAGGGCGAGCGAGTCGCCTCCGGGTGATCTCGGGTCTCAAGGGGCCTTCCCCATCCGTGTCGTCTAGCTCTCCATCCTCTTCCACAGGAGTCTCCGAGTCACTGTCCACCACATGGTGGTGTGCTCTGTTAGACTTGGACATGAAAGTCGAGGGAGGCGGGGAAGGAGGCTGCTTCCTCCGAACTTTCACATCGTTTCCCAGTGACATGGGCCTGTTGTCGTCCTCACCTTCCTCATCCTTTGGCTGCTTGGCTTGGGCTTTGCTTTTATCTTTGCCTGAGAGTCTAGTTAGCGCTGTAAAACTGATAAACATGGCACCATTCAGAGCCAGGTTGTAACGACTGATATCGAGTATTTGAGGGCAGGCAGCGAGGTGAGATAGGGAAGACATACTAAGCGATGCATCCAAAGTCTGCTGTTTTGGCTTCTTGGAACGTGCCATCCTGAGGGGCCGTACTGAACGACTGCTTGGGCTCCCGTCCTTGGGTGACTGGAACCTAACCCTTGCAGGCGAAAGCCCTTCACCGATGACTGGTGAGTCAGCTTCAGAGACAGCCTCGAAGGTGAGCCTCTGCTGCTGCTGTCGGCGGCGCTTGGACGAGCTCATCTCGAGGCGAGATCGAGCTGATTGGGAGTGGAATTATGTCTGTTGGGCATAAGGTGGGTCGAAAAGTAGCTGCTGATGCCGTATCTGTGTGATCGCTGTGATGATGTCGTGGAGATGTTCGCTCCAGTAACTTGAGCGCACTAGCGAGGTGTAACTGCGGAAGTGGCGATGATGGTGATCAAGTTTTCAGGCAGCCATGAGCCAAACAAGCTTGAACTTTAGCAAGTCACTTCGTGCAGAAGAAGGAAAACGGTCCCAACGTTTATTTTTTGTGGCGTTGGCCAGTTAGTTTAGATAGAAAGTCAAGAAGTTTTGGACGAATGCTCTACCGTGGACGGGAGACGCGTTGAGGGGCAATTTAAGTCTCGAAGCGCGTGAAAGGGAACCGCACGGGCCACATCCAAGTACTTAGAGTGCTCACTTCAAGTACAGAGATGGCATGACCACATGCGGTTGTTTTCAAAATCATTGCTGGAATGTGACTGAATCTCTAGGACAGCATAGGATGGAATAGCTTCATATATCGTAAGTACATATATCACAAACCATAAATTAATGTCCGTAATAACCTACCTCCTCATAAAATAAGTGCCATCCGCTGTCATCAGGTAGCAGTGACCTTGACCTCTCTACTTTGATGTTGACCCTCTCCAGCAACGGTACGAGCACGTCAGCAAGCAATGTGTAACTCACTCATGAAACAAACATGTTCCCAGATGTGTGTGACAGCCGTCAACCCTCCCCGAAGGCCGCATTACAAGTCAAGTTACACAGCATGAAGCGCTCACACCCAAAAGAGGAGGCAACATCGACCGATCATCAGAGCCGTTTGGAGAAGAGTGTGGGAGGGGTATTAGAATGTCGTATTCTTAACGACTATCTATAATCTCTCTCTTGGTGTTTCCCACCAGAGGAGTCATCCATCCGTGCTCTAGCGAATGGCCGGCTGCTTCAAAGAACGCAAGGTATAAAAAGGTGCTTTCCCATGGCCCAGGGCCAGGATCCCTCCCCCCAGCCATCATCGCGCAGCAGCAGCGAGCGAGCGAAGCAAGAAAGAAAGCTGCCCCCGATTCTTCATTTCCGGAAACCATCCCCACGTAAATGCGCATTTCGCAAGGCCCAACATCTGAACCATGATAGAAGTGAAAAAGGGTTGTCATATACGTATACATCAAAAAAAGAAAACAGAAAAACGCCGTCATCATGTCGAGGGGCCCCTTTTGCTCGTCCTCTCTTGGGTTCTTTTCTGTTCTTTTTCTCTTCACACTCACACAACTCAAGATGGTATCGTCTAAACAATAATACACATTAAGTAGTGCCCGCACATACGTTCCTGAACAGAACTTATCGCAGAGGCAACTGGGTATCACGCGCGCCACAGGCAATCACATCCTCCAACTTCCAGCGCGGGGGCTGGACGACCTCCCGGCCATTGGCCTTCCGCCACTCCTTCTCGTTCTCGGCCGACACACCCGTTGGTAGTGGCTCCTCGAGACCTCCAGCGATACCTGACGAGAACTTGACCTGCAGGATATCACCGACCTCGTCGCAGGCGGCCAGCACGCGGTCCAGGTCGTCCTTGTTGTGCGCAGACGAGACACAGAACCTGGCTCGGGAGCTGATGAGGGGTGTGCCAGGGTAACCAACCACCACAATCGAGATCTTGCGCTTCAGCATCTCGTGGCTGAACGCTGCCATCTTGGCCGGGTTGTAGAGCATGATGGGGATGATTGGGGAGTCGTCGTGGCCGTAGGTAATGAAACCAAGTCGCTTAAGCCCAAGTCGGAGGTAGCGCGAGTTGAAGGTGATTCGTTGCAGTCGCTCGTCTCCTTGCCCAGGGGCCAGCACGCCGTCGATGATCTTGAGGGAGGCCAGGATCTGTGCCAGGACGGCGGGGGCCGCGGATTCTCCGTACAGAGTCGCAGCATTGACGCTCCTCAGCTTGTCGATGATGGGCTTCTCCGCAGCGACATAGCCACCGTTGGCACCGAATGATTTCGTGAGAGTACCCATGAGAATATCAATCTCGTTGGGGTCGATGTTGTAGTAGTCGCAGACGCCACGTCCTCTGGGGCCGAGAGCACCAATGCTGTGGGCCTCGTCGACGTAAAGATAGAAGCCATATTTTCTCTTCAGGGCAATGACGCCGGGGAGATCAACCATGTTGCCCTCCATAGAGTACAGACCCTCGACGGCGACCAGGATCTTCTTCCACGGGCGGTGCGTGCGAGGCTGCCCCTGAGAGATGGAGTCCCGGAGCTTCTTCTCCAAGTCGACCATGTCATTGTGTTTGAAGGATTTGATGATGGCGCCGGACAGACGGGCTCCCACTCGGATGGAGGCATGGTTGAGCTCGTCAGAGATGATCAGGCAGCCTTTGGAGACAAGGGCCGGGAAAGTGCCGGCGTTGGTGACGTAGCCCATGGAGAAGACCATGGCAGCAGGCTTTCCGACGAATTGCGCGATCTCCTTCTCAACCTCGAGCGTCAGGTCAGACGTGCCGGAATCAGCCCTGGAGCTGCAGGTGGCCATGCCATACTTGCGGACGATCTCCTCGGCGAGATCCGCACAAGGGCCCTCGGATTGTGCGAAACCAAGGTAGTTGTAGGAGCTCATGTTGAGGGTCTGGGTGTAGGTTCCGGTGAAGGTGTAGCTCTGGTTGTAGTCGGTCGACATACGATCGACCAGTGTGATGTAGCGCCCGGGAACGCCAACGGTGGGCCGGGAGAAGCAATCATCGATTCTCCTCTTCAGCCTGCGGATGTAGAAGCTGTCGAAATCGTCGGTGAGGGGAGCGTAGCCATTGCCACTGAGGATACTGCTGTAACGCTTCCGATCGCCGAAGCGCTTGCCAAAAAAGTCACGGGCGTGGCCGAAGAAGATCAGGAGCAGGTAGCTGATGTATGTGGTGAGGACGTAGTAGTAGGGAGGCTCGTCCTCGATAGGCGCATCCAGGGTGCCACCGCGGTGACTGCTAACATATCTGTGGCTCGGGTGCAACAGAGGGCCAAATTGTGCCTCTGCCCGCCTCTTTTTCCTGTCCTCTGCGTCTGAAGGGGGCTGGAATAGGGTTGTTGAGGGCTCATCGTCGTTGAGCTCGCCGGCGGTCGCGGTGGACAGGGAGATTGTAGGCAGCGATAATGAGGGAGCGGTGATCTGGGCCGAGTTGGCGACCTGCTGTACAGCCAGCAGAGACTGCTGAGCAGAGAGCTGCTCTTTGTTCTTGGAAGACGGTGAAAAGAGCTGAGTCAGACGGTTCGTGCGAGACTGTGACAGCCTGCGGTCCCCAAGCTTCTCGTGCGGCGTCATGTTGGAGAGGGCTGAGAAGGGGTTCGAAAGCTTGGTAGGCATCTCTGAACGGTCCTCAACAGACCTGGAGCGCACGGTAGCTGGGTATTGTGCTCAGCCGGTGTCGCGGTGGTTCAATTGAGCGTGTGGCTTCAACTCGATTGAGGAGCTGTTAGGGGAAAAGAGTTAATAAGAAGCTGCGGCGGATAAAGTGTTGGGTGCGAGGTGGTTTTGTGTGTAAGATTGTCCGGACAGATTGGGTAAGTGATTGGCTTGGTGGCAAAGGTCCAGACCAGGGGGAGAAACTCGTGTGATTTGAGATGGTCGAGGGCGGGATTATTGTGCAGGAGGAAAAGAAGAAGCAACCCAACGACGCTGGCCCTGGAGAGCTTTGACGGGAAGAAATTGAAGGCGTGGGAAGGTGCACGGCGCAGGTTGCAGGCCTGCAGGTTGACAGCTTTTGCAGGCTGCGCTGAACACGGTCGGGTGCACCGGAATAGTCCACAGAGTGCCAGGGGCGCGGAGGCACGAAGGAGCCGGGGAGGCGCAGAAGAAGCGCGCACCGCCAATTCCTGCCCTGGGCTCCGCGATAAGACGTGGTGGGATTGGGGATGGATGGAGTGGCGACGCGAGAGCTAGCGCCCAAGCGGTATCCTTCCTGTTGGCTGATGCTACTACTCACTTTGGATATTGCTGTAATGTGTCTGTCTCTGTCTGCCTGCACAACAATTGCTGTACAAGAGATCCGTTGATGGTCTCGTCCGGTCGTTGTGTATGGGGGAGAGCGAAGGCCGAAGGTTGTTTCCTTCTCTCTCTTTTCCCTGCACTCTATGTCGGGCAGGATGGTTCAATTAATAAGAATCGACTGACAGGTCGCGGCTCTTCGGTATGTGCGCTGCTCTCTCCTTAGGCAGGGGAGTTCATGCACCTGGACTGGCTGGCAGGGAGCAAGCTTTGGGGGCAGACAGGCAGGGCGCAACGGGATCGGCGATCCCTTTTTCCCTTTTTGCGGGAGCCGAAAGGGGGGCGGCCGAGGGCTGCGTGGGAAACCGGTGGGATGTGGCCGAGGGCGAGCTTGACGACTTGACTTGGCTGGGGAACAGCTGGGGCAGGAGGATGAGCTGCCGTCGAGACGCCTGCCGTTTGGGAGATCAGACACGGACGGTCGGGCAGGAACCAGCGCGTGCTGTTGAAAGAGACTTCTGGTGCTGTGCTTACGATAAGATGGGTTGAGGGAGAGGGCGAGATGGGACGGCACGGTTTCGCGAGCGAGATTGGGACTTTCATATCAATTTTGAGATGACGGGCTCGGCCTCAGCAAGACCAACGCGAAGCGAGGCCAGCGCAGAGTCTCGTCCCCCCAAGGGCCCTTGATTTTTCACACTCATTACCCGCTTTTCTTAGCGACTCGCACGCAACGGGTCCCCTGGCGCTAACAAGCCCTTCCGGACGACCCGACATGCAACGGTAAGGTAAGGTAACGGTGCCGTAAGTACAGTGGGAGCCATGTCACGATGCTCCATCTCGATCGGCATTGGTTACAGAGTATGACTCTCATCATCGCGAACACATCAACATCAACGTCAAACGTCACCGGCTGAGTGCACACGCTATGCTTCAGGCATAACAAACGGCTGTGTCTGGCCTGCAGCCCTGCATAGAATTCTCCGCGCCGGCGCGGTGCGAGAGGGAGGATCAACCCTACAAACCTTCAACAGCTGCGTTATGCCACGCCGGGCAACGACATCATCGCCCGCCAGCCTCGCCTCGCCCGGCCGGCCTGTCCCTCCTTCCATCATGCCTTCCAGAACAAACCTGCAGTCGGGGGCTTTCTGTAGCAACCACCGTGCCGGTGTTGTGTTTTGTGTACGGGCGCATAAGCAAAGTCGCCGGCCCACGACAGTGGTCCCTTGCGCTGTGCCTCGCGCGGCGGCCAGTCTGGTGACATGGGACGGGCGCGGACACTTCACTCGTCCCGGGATCTTTTATTCGGGTCGTCCCTGCTTGTAAGTGAGAGTGGAATGGTTCGTCAAAGCTTTCTTGGCCCTTGGCGGCCCTGGAGATTGGAAATCCTCAATGCCTGCTTACCTGAACTCATGTGAATGCTACTGCTTACTGCTGATGCTTACTTTTTTCCTTGGTTTAATATGCCACTCAAAATCAGCGCACATGTCGTCTTTGATAACCCAATTTCAGATCCCCCGGTTCCGTTCATTCCGCCCTGCCGCCAATCATGGAACCTTGGAGGCCTTTGGTTAGCTTGGCAGGGTGCTCACATAATCACAAAGAGGCAGAGACAAAGAAACAGGGAATGTTCGGTTCTGTCGGTACACGGCAGTTGATCCGTCGGCTCCTCATGTGTAGTCAATCGATCGCTCCTCGGGTCTGATTCTCCATCTCCCATTTGACACCGACATCGAGTGACGAGCAGGGGCATTCGCAGCATCCGGGCCTGCACAAGCCGCTGTCGTGGCACAGGCCAGACAGCGGCAGGCCTGCGAGTAATTTTTTTGTTGACTTGGGCAGTTGGCGGCCCTGCTAATCCTCCTATCACAGCCCAGACCTCGTCGCGATCAACCCCCCATCGTCGATCTGGTTTTGTCTCCGATCATTCTAATCGGCAACAAACGCTGCCCAAATACCCAAGCAGACCCACAGCCTGGCCTGGGCGGGCGAGTCAATCCTCAGCCTTGAAATCTCCAACGCATGAAAACACCCTAACTGGCAATGTTACTATCGCCAGGCGGCGTCGCTTGGGGACAAGTCAGCAAACAAATTATAAACCAATCAGCCCAATGTAGTTCACATGATGAACCATTCACACCGCGGTCGGGCATAAAGACCCAGCCAGCCGGCGGTCAGCCCTGCAGCGGCGCCCTGCAACCAATCTGATTGAATCCGGGGGTTTGGGGCGAAGCGATGCCGAAGCGAGGCAGGCACGCAGAGGGAACCGCGCCAGCAAACTCTATAGGGCGGCATGACGCCACGCGCGCGAGGCTGCCACCGCAACTTCCTCTGGTTTGCCGCACCACCATGGCGGGATCATGCCTCCAGCCCGCGCCGCGACAACTCAATGCCTTTGACGCTGTTCAGGTCACGCAAATAGGCTTGCGTCGCAAGAATTATTGGCTCTCGGAATCCAACTCTTATGATTGATCATCATGCCCTGCGCCCTTGGGCCCTGGGCGCCAGAAAACGGCCATACATGCCCAGCCAACATGCCACCCTTGTTTGGCTGGCTGTGTAGATAGATATTGCTTCCAAGGCCCGAAGAGGTCATACACTGCACACACCGCGTACACCACATCCGCTACACACGCTACACACACTACACACATTGGCAGCAGCGTGAAACATAGCGCCCGCACGCGAGATCGCCAGATTCCAGTCCATCGGTATTGGGCCTAGAGACTCAGCCGTGATACTTTGGTGAACTAATTGCCCGACGCAGGGATGACCCGCAGGAGGATGACTATTCCCATACAAATAGAAACCAAGAAAAAGCAAATGCAGTCGATGATATGCTGTCACCCCCTTCCAACCCCCTTGATGTCTTGCACGCACTGAACTCCAGATAGGGAACATGAAGAAGAAACAAAATAGAAGCCATCCCGGTCATGCCTGCTGAACAACTCATAAACCTTAAATCCACCCGTTCCTGCGTCAGCCGTCACCGTCACCCTCGCCGTCACCCTCGGCCGTAATAATAAAAACAAATTATAACCCCTTGCATTTACTGCAGTGACGTAACGATCTTCTCCAGGGACTCGACCAGGATGTCGGCGTGCTTCTCCTCAAACGTCAGCATCGGCCTGAGCCGCACGGCGCTGGCGCCGGATCCGCCGATGTTGATGCCGAGGGTCTTGGCCTTCTTGAGGAACTCGTCACGCTTGGGGTTGTCGAACGCGATGAACGTGCCCTGACCCTTGCCGCGCAGGTTGTCGAACTGGCCCGGGTACTTGTTCGCCAGCGCCGCGATCTTGCCGTATAGGTAGTTGCCGACGCGCGCCGTCTGCTCCACCAGGCCGTGCTTCTCGACCTCCTCGATGATAGCCCGGAACAGGATCGCCCGCACCGGGTCGCCCATCCACGTGTTGAACTGCCGGTAAGGCTTGTTGGGCCGCAGCTCCGGGTTGCCGAAGTAGTAGCCCGCCGTCTGCGCCTTCTTGGAGAACGTCACCATGTCCGGCGGCGTCGCGAGGTTCCAGTGCTCGTGCGCCCAGAACTTGCCCGTCGCACCAACGCCCGTCTGCACCTCGTCCACGATCAGGAGCACGTCGTGCTTCTTGGTCACCTCGCGCAAGCCCTGGAAGAACTCGGGCGACGCGTGGTTGTCGCCGCCCTCTGACTGGATGGGCTCGACGACGACGGCGCACGGAGGCAGGTGCCAGGTGGTGAGAAGTTTCTCGACCTCGGCCAGCGAGTCCTGCTCGGCTTTGCGGTTCTCCTCAACGTGCTCCTCCAGGGGATACTTGAGCAGGGGGAATGTGGCCTGGGGCCAGTCGAAGGCAGGGATGTCGAGCTTGTGGATGGGCTTAGATCGAGTGGTGGACAGCGAGCCGAACAGGCGGCCGTGGAAAGCGGTCTTGAAGGACAGAATGGACAGCTCGGAAGCACCGGGGGACGTGTTGTTCATGGACGAGTTGAGCTCCTCCTCGGTGAACTCAACGTGGTGGCCGCCACGCTGCTGTTGCCGCTTCCACATGAAAGCCGCCTTGTAAGCCGTCTCGTTGGCATCCGACCCAGCCATGGCCGTGAACACCTGGTTCAGGCCCTTGGGGGCCACCTTGAGGATGCCAGACCGCAGAATCTCGGCCCAGTCGTTGGGAGGGAAGTTGCCCAGGGCGGGTCTGTTGACCAGAGAGCTGACCACGGCCTGGCTCTTCATGGTCTCAATCAGGTGAGGGTTGTTGTATCCCACGGGAATAGATGCGATCTGCGCATACCTACACACCGAGGCAACACCGCGTTAGCCCATGCCCTGTGCACTGATATATGATATAGGCGAGGTTCAGCGCTGGTGTGACCTGGGGCAACTTACACATCAAGCAGGACGTTCCCATCCGGGTCGGCAATGTAGTTGCCAATACTGGACTTGTAGTCGGTGAGCATGTTCAAGCTCCTCGTGTCGAAGACCTTGTCCAGGTCTGCGATCTGCTCCTTGGCCTTTGGGCCGGGGATGGCCGTCTTGACCGAGGGAGCGCTGGGCTCGACACCATCGAAGCGGCCCATGTTGCTAGCGGAGGCTGAGAATGACCTGCTGGACAGAGAGAGTGCAGGAGATGACACCGGTGCGAGACGAGACGAGATAAGCCGGGCAGAGCTTGACGCAGTGCGCCGTGACAGCGTCCGGAGGGCGGACATGCTGGGCAATTTTATAGTTTGGCGCCTCGAGTCTCACAAGTCGAAGAAGGGTGGATGATGGGGGGCAGCGGTATTTCGCCGAATGACTGAACTATGGACTGAATAAATGACTTGCAGGGAATCTTGTGTCACTGAAACCCCTAGGTAAAAAAAAATTGATCAATTGGATCCGTACAGTACAGCACGAAGTCGCAAGTACAAACAAGGCACGCAGCAGGAAGGGTGGGAAGTGGGCGCGAGGGCGAGTATTTACGTCCCTCTTGAAGGGCGGCGCCGTGACAGTGACGAGGGTAGCTTCCCGAGCTTGGGGTCCCGCATTTCGCACAGGCCTACCTATCGCGGGGTGGGCTACTACCGGCTTATCAGTGGGGTGGCGACGTGCAGCTCCAATTGACTTCTCCGGGGACAGCAGCAGATTAATCACCTCCTCTGCGAGATGCACTTCTTTCGTGCCAATAGACATCTTCAAGTCTCGTTTATGTGCTCATACCAGCCTCAATCACTCAAGGTATCCATGAGAATTTTCTAATGTCCACAGGTAAATCTGCAAGAATTACTGAAAATTCGCAAACATCATCGTGTCGAAGGCGTCTCATAACGGTCACTAACGAAAGGCGGAGGCCAAGCTTCGCCAGGCCCCTGTCAAAGCTTTTCCGCTTCAGGCATGTCCAGCCGGCGATGATCCGGCTCTTCGACCTCGTGCCCTTTGGACCGGTCCGGCTTTCGTCTCTGCCATCGTATAACATTGCTATTGTAGGTAGTCTCACTTTGCCAATGCCATCCTCACCCACATTGGGTAAGCAAGCCCGGCCCGTCTCTCGAATCGTAGGCCCCCGATGTCCGGGGCCGGTTGGCGGCCAGGTCTCCTCAAGCCCAGCCCACAGTACCACCGACCCCCGAGATCTTGTTGCACTCCTGTGGCCCAAAAGGGAATGTCCATGCGGCGGAGCAAATCGTCGTTCAATCAACTGTGCAGGTGATCTCTGTGCACTGCGATGAAGGTTACACATGCCTGAAGCAGTAAGATGCAGCCAGATCTCATGGACTTGGGGCTCAATGTCTCGAGTACTTGGGCTACGGCTTTCTCTCTCCTCCGCAATCTTAGGAATTCCCATGACATGGCCACTTCTCGGCTTCAGTCTACTACTTCTGACTCAAGGAGAACGCGCTGAGAACGCAGGGGGCAGTAGCTGATAACAATGCCCTCTTTCTTGGAACATTGGAGCTGTTCGATATCTCGGTGTATTTCCTATGGCCGTTGCCAAATTCCACCTGAACGCCAATGCCTAAAAGTCTACAGAAGGAAGCAAACCGCCATGCTTCTTCGGAGATGGCTCCCAATTGGCCTATCGCCGCAGACAAACATATGGCCATGCAGCAGTAAACAGCACCCGTGCCATTACCAAAGCATATAGGAACACAGCACACATGTACCGAGTTGCTCCAGATCCCTTACGCCCTGTACTCGCAGCGGAAACAGCTCGCCCTGAAATGCCTAACTAACCCTTCAACAATAAAGACCAGATGAACGCGACTCCGTTGGTTGAATAGAAGGTGGTGACAGATGAATCACCACGAGGGTATACCTAATAATAGCAGAAGAAGCAGAGAGGAATGCGTTCATCGCGGCCACCCAGAGGAGCCGTCCTATGGCTTCGGGTCGTTGCTCTGATCAGCGCCGTCCCCGTTCTGATTGCCTTCTGGAGAAAGGCCCGCACCCTGCGCAACCCGCTTCCACATCTCAAGCTCCTGGTAGAGACGGTCACACTCATTCTTTAGCTTGTCGTTCGAAGAGCTGAGCTCGGCGATGGCCTGCTCTGTGAGAAGCTTCTCCAGCGTCCACTTCTCGACCGCCTGCTGCTCGTCCTCCTTGAGCTTGGTGATGTAGCGGACAGCGTTCTGTAGTATCGATCCTTTATTCTTCTCACAACCGGGCACTATCTTTGCAAGTTCATTTATGCCTTCATTGATAGTCTCCCGTCGACGACGCTCCACTAGACGGCGTGAGTACACTAGTTCAACAAGCTGGCATCAGGTCGCGGATGAACTTACCTTCTTTGTGGTTGTCCTTGCGCATTTTGTGCCACTCCTCGGAACCAACAGCCGGTTTTGGATTCGGAGTCGTGGAGTAACGGGCTCCTGGTATGTCGTCCATCTGACGCATACCGGGATCTGGCGGCTGGTGGGTGGTTGTGACGTTGGCTAGTGCCTGATGGTCCATGGGCAGGCCATCTGTTTGGGACACATCGTGCGTATATGGGACGAGTTCCATGTTATGTTGGTCTTCATGGTCACCAGTGACCTGTGCGGCAAAGTTCTCCTCGGATGGTTGGGGGGCGTGGATCGTAGGATAGACCAGGGCAGCAGCCGCAGTGCTGGACGCGTTGGCCGGGTCAGCCGCATCTGTGTGGTCACTGCCGGCCGCAGCCTGCTGGAGGGCGTTGAAGTCGGACACATTGACGCCGGCGGCAGCGGCCTGGGCAGTGTCCATTGCATTATTGACGTAGGCGTCCGTTGGGTCAGGACTGGACATGTTGTTTCGCTTAGAACGGCGCACGTCCGGTGAGGTCTCACCGGGGCGCTTTCGTTTCTGAGGCGGGGAGCTGGTGAGGGCTGAGAGATCGGGCTCCGGATTCGCAACGTGCGCCATCACCAGCGCAGCGAGTTCTGAAGACATTGCGTTGCAGGGCTCCTCAAGGCCGTGTGCCTGGCCGGTTTAGTTAGGACATGAAGAGAACGTGACGTAGAGTTGGGGCACAATCATCATCATGCCGGGCACTGCAGTGCTGCCTTGGGTTCACGCACGTTGAGATGAGTCGCACGGGTCGGTTAGGACGGGTCGCGTTTTCATCGAGGAGAGCAGGTAGATGCAACAAGGCCACTCGAACCTTGTTTTGCCATACGTTGACCCTCTCATCGACATCGCGTCAGGCTCACTTGAGCTCCTGGGCACGTCTACTTGGACGTGTCTTGGACGGAGTGCGTTGCAGCTCGAGGGCGGGCCCGAGTCTGTCGGGGTTTGAGGACAGGTAGGCCAGACATGCTGGGCGACAGGAAGGAAGGACATCCAAGGTGAGGAAACTCAAGATAGGACATGAAATGCTGATGCGGTCTGGTCTGGGATCCACCTTTGGACGCGATGCTGAAGGTCTGATTTGACAGGCATGGGGTGGAAGTTCGAGACCGCCTTTACTTACACGATCGGCCTCTTGTCATGTGGCAAGTCAGGTGCTGATTGCGTTTGATAGGGGAGGCAGAGAAAGCGGGATCCTGGGCGGCAGCGGGCGACAAAACGTGGTCGGATTAACCGTTGCAGGGCGTTGATGGGGATCTGATGGTATAAGGGGCTGCTTCTGCTTCTTGAGAGTCAGATTCGACCAAGTCCGAGGATAATAAGACAAATGGCGATGAATGCATACCTGTATTGTCGGGCGGCCTGTCGCGTTGGAGGGGGGTGGATGCTCGTGACCAGATTCGAGATTCACGTGAGCTGGAGGATTGTCTGGAGGGAACCTGGCGGCCTTTTGAAGAATGGGGTGGAGGGGGGAGCGCGCCGTCAAAGGCCTCAGGCCAAGCACACACACACACAGAGCAGCGCGCAGCGAGCGGCGAGCATCAGGCAAGCACCAGCAGCAAGCTCTGAGCGTGGGTGACTGCTGTCGAGTCCGCCTGGCTCCTCGCTCTTCGGACTGGGGGGCGCCAGGTCCCCACAAGTCACACCTGGGCTGGCCACTCACAGGCGGTCATGCTCGCCTGAATCATCCACTCCCGACCTCAGCTCTAGCGTCGACGCACCCCCCACCTGGCCTGCCTCCCACCCTCCTGTGCTGCAACCCCACCAACAGCCGCCAACCCTCCCGGGCTGCCAGGCCCGTTTCCGTCGCAGGTGTCTTGTGAAGATCGCCAGTGCCTGGGGTGACAATGTCCAGGGTGCGGAGGAAGCACAGGATGCACAGGATGCACGCATGTTCTCATGGCCTGCAAACGTCAACGAGACCGGTGAGATACTGGCTGCATGGTGCTTTATTATTATGACAACACAAGACAAGAAATAAAAACACACGTAAAGGCGTGCTGTTGGCTGTTGGCCGATCGCTGTTGACTGTTTCGGCTGGCTGACATTCTGATATTGAAGGGCGCATACCTGGGTACCTTGGTTCCCTGCCTACATCATGGGTGTGAGTGGACAGACAGACAGACAGACAGCTTGCTTTGCCGTCCAGCGTTTAAAGTCTCCGACAGTCAAACCAGGGTGGGTCGTCTAGCCCATACAATAGTCACTCTACTCACCCACACATACGCAACGCACACACCACACGCCGTCTATATCGCATAGCCCTGACTGGACCCGACTAAGAGGTCGTGACGAGGCTACTGTCTCAGCTGAACGGACACCCTTCAACTCTACTCAACTCATGCTCTCTCGCTGATCACGTAGACTCACTCGTGCAAGCCCCGTGGATGACTAGCTCACGACGAGATTGTCTGCCAAGCTGGGTCAAGTGATACACACCTGGGCAGGCTGGACTGAGATGGTGTGAAGGCTGCCCAGGTGGGAAGGACTATCCCTCCTAGACCTACCCAGGTACCTAGGTAACTGCGTGCCGTGTATACTACCTGCGGGTATCTAGTAGTACTGGGCAAATTCGGCATGTTGCTCATCTCAGGTGCGTCCATCTAATCCACCCCGCTGTCTGACCTGTCAGTCCCAGCTGGACGAGGATTACGAAGAGGACCAGGGAGACTTGGTTGGGAAGTAGACGTCTGCAGTGTAGTCAATCTCAGCAAGAGCAGTAGCTCCATGCCCTCTCGGCCGAAGCTGCCGGACCATCATTATTGATTGCATGTACCGGTAGTACGAAACACGGCTCAACAAGTAAGCATTTCTCTACAAAGTGATAGTACCGTGGTCCTCACCTGCTTCAACCTGCAATACGCTTATTAGTCAGTGCTTGGGAAGGCCCAAGAGCACGCCTGTGGGGTGGCAATAAGGGGAGCTCCTTATCGCCTTATCAGCTTAGCGACGACCTCGGGAGCGTCATTGCAACGCCCGCTCCCAGAGCATCGTTCCCTACGAATCTGACCACTCAGGCTGGTCTGGTCTGGAAACATTTGTTCACCATACACATAGGTCGCATCTGATTTCAACTCAAAATGGGGGACCACTCGGTCACCAAGATTGACCATGCCAATCATCTCCTGCTGGTAAGTCCACATCTCTACAAGGAGCGACACGCTCAACACGGCGATCACCGGCTGGATACACAGCTAACGCCGGGCCTCCTCACGCCAGGACCAACCCCTCCTCCGCCTTCCACACGAGCTCCTCCACAAGAACTTTCGTTCCGCCCACTTCGTCATCGAGAAACAGGGCACTTTCATCAAGAAAGAGCTCAAAGACACCGCCAATGCTGCCCTGAAGGGTGGCGCCAGCCCCGATGATGTACTTCGCAACCTCGACACTATGATTGCCCGTGTGCGCGGCGTCAAGCGGAAGCTGGAGGGCTGTGATCAGGAGGAGGCTCGACTATACCGCCAGGTCGGCGCCCGGGTTAAGCACCTGTCGGACCTGGGTCATATGCACGCCTTCGAGGACGTTAAGTACGAGCACTGGTCACGGAAGAGGCTGGACAGGCTACTAGTCGACTACCTCATGAGGCAGGGCTACGGCCAGAGCGCGAGGGCCCTCGCTAAGGACAAGGGCGTCGGCGACCTGGTGGACATCGACACGTTTGAGCAGATGAACCGGATAAGACAGAGCCTGCTCAACAAGAATGTTAAGGACGCGCTCGACTGGTGTACGGAGAATAAGAAGGAGCTGAGAAAGATGGACGTAGGTCAATCCTGTACACCCCTAAACAGCGCAGAATCATCACTGGCACATGCTGACTCCTTCCCGGACAGAGTAACCTCGAGTTCCAGCTCCGCTTCCAGCAGTACATAGAGCTCGTGCGCACCCAGGACGTGGAGAAACTCCCCGAGGCCATACTCTTCGCCCGCAGGTTCCTCTACCCCTTCAAGGAGTCCTTCCCCAGCGAGTGCGGCCGGGCCGGCACCCTGCTCGTCTTCCCGCCCGACGCGGCCGACGACGAGCACCGGGAGATGTACGACTCGTCGCGGTGGAACAAGCTGGCCGACATCTTCACCGAGACGCACAACGCCTTGCTGGGCCTCCCGTCCTTCCCGCTGCTGCACATCGCCCTGCAGTCGGGCCTCTCGGCGCTCAAGACGCCCGCCTGCCACAGCGCCCAGGCCAGCTCCTCGTCCACCCCGTCCCACCACACCAGCCTGACGAGCTCCGTGTGCCCCATCTGCTCCACCGAGCTCAACGAGCTCGCCCGCAACGTCCCCTACGCCCACCACACCCAGAGCCACGTCGAGCCCGACCTCATGCTGCTGCCCAACGGCCGGGTCTACGGCCAGGCGAAGCTCGAGGAGTACTCGCGCAAGGCGGGCCTGCCGCTGGGTAAGGTCAAGGACTTGCGCACGGGGGACGTGTACACGGCCGACAAGCTGAAGAAGGTGTTTATCACGTAATCCTCTAACGCTGTCGAGGTCTTGTTCAAGAGCAGCGTGTGTGCACGGATGCGGTCCGCAAGACATGGTCTTCATTCATACTTATCTTTTTTTTCTTTTCTTTTTTCCTTCCTACAGCATAGCGGTCATGGTTTTTCTTCCAGGAGGGTATGGAATCGGCGTTTCTGGCATCGATAGCAAATTTCATACAAGGGACACCCATAGGGTGAAGGTGTAGGCCAGCGGCGTAGAATTACAGAACGATAGGTGACCGATTGAGGAAACCATAGAAATCGGCTAGTAAGAACTCTACTTCAAGTGATCAAACGTGGAGCAACCAAGTACACAATCACATCATGCACCAGTGATGTTGGTATTTTGTTGATGAGAATGCATATATTCCGCTGTGCTTTACCAGGTATCCACACCCATACCCCTTTGGCAGAGACGAAAAAGAAAACAGTAGAAACGAGAACCTTGCAGAGAAAAAAAATACACGAAGGGCAACATATGGGTACACACACAAGGTCTCAAAAGAGCTGGCTCCATCCATGACCAGAGACCCTTCCATGGCCAAAAGTTCCGTGAGAGAGAGCTTGTTTTCCCCCTCCCCAAGAATCTCTTTTTTTGCGCAACTCTCTGAAAGAAAGACCACGCGCCCCCCTTTCCCCAGCCCCCTAACTCCGTTTCAATGAAGACGAGGCAAGCAAGCAAACGAACAGACGCATGCGCAAAAAAGTTCGCAGAGGCCCAAAAAAGGACAACAAAGTCCCCTCCCATCGCTGTGTGTGCATGTGATAAGAGAGAGGAGGAGAGGAGAGGGACACGAGACGTGGAATATGATGAGAGGCCGCCTCCTCATCACCACACCCGCTTTTGCTTGAAATGAAAGAGAACTTCCGTCAGGTTGGGAGGCTCCGGCTTTGCTGCCGCGCCCTATGGTTTTTCAAGTATTTCTTATACGACTGCCAGCTCTGTCCCGGCAGCCTTAGGCCTGGCTCCGACGGCCTGAAGACAGTTGCCATTGGGTTCATAGGTTGCCCCATCGGCTTGGGAGAAAGCGTCAGGTCGAATAGTGCGCAACCGTACGGACAGTCCCGCTCGTCGCAACGACACTGTTTGGCGGTTTGCAGCGGCAGCTTCGTCGTCTCCTGCCCCTCCTCCTTGTTGTCCTTGGCCGAGCCCCCGCCGGGACTATTACTCTACCTGGCGCCCATGTGGAAGCTCCCAAAGACCCCACCGCCGCCCCCAGGCGTCATAGGCCCCATGCTGCTCACACCATTCGTGTTGTGCGACTGCGCGGCTGGTGTGTTGACCAGGCCCGCACTACCCTGGTTGGGCGTGCTGGGTGTTCCCTCGGTGTTGTTCTGGCCGCCATTATTCTGGCCCTGCTGTGGCGGCGTGCTCTCCGCTGCCGACTGCTGCTGGGCCGCACCGAGCGGTGCACCAATGTCCGGCACACCCAGCCCCCAGATCTTGCCGACCTGCTCCGTGGGAATGTCGCCGTTGAACACCTTCTCGCGCATCGAGAAGAACACCCTGCCGGTCAGAAGGCCGTCCGACCCGGCCTGGTGAGCCGCCCCGAGGCGCTTAATCTTCAGGGCTTCTGCTATGCTCTCGAGGCCGGACTTTTGTTCGAACTTCTGCAGCAGTTCTGTCGTACTCGGGTCGCTCGGCGTCAGGAGGCCCGAGTTGTGTTGCTTGATGGCGTGCTTCATGAGGTGCTTGACGTCGTAGACGCTGGGGAAGTACTTCTTCAGACGTTTCGTGAACTCGAGCTCGTCGTTCGGCATTTGCTCGCACATCAGGAGTTTCGTGAGGTAGCCAAAGTCGTAGCCGCCGTGGAAGGATATCCACTTGACCTCTTCGAAATGTGTCAGGCCGGACGGGATCAACAGCGCCGCGAACTTCTTGGGATCTATCCCGTCCCGTTCCAAGAGCGCAAAATCGATCCCGGCGTGCTTCAGCGAGTCGATCGATTGCTCGTTGTACATGTCGTCGTTGAGTGAGAAGTTGAAGTTGAATTGCCACGCATGTGGGACCAGGTTCTGGCTCGCGTTTTTCCGCCCTGCGCCGCCGACTTCTGTCGAGTTGGTTGAGTTTGGCCTTGTCGCGGGTGTTTCTCCGTCCTCATTAAACAGCGTAATGCCAATCTGGATCACCTTGAGAAGATCTACGTTCACCCGCAGACATTGGTAGTGGTAGTCGCTTTTGCCTCTGAACGCACCCATGGGCCGCGCAACCACGCCAGGAAACTCAGTATCCTGTGAAAGAAGATCAGGTCAGCATGCCCCCTTCGTCCTAAGCCCGGGCGGCACCATGCGACGACTCACCATAGCAATATAAGGATAGTCTTGCACCAGGTCGCGCAGCACGGCCATCTCGTCCTCCAGGTTATGTTTCCACACCTCTCTTATCCGGCCCTTAGCCAATGGATTGCGAGCAGGCTGATCCCCCATCATAGAGTGACTTTGTTGTTGGGCGTGCTGTGGGTGCTGGAGCGTCGCGTTATGAAATCCCATCCTGGCCGCCTGGCCGCCCAGGCCTGATTCGTGCCCGACGCCGAAGCTCGCAGCAGCCGAATTCATGCCTCCACCCAGCCCTAATACATTGCCGTTCGTAGCGAAGGAAGGTATCTGGGCGTTCGGGTTCAGGTGTGAGGGGTTGCCGCCCAGTTGTGGAGTGTAGTTGTTGGAGTGGCCTGGGTTCAGGCCGGCGAACTGGTGCTGGTAAGGAGCGACATTGTTCGGCCCGTTTTGGTACCTCGATATCTGTGGAGGCATCGTTAAGGTGCGCCCAGCTCTGTAGGGTCAAGCTCCTGTCTTGGTCGTGTCGGAGGAGTCGTATTCAGTCTGAAGTGGACAGCGCGCGGTCGCATCTGTGAACGAGAGTCGGATGCTCGTCGGGCAGTGGTCGACAGCCTTGGCGGATTGGAGATGCACGTACGAGAATGTTTTGGTAAAAGTGCTGTCGTTTTTTGGTGATCGGGGTTCGCTGTGTTCCTCGTGTTGTAGTTGTGAGGTCTATCTTGGGATGCAATTCAGCATGTCAAATGGGCGATTCACAGTAGCACTTGACAGACAGCTCCACGGCTGGGCCAGTGCGGGTCGCTGCCCGCCGCCGCCGTCGCAGAACCGGGTGGGACCGAGCTAGATTCACCCTGGCGGGTACATAGGTACATGTCCGGCTGGCACTACAGGCCTGGCGTGCCTTCAACCTTGCGACTGCTGCTCGGTCCGACGACGAATCGAACTCGACAGTCTGAACCTCACCACTCCATTTACACAAACCACCAGCGCAGCTGTTGACAGACTGACGTTGCCCACCATGCTGCTGCGACCTACAATGTGCGCCCATACATTCTCCCCCTTGGTCCAAAGGCTCAATTGACTGACCAAACACTCGCCAGGATACTACGGGCCGTGAACGGCCGGACGGGCAACATCACCGGCTTCGACATCCGCAAGCTGAAGGAGGCTGTCGAGAAGCCCCGCTACGACCCATGGGAGCGATAGTCAGTTGCACGAGAAACCCCCGATGATTGATGAGCGCGACTGACGGTGGGAAACTCACAGCGAGAACTGGCGGTACACTGGGCTCTTCAGCAGATGGAACCGGTTCAAGAGCGGCTTCCCCGGCCTGGGTATCGCGACGGTGGCATTCGCCGCGTACTGCGGCTATGAGTATGCGTTCCTGCAGGACGAGCACCACGATGAGCACCACGGCGAGGAGCACCACTGAGGTCTGGGGCAGCTGGGAAAACGAACTTGGCTGGAAGGGAACAACAATGAAGGACACTGTTCCGGTGTACATACTAAAGGAGAAGGCCTCGTCTGCAAAAGAGACACATCAAGCCTTGGAAACGGCCAACCATTCGGTGCTGTGCGTATGATCGTCTGCCAGTCGGATACCTACATTGTGTATGATCACCACCACTCCCTCCCTAGGTGTACAGGCAACGCACGGGCTGGCTCGAAGCTCCTCCTGGTCGAATAAGGTGTGACTGTGACGAGAATGAGACATTCGGTGACTGAGAGTGAGCATTACGTATCGTGATGGTCTGAAGGAGCTGAAAGACCCCCGTGGCATACTGTAAAGAAGATGGCTTATAGACCGCCTACTTCGTATTCTATAGCCTATAAACTAATAGTCAGCATGATGTCTCTAAATTCTCAGCTAATTTAGTGTGAAATCGGGGGCCGAAACTTAACCAAATGCTCGTCTACATATTTCGAATAGCTGAAATACGCTTTTCACCCTGAATTCTGCTAACAGGTTATGGATGCGATTGAAGAGCGACGCAAGTCCTGTTTTTTGGGTGGCAAGATATTCCTTCTCACTTGGGAAAAAACTTTCAATGGCGTTGACCAACTGTAATCCGCATTGCTTGGGATGAGATGGACGTCCGGGCATTGGGTTGAATATTCATTTCATGAGAGCTAAAGTTGAGTCTCGGTGGAACATCCCCTCCCTGATTAGGCGCCATCTACCCTTGCGATTCGGCCTGGGATGCGTAGCTTGTTTACGAAAAGGCTCGGATATGGCACGAGATGCTCCAAGCCGAGTAAGCCCCATGTCGCACTGGCAGGCATGCCGAACAATGCACTGATCAGTCACAGCACCAGAACAGTAGCAGTGGTTCATACAGAGGAAGCTACGGATGTGTCTCCAGAAAGTTTTGAGCAGCGTCAAGCTGCCATTCACTGATTGTCCGCACCTTGACCGACTATGAAAGAGTATCCGAGATCTATCAAATTGTTTGGGGGTATGAAACATGGGCGAGTCCTTCAAGAGCCTCGCAAGGCACAGAGTAGTACAGATTGACAGAGAGCGGTGCGCCAGCCAGAATAAGATATGTGAGTGTTAAGAACACGCTTCTCCATACAATAATAGTAGGACAAACAGGTGAGAGCATGATGAGCCTCCCAAGAATCGAAACACATGAAGATAAAATAAATAGGAAAAGTATGCCCGTGAGCGCCGCCATTATGCAAAAGGGGTGAGCCAAGCAAGTAAAGCCAATTTAGCCAAGGCCGGGGTACTCTTTCTTTCTCAACTCCGTGGAGTGTGGTATGTGGGTTCTCGCTGCTGCATCAAAAACAAGAGCAAAAGAGAGGAGAGGACCCCAAGTAAGAAAACTATCCAAAGGTATCCCTCCCCCCATGCCGCTATTCAATCCTTGTCGCTGAGGACGGAGCCCTGTCATAAGACGATACCGTTGACCGCATCCAGCGCGCCCTCGAGGCAGTCCTCCAGCTCGCCGACCCGCGACTTGAGGTTCTTGTTCTCGTCCCTCAGCAGGCCGACCGTGTCCCAGGCGACGCTCGCGTCCTGGCCCTTGCAGTTCCGGCAGCCATCGTCGCCCGAGATACCCTTCATCAGCTTCTGGAAAGTGCTCATCTGCGAGGTGCTCTTGCGGTTGGATGAGGCCACCGACGTCCTGACGCCGCCGCCACGGGTGGACGTCGGCGTGGGCAGCGGCATGTCCATCACGCTGCCGGTGTCGGCGCCACCGCGGGTGGTGGTGAAGGTAGAGGCCGAGGGGCTGCGCGGGCGCGAGAAGACGCTCTCGCCCTCGCCGAAACTGATGCTGTCGTCGTCCGTCTCGAAGCTGACGTCGGTGCCGTTGCTCTTGCGCCACTTGCGCTTCTGTATCTCTTCGGCGTCGTCGACACCCAGGTCCTCCGAAATCGTGCTGCCCGCCTCGGACTGGAGTCCCGTCGGGAGCCGCTTGAGCATGGACTGGTCCTCGGCCCTGGCGCGGCGTTCCGCGGCGAGCTCCTCCATCAGCTGCTTCATGTGGCGCTCCTGCTCGTTCGCCTTGTGCGCCATGTCTTCGAGTTGGAACTTGAGATGCGTGGCCCGCGTCTCGGCCTCCTCCAGCTCGTCCCTGTCGGCCTCCCTCTCCTTCTCGAGTTCGGAAAGCGCCTGCGCCTTTTGGCGGTAAGCGTTCTGCATCTTAGTCAACAGTCCGGTGGCTTGCTGTTGTAAATTCTTGTACGCAGCGGGCGAGAACGTGTCCTTGCTGTTCGGAGAGCCGGCTGGGAACAGCGCCTCCCCCACCTTCATATTCAGCAGCTCGTCGTGCTCGGCTTGTGTCACCACGACAGGTGTATTCTTCGAGAACATGGAAAGTAGAGACATCTTGGCGGGAGCCGGGGCGGGAGCGGGAGCTGGAGCCGTTATTGTGTTCTTGGGAGCGTTGTCCGTGGGACCGGCGGTCTGACTCCTCACGAGCCTCTTGGGAGTCGTCTCGGGGGATGGGGAATCGTCGGGATCTTGTTGGGCTATTTGAGTTGGGGGGGCAGACTGCCTGAAGGTCTTCCTTCCTTCGCCGGTGAAACCCATATCTTGTTCGTCTACAGGCGGATGGTCCTCTGCTGGCTTGGTCGGTGACTGCAGCCTCGCCCTGATGCTTGCGGGAAGGAAACTGGTGAGCGATGTGCCTCGACCGTGCCCCGTGCGGTTTGCTGGAGCAGGCACGAGAGGAACGGGTTCCACTTGTCGGTCGGTCGCGTGGACGTAGCCGCTGTGGTATTCTTGTTCCTGTAAGGGGCGAGGCGAGAAAACGTGGTCAAGGGGGGCTTGTGCTCGTGAGTGCGTGTCGAGAGAGCTGGAGCTGGCTGGACGATGATCAAGATCAAGTAGCCCGGCAGAAGCAGGGGGGCATCGGAACTCAGTTGGTGAGGGCGAACGCGGTGAGAGACGGCCCCGGTTTGAGAGGTCTGGGACTTCTGGGAGAGAGGGATCGAGGGCGGACGTTAGCATGGTGGCTATAGGTTTCGTGGGGACTTGGTGGGTCCGTTTAAAGGAGAACCCGTCCGGTTTATCTGGTGGCCCCTGTCGCCGCGGGGCCAGGCGTGATTGTATTGTGTAAGGGAAAACAGGCGGCGGCACACCGTCTTTGACCCAGAACAACGAGTCGCTTTAATCCGTGCCTGGCGTGTGCCTGGCTAAAACATCCAGCCGCGCAGTAGTTTGGGCTTGGAGAGAGAGCCGTCGACGACGATGCGTTGCCTCAGACGGCCAGGCGGGAGCCACGGGCAGGGACTCGGGCGGGGTGGCAGTGTATTGTGCAGGTGAGATCTGGGAGATGCCCTGCACAAGCGGAGCAGTTGCATAAACCCTCCAGGGTCCCGATTAGGATTGACGTGCCTGGCCTGCAGCTCTTAGCAGACCAATCCCTGTTTCTTGTCCCCGTCCCTTGCTGCTTGTCTCTCTCCGTCTCTCTGTTGTGCTTGTCTCGCTCTCTACCGCACTGCCCACACAGTACCTCGGTGGCAGTGGGCGGATTGGCCGTAACCCCAGTATATGGCGGCAGTTCCGGTTTTCTTTTGTTTGTCTGAGCCAGCGCTCGGTGACGACTGCTCGGTGACGTATTAAGCCCTTGACCTTCGTGGCCTGGTAGGCAGTGTTTCTCGTCTGCTCGTTTCCGAGGGCTATTTGCAATGCCGCATGCGCGTTTTGCGGCGATCGAGGCGATGGAACGGTGGGGTTCGCTGCAACCTTGGAAGGGGTCCGGAGTCAAACGAGCAGCCGAAGTGGAATAGTGATGAGTGGGAAGAGAGATGGGTGCAAGCGCTCTGAACTTGTGTTCTTCGGTAATAGATAATGGGAGAGCAGTTCACATTTGTGTACCACGGCTGCCGAAAACGAACGGGTGAGTCGGAAGCTCGAGAAATATACTTTCTTGCGTTCAAGATTCTGCCAAGTTATGCAACAGCGTCGTCACTGGGTAGCCTCGAGTCCGGCCCAGTGTGTGTTGTGGTGGCTGGGTTGCTATGGAATTTTAGGGGTCCACCGGCCACCACATCTTTGTATGACGCTGGATGCAGCAAGCCTTGCCTCGGGGCAGCCTGGCTGTTTGGTTGCCTACATCGCATCCAAATGGCAACGGAAAAGCTACATTCCAGAATTGAGCCTTCCCAAGATGCATTCATTGGTCATCATTTTGCTTTTGAATGCGCACTCGGTTGTAGACCACCTAAAACCGTTCCGAGACCTGACTGATTGATCACCCTGAGCTTGATGAGCTTGATCACGAGGCAGTTGGAATGCTCGCTCCCCTCGTCCAAACATTTTGAGACGGTCAACGTCTGCCATTTCGCGGGTTCTTGTACGGGTGGTGGTGAACATCAAGTCTTGGACAATGTAGCTTTGTCGCTATGGTAAGAGCCAGTCCGTTGTGAATCAGGCTCGACTATACCGCCTCAAAAAATATCTATCCCAAGGCTCCTGTCCAGGAAGCAACCTGCTCAGGCCTCACAGACCTCTAGTAGAAGGACTCCACCATAGTCTCCTTCATATTGGTGTTGATGTTGCCGGGTGCCGCGCCCTCGCCAAGCCTGAACACGCTCTCGATGACACTGAGCTCCGTCGCCGTGGTATCCAGGCCCGTCACAGCCATCCAGTCGTTCACGACCATGCCGCCGCCCACCACCGAGCTACCCCTGTTGACCGAGCCGGCCACGAGTGGCACCTGCAACAGGCTGGACAGCTCGTCCTGGTCGCTTATTGACGTCTTTGGGTGCACCAGACCGCCCTGATTCGAGAGCGCCATGTACGATCCCACCAGAACGTTGTCGGCCACCGTTTGCCTGAACACCTCCACGCCCAACACATCTGCGATAATCTCCTCTGTCTCGCGCTCCAGGTCCGGGTGGACCAAGGCGATGTGGTCGTTTGCGACAATCACGTTGCCGAGCGCCGATAGACGCTCCTCTATCCGTTGGATTTTTACCTCGTCAGGGAGGGCATTTCGGATGTGCTGGAGTTCTTGGTCGGTTGTGCTGGTGGGGACCAGGAGGCCTTTCCGGTTGCTTTGGAGAGGTTCAAGTCAGCAGGCAGCTCGTCCTCGCCGTCCTTGCCGTAATCGCGAACCGCGAATGACAGTCGCCGGGCGGATCCAGACCGGGCGAAGTGTTTTAAGACTTACCCTGTTGTTAACCGGCCGACAATGCGGGTGCCGGCGATGGTGGTTCTGACGATAGGGATGACATCTTGCAACTCGGCCTCGAAGATACTGTAGAAGTTCTCGCTTGCGCCGATGGCCGTGAGCGCGTAGGAGTTTGTAAGAGTAGAGAAGACTCCGACCCTTGAAGTTTAGATGGTGTGAGGTCAGCTCGGGCACCTTGAACGAGAGGATTGCGGGGCCGCGGGGTAGATGCTTACTCGTTGGAGTTCTCAAATTGTGCTCGCACCGCCATAATTGTGGTTGCTCGTGTGGTCCTTTCTAATTACTGCTCGAAAGAGTTTCTGAAGTGGTCGGAATGGGGTACAGTCGAGACAGTACGGGTCGTTTGTTGCAGAGTTGCTTTGCGGTGTTGCTGATAGAGAATTTTTGGGGCGGCCGGGAAGGGTCGACCTTTATCTGCAATCGTCGGCAGGGAAGGAAGCAGTGGCTCAGGTTGACGAAATTCGCAACAGCAAACAGGTGAGCACGACTACGAGCACCCAATTTTTTTTTTTTCCTGTTTACACAGCCTGGATTAGAATGACTACAACAGTTTGAACCATCTATTTTCGGACCCGGTTAAGGTACGTTGGTAGCACGATAGGCAGGTATATGCAATGAGGATCAATATGATGGCCGGTGAGTCAAGCTGTCAACCAGGTCAGGCGTTTGCTTTTGCTCGGCCCTCATCGCCACCACCCATCCAGGAACCTGCCCCAAAACGGGAAGGCCCGCGTTGTAGTCATTCAGCATCATCGCGCGGGCAGTGGGGCTCAGCTGCAGCCAGCCACTCAGCTTCAAGTCGCCAATGCTTCGTTCATTCCGGTGCGTTTCTTCATCATCTACTGTGTAGCCAACGCCTTTCCTTCGTGCCCCCAAGGTATCTCGACACATTATTACTGTACATTTTCCCTCCGTTGCCCTTGTTATGCATACCCACAAATGCACCCCTCCCCAGATATCCGCAGTGCAGCTCGTCGAGATCGTTTTCCTGCGCATACGCCAACCAGCTTACCCACCCCCCGCAGGCCTCATGCAGCTTCTTGCCCACATGTGACCATTCAATGAGAACAATCAGCCGCTTGGATGTGACTCGCCAGCGCCTGCACCCGGACCTGTGCTTGGGCCTGAACCGGCACCTGCACCAGTGAAGTTCGGCTGGGCCTCGTTCGTGCCAGCTCCCGCATTGTTGAATTGTGGTTGCACGCCGGTGTTGCCCATGGGCGCACCATTGAAACCCATGTCCATCGGCTGCATGCCCATAGGCATCATCGATGGGTCACCCATCAGCCCGTTCATGTCTCCGTTGCCCATACCGGGGATTCCAGCCATTCCGCCGAGCCCCATGGAAAGAAGCGACGCACCAAGGGCGCCTTCGGGGTGGAGAGGATACAGACTGGCCTCCATAGTGTTGCCGTCGAAAATGACAGTGTTCTGGATAGGCTGCTGGGTCTGACCGAGTACGTTGATCACATCCTGCGCCAATTGCCCGCCAAGTATGGCAGTGACGGGTGCAACTTCGCACCCAATATTCTGCAGGAAACTTCGCAGAAACTCAGCTGTGAGGGTCTCCCCGGGCAGTTGGAGGTCTTTGTGCTTTTGAGTCGCCGATTTCGTGAACGCCGCGAGGTCGGCCTGGTTCGGTCCAGGGTTGCGACCATTATGGGACGTCTGGAACTCCCACAGTGCCCGAAGGCACGACAAGGCCGGGCTGACGGCTTTAAGGCGTCGCTTGCTCTTTGTATATTCGTCAGGTAGGAACGCGCCGTCACTGGCGAGCAACCAAGTGCTGTAGACCTCCTTCTTGGAGACGATCTCCATCACCTTTCCGTTCTCCTTCTTTGTGTCGACTTGGAAAACCTGCCGTGTTCTCGTCTCGGCCTTCAACTCGGTGGGCACGTTGGGTTTCTCCCGCTCAATCGAAAACGTATGCTCGATCAGGTCGGCGAAGATGAAGCCGTACAGGCCATGTGTGCCAGCAGCGTAGAAGGGCCGCATGTTCAAGCGCGTCGCCGTGTTGATGATATTGAGAGCATCGGGGTCCAGATCAGTCGCGATAATCATGTCGAAGAGGGCGAAGTAGCTCGCGCCCTTGAATCGCACATCGTCCGTGTCGGCGATGACGGTGACACGTGGGTTCAGCTTCTGAACTTGAGGCAACGCGGCCTCAGCTCTGTTCTTTCCTATGTGGCCTTCCTTCTCAGACAGAAAGAACTGAGAGCCCAGGTCGGCCTCGGTAACATTGTCATGGTCGATGATGGTCAAGGACCCTATGCCCGCCAGTACCAGGTTCTTGGCGATCTCGTTTGCCAGACCCTTCATTGTGATGAGCAACACGTTCGCGTTGCGGATCTTTTGCTGCGCGGCCATACCCCAAAGACGTATTTGTCTGTCATACAATGCGATCTCATCTACGAAGGTGTGAGCTTTGGGAACCTTGACGATGCAGTAGCGGGCTTACCATTGCTGATCCCGTTTTGAGGCATGCTCAACATGCCGTTGGCATCCATCGAGCCGTCGGGCATCATCATAGGCATCATCATCGGCATGTTCATGAGTGCGTCTGGTCCCAGCAGGCTCCCGTCCTGTGGCAACATGGAGAGCAGATTCAAGTCTGTGGGCATCCCAGGCTGCATTGGGAGATTCGAGAAGTCGCCATGCTGCATGTGGTTGGCATTGGCATTGGTATCGGGTGCTGGCTGAGCCTGCGTCGCGCTGGAACCTTCTGGCTGGGCGTTTGTCTGCGCGGAGGTGCCCTCCTCCTGGCCGTGGGCCGTTTGCGCCGGGTGATCCATCGTGAGGTGGGAAGAATGACCTCAATGAGGCGTGGAGGATTAAGAGGGACACTGGTGTTCAAACAACCTCCGAACAGTGCTTCAATGCTCGAGAAGGAGAAGAAATATGCCCACGTGAGATGAAAGGATTGGGTTTCTGGCCCGTCCTGTCCTGCTTTCAGTCGTGGCCCTCTGCACTTGGGCAGCTGAAGTTTCGTATGTCGAGCGTCCCGAGGTCAGTCTGTCGGTACGTATCGCGGTGCTTGATGTGAGTCCGTAGCTGCCGAGCTTGACTCTGGAGCTCGATGGCACACCTTGAACGCAGTTAGTCTTGCCCCGGCGAGCTTCAGGGCGACCGACTGGTGGTGGGAGTTGTCCAGGTTGAAAGGTGGCAGCTCGTAATGTCTAAGCCGTTGTCTGAAGCTCAGGGTCGTTTGCGTTGCAAGCTTCCAACCAGTCACCAACCGCCTGGGCACCTGCAGTTACATTAGGTCCGCAGGTAGGCAGCTCTTCAGCTGTATGGCACGCCCTGAACCGAAGCACCTAGGTACCTAGGTACCCGCCTCTTACGTAGGGAGCAAGGCGATCGGAGTGGGCCCCCTGGGGGATTTGCTGACCGGCGCCCACACATCTCGCCCTACTGAGCAGGGGTCTCAAATGGCTCGGAGTGCATTGCTACCGTACTTTGAGCATTTGCCTTCGTCGCCTCGTCCATACCTGCCACTTTCCATTCTGCCAAACCCCGGAAGGCCTTGACCCGTCCTGTAGATTACAAGTAGACTTCGCGGGAGACCTGACGAGGTACAGTACCCTCCTGTTCTGTGTACGCCTGACAGTCGATTGCTTGTTGAAGGCAGTCTCCAAGGCCTCGTTCTCCTTGCTCATGTAGATGCCCTTGGGTCGTTTCATCATTGCAGCCGCCTCTGTTTCTGATGAATTAATCTAGTGGGCTGCCGTCCTGTCGCCCAGGCAGGTAGCGTATGACGAGCCGCTTAGAGATGGTTTGTGTCTATCTGTGGTGTACTTGGAGGGGCTACTACTGCCTGCCTTGTGAAGTACAAACTGGACTAGGTAGACTAAGCACACCCGGATTCAGTGGTCCCTGTCGGCATTGACGTTGCCCTTCATCCTCTCTCAACGGTCAACGACCAACGGCCACTCTTCCGTGCAACTCCGTCACAACTCGCCGTCCCATCTTGACAACCTAACCCACATCACATCCTCTGCACCTTGAAGGACGGCTTTGAGTCACGACTCACGCAGTGCAGCAAACAGCCTGTGCTGTCGAACCCCCCACGTCACCGTACCGGGCGATTGGAGCAGGTGCGGCGCTTTATTGGCGGCCGTTTCGCCTGCACTGCCATCTTTGTCTTGAAATGCCCGTGAGTGATAGATACCCTGCATCTTCCCGGTCCCACCTTCGCCCACTACGGCACCTGCGATCATTATCACTCTAACTCGAAACACCATCCCAGTACCAAGACCAGCGCCGTCTACTGGACTTCTCTCAGGCCGAAGTACGAGGTGACGACGAGCTGGAACGAATCATCAATCGAGTGCGGCACGAGCGACAGCGTCTGTCGAGGAATCGTTTGCTCCAGAGGGTGGAAATTGGAAGAGATCTTGACGGAGAGTCGCGCACTGGCGGGGAGCGAGAAGCTTCTGAGCCCGCCGCAGGAGCCACGACGAGACCAAGGCCCCGTCCAGGCCTTACAAGTAGCGACGGGGAGGCTGCTTCTCCCGGAAACATGTCTACCAATCAGCGGGACCTCCAACGCAGATTCTCACGAGAGCCTGCACCGCGGCACTCAGAAGCCCTGCCCAGCTTCGCGAGCCTGGCCACTGCGACGGCCCTCCCACCTTTGCGCTCCCTGGGCACGCGGCGAGGCTCTGCAACGTCCACGCCCACCGGCTCGAGTGGACGCCCGGCACGCCAGCGACTTGCCGAGAGATGGCTTGATCGATACCGAACTTCTGAGAATCGGACGTCGAATCCGTCCAGCTTCGAAGACCTGGAGTACGATCTGGACGATGCAAATTCGCAACTACGTGCGCTCCTAGAGTATACTAATACCGCCATGATGTCGTCTCCTCTGAGTCCAACATCACACTCACATACTCCCTATCCAGAACAGGCCGAGGACTCCCGTCGAGTAAAACGGCGCAAGCTAGATTCCGAGAGGACGGGATCCAGCTTTAAGGGGTTCCGCTACGGCAGGTTTGGCCAGATCGAGCCTGGTCAACTGAAAATGGAGATTGAGAGCTGTGATGGTGGAATGTATGCCGATAGCAACATCAACCCTCCGGAGAGCATCCTGAAGAGGGACAATTCTGTCTATTGCACAAAGCGAAACCGTTGCAACATTGTGCTGAAGCATCAGGGCGCCACCGTCTTCACACTGACAGAATTGGTGATCAGGGCCCCCAGTGCCAACTACTCGTCACCGTAGGTCCCTGACTTATGTCGCAAGTACTGGTGCGAAGCTAACCTCCAGCAGAGTTCGAGAGGGCATGGTATTTGTTTCTATGGCATGTGATGAGGTCCTCAACAGGACGGCTCAGTACCAGGTCCAGTACGTCCCCCGCGACAACACGAACACGCCCGCAGAACGGATCAGAGTAACATCCGTACGGCACAATCATGATGGGACGGTGGCGTCTATAAGCAGTTCACGTCAAAGACGCATCAATCTCAACGCCCGCCTGGAGGAGGCCCTGGAGCACAAAGCAGCAGTGTTCCCAATCGAACCTCTACCCTTCCCTGTGACAATAGCCACGGACTGCAGTGACACCGAGGAGTCACCTGTGCCCCGTATACTTCGACGGCAAGCGCCCCCACCAAACAGGATCGGCCCCTTGCCATTCGAGAGCGATGACAGCGAGGATGGCGAGAACGGATTTGCTCCTTGGACCGAGTTCAATGATGATGACGGCACACCCCCGCCCGGACCTGCGCCCGCGGATAGAGACGCTCAGGACATGACGCTTGCCGAAGCCGCCGAGGCATCCCAGCTAGCCACACAAGAGGCTGTGAGGGCGGTCGGAGGCGAACTGCTTGCACCGCACGCCAAATTCTACATTGAGAAGGACAAGAATAGGTGCACCATCAAGTTCGACCCCCCGATTTCTGGGAGATATATTCTTCTCAAGATGTATCATCCGACGTACGTATCACGATATCCAGCACCTCCTTTTCGTATCTATCTCGTGTGGCGCGAGGCATCAACACCTCGAGACTAGAGGGGGCGGGTTGGTCAGGCGTGCTATCAAAGTCATTGAACTATCGTCGTGGAACAAAAGCTAACTTTGAACAAATTGACAGTTCCAACATCGATGTGCAAGGTGTCTTCGCGAAAGGATTCGCGGGTCCGCGCTACTTCCCTAGCGCAGATCTACGATGAGCCAAGCTATAGGTGTGACGAGTCTGGGGAGACGGCGTTGTCCCATGGTGTTGTGTGGTTATGGAAGACGGATGTAAACCTGGCCCGCCTTCCTCCACACGACTTGTAATGAAACGATGAAGATACTTTGGGAGGGCAGCGCGTTGATGCCCGATCATTCTTTGGAGGACTAGCCTGTGCTGGCAGTAATACTTGAATGCGCAGCTTCCTGCATGGCCAATGAACGTTAGTCCTGCACGATGTGTTACCTGATGAGAATACCTTGGCGTGGTGTTGGTCTTGACAATGTCTCTCCATGACATGTGTCTCGGGAAAATCCCTAGCCACGAAAACATTCCACGCGCAATGCTGGAGGCGATTGGTCGGGCCTACTGGCCAACTTGACGCTCTATTCGCGGTACACAATGTGTCTTGGCTTGGGATGAACGTCTCGGGATCTGTAGTCAGCCTTGTGGAGTGGGCTGCCAGGACAAGTGTAATAAAAAAAACACGGCGATCTGTGACGGACAAGCAGGCTGGCGCCGCCAGGATAGATAGTCTACTTAGTGTAGATACCAAACCTTATTACTGACAAACAGCGACTGCCATGGCTTGGCTCCCGAGACCTTGCATAAAAGCTGCATGGGTTGGCCCGCTTATCAGGCACAGGCGGCAGCCCACAGCCCACATCTGGAGTCCCGCCCCCGATAGCCGGAGGAGCTTGCCAATTGACCAAGAGACCCTCCCAGAAGGCCTGCGAAGATTCATTCGCGCATTACAAAGCATGCGTCTGCCTGACCAGCGGCATGGGTTGATCAATTGGCTGCAGGACGAACGAGCTGTCCTATTCTTAGAGAAACCTTCTCGCAGAGTCCCAGAGTAAGAACGGAAAATTGTTCTTCAGAACAGAAACTGTGGATGGTTTGACTTGCCTAGTGCCATCTGAAAACTAAATTCGACGAGTTGAATGACGAGGACAAGAAACGTCATCGGCTCGGATCTAAGAACTTCTCAGCCCCGAGGTTCACCATAGGTGGTAAACTGTGTTCCATCCGAAGAGGCGAACCCAAACCTCCGGGACCAGTCAGCCTCTTTTGTTCTCTCCCCGTCACTGGGCATTTTTTGAACGTCCTACATCACCGGGTCTGGCAATATAAGACTGCGACCGTAGACTCACCCAAGCGCCTACGTCCCTCAATCGGCATAGTACTGCGTAGCATGTCCTCAGACCGCGAGTGACAATCGCGCAAACGACCGAGAACCACACAACCCCCCTTCCGGAGATGCAGTTCGTTCTCGGCGGCGACGACGACCCCTCGTCCCAGCAGGCTGCCGTCCTACTCGCAGCCTCGGGCTCCTTCACCGGCTACCGGCCGCAGCGCCTCGAGCTCGGGAAGGGCTACCTCACCGCCGGCGAGGACTTCAAGCAGCCACTATGCGGTAACGAGGAGGGCTGGGGACCCCTGAGCCCCTTCCGCTACGACTTCACGCCATGCTTCCTCGACGTCTGGGTCGCCTCTGTCGCGCTTTTCGGCCTCATCCTCGGGGTGCTCGCCGTGGTGTGGCTGCTGCGCATGAGGAAGCCGGCCGAGTTGGTCAAGGGTTGGCACTTTTGGACCAAACAGGTACGGATTCGGAGCACAATGCGCCTTGACTGGTCTTGCATTATTTCTGTCTTCTTGCTACGTAGAGTCAGAGAGGAAGAGAGAGCTAACAGTTTTGCGCACGACAGAGTCTTCTTGCCCTCGTCATCGCCGACTTCGTCACCCAGCTCATCATCCAGATCATCAGCTATCCTCAGATATGGTTCGGCGACTTCAGGGTATGGACGACCGCCCTCACTATAGCGTCCCTCGCCGTCATATTCTCGATACAATGGCTCGAACACGCGAGGCTGCGAAACGCAAATGGGGTCGTCCTCTTCTACTGGCTGTTCCTGCTCATAGCTCTGGCGGTCAAGCTGCGGTCCCTCATCTCCCAGCAGATCTATGCCTCAAACCAAGCATACTTCGTGACCTACTGCGTCGGATTTGGGGTATCGGTTGTCGCATTCCTCGTGGAATGGCAGTGGCCCAAGCGGAGCGACGAGTACGAGGCCCTCGTCGACGAGGAGGAGTGCCCGGCAGAGTACGCGACAATCTTCTCGCGCCTCACCTTCTCATGGATGACGCCGCTCATGAAGTTCGGCTACAAGAACTACCTCACCGAGGACGACCTGTGGGGGCTGCAGAAGAGCGATACCAGCAAGGCGACGGGCTCGGCTTTCGAGACGTCGTGGAAGCACCAGTTGCAGCACCGCGAGCGCCCGTCACTATGGATTGCGCTGTTCCGTTCGTATGGTGGCCCATATGCGCTCGCCGGCGTGTTCAAGATGATGAACGACATCTCGGCGTTTGTTCAACCGCAGCTGCTGAGACTTCTCATCTCCTTCGTCGCCTCGTACGGCGAGGGCAAGGAGCCGAAGCCTGTAATCCAGGGTGCGTCGATCGCACTGGCCATGTTCGCAGTCGCCGTATTCCAGACCAGCATGATCCACCAATACTTCCAAGGCACCTTCGTCACGGGCATGCGGATCAAGGCCGGTCTGACCTCGTCGATCTATCGCAAGTCCTTAAAGCTATCTAATGAAGGCCGCGCGGCCAAGTCAACAGGCGACATCGTGAACTACATGGCAGTGGACGCGCAACGTTTGCAGGACCTGGCGCAGTTCGCCCAGCAAGTGTGGTCCGCCCCTTTCCAGATCACCATCTGCATGATCTCGCTGTATCAGCTGGTGGGCTGGTCAATGATGGCTGGTGTCGGTGTCATGCTCGCGATGGTGCCCCTGAATGGCATCGTGGCACGCTTTATGAAAACGTTGCAAAAGGAGCAGATGAAGAATAAGGATACGAGGAGCCGTCTGATTGCCGAAATAGTGGCCATGATGAAGTCCATAAAACTGTACAGCTGGGGAGCTGCGTTCATGAACAAGCTCAACTATGTGCGGAACGAGCAGGAGTTGAAGACCCTTCGCAAGATAGGAGCCGCGCAGGCAGTTGCCAACTTCACTTGGAGCACTACTCCTTTCCTAGTGTCGTGTATCACGTTCACAGTGTTCGTGCTCACTCACAAGGAGCCTTTGACGACGGATATTGTCTTCCCGGCTCTGGCGCTCTTCAACCTACTGTCTTTCCCCCTGGCAGTCTTCCCCATGGTGATATCGTCCATCGTGGAGGCTACTGTAGCTGTTGGCCGATTGACCGCTTATTTGACTGCGGAAGAATTGCAGCCTGATGCTATCTCATGGAAGCCAGCCGTTGAAGAGTCCGGCGAGGAGACCATCTCGGTCAAAGATGGCACTTTCTCGTGGGACCGCCACAATGAGAATAAGAACGCCCTTCAGGACATCACATTCTCTGCTAGCAAGGGAGAACTTTCCTGTGTTGTGGGCAGGGTAGGAGCTGGCAAGTCGTCGTTTTTGCAGAGCCTGATAGGGGACCTGTACAAGGTCAAGGGCAATGTCACCGTCCACGGCACAGTCGCGTACGTGGCCCAGACACCTTGGATCATGAATGCCACAGTCAAGGAGAACATCGTTTTTGGATACCGGTACGACTCGAACTTTTACGAGAAGACAATCAAGGCGTGCGCGCTGCTTGATGACTTCAACGTGCTCCCCGACGGCGATGAGACTGTTGTCGGAGAGCGAGGCATTTCTCTCTCCGGCGGACAAAAGGCACGTGTCGCTCTGGCACGCGCTGTGTACGCACGGTCTGATGTGTACCTCTTGGATGATGTTCTCTCTGCTGTAGACGCCCACGTGGGGCGTCACATCATTGATAATGTCCTAGGTCCCAAGGGTCTGCTAGCGAGCAAGACACGTGTCTTGGCCACCAATGCGATTCCCGTGCTGGCTGAGGCCGACTACATCGTGATGCTGCGAGATGGTAGCATTGTCGAGCAAGGAACTCTGCAGCAGCTAGTAGCCATGCGTGGCCTCGTCGCAGACATCTACAAATCCGCTGGTCAAGACTCGGGTCCCTCGACGCCAGGACCAGCCACCGCCGACAGTCCTGGCAATGGATCATTCGACAGTGAGATCTCTTCGATCGAGGACGACCGCGAGAAGGACGAGATGGAAGAAGCACAAGAGGGACTTGGGTCTCTTCAGGCTATACGCCCAGGGCCAGGTCCGGGGAAATCCAATGGTCGTTCCGACAGCATGGCCACCCTGAGAAGGGCGAGCACCGCCAGTTTCCGTGGTCCTCGAGGCAAGCTGACCGATGAGGAGGCCGCCCCCAGCAAGACCCGGCAGGCCAAGGAGCACAGTGAGCAAGGAAAGGTCAAGTGGTCTGTCTATGGCGAGTACGCAAAGATGAACGACCCATTCGCTGTCTGTGTGTACTTGACCGCGTTACTGGCCGCCCAGACCGCCCAGATCGCGAGCAACTTCTGGCTGAAGAACTGGTCGGAAGCCAACTCTCGTCTCGGTGCGAACAACGATGTTGGAAAATACATCGGCATCTATTTTGCCTTTGGGATTGGCTCTGCCGGTTTGACGGTTGTCCAGACGTTGATTCTGTGGATCTTCTGCTCCATCGAGGCCTCACGAAAACTACATGAACGCATGGCAAAGGCTATCTTCAGGAGCCCCATGTCCTTCTTCGACACGACGCCCGCGGGTCGGATCCTGAACAGATTCTCGTCTGACATTTACCGTGTGGACGAGGTGCTGGCAAGGACCTTTAACATGCTCTTCGTGAACGTGGCCAAGTCAGGTTTCACATTGGCTGTTGTGTCTTTCACGACACCCGCTTTTATCGCTGTGATCCTCCCGATGACGGCCATGTACCTCTGGATCCAGAAGTACTACCTGAGAACCTCTCGGGAGCTCAAGCGGCTGGATAGTGTCAGCCGCAGCCCGATCTACGCTCACTTCCAAGAGTCACTGGGCGGCATCTCCACAATCCGGGCCTACCGTCAGCAACAGCGATTCGAGCGTGAGAACGAGTGGCGGGTGGACTCCAATCTCAAGGCCTTCTTCCCATCCATCAGCGCCAACAGATGGTTGGCTATCCGGCTCGAGTTCATCGGCGCCGTGGTCATCCTCGCAGCCGCAGGATTCTCCATCCTGTCGGTGGCGAGCCACAGCGGGCTGAGTCCCGGTGCGGTTGGTCTGGCCATGTCATATGCGCTTCAGATTACGACCTCGCTCAACTGGATCGTGCGTCAGACCGTCGAGGTCGAGACAAATATCGTCTCTGTGGAGCGAGTGCTCGAGTACGCCAGACTGCCCAGCGAGGCAGCTGAGATCAACCCTCAGAAGCGACCGCCCGCTGCCTGGCCCGCCTCCGGCACCATCTCCTTCAACAACTACAGCGCAAGGTACCGCGAGGGCTTGGATCTTGTCCTCAAGAACATCAAGCTTGACATCAAGTCGCATGAGAAGATAGGAGTTGTGGGTCGTACGGGGGCTGGAAAGTCTAGTCTGACGCTTGCCTTGTTCCGCATTATCGAGGCGGCCAACGGCAACATATCGATCGACGACCTGAACACGTCCAGCATCGGTCTATTGGACCTCCGCCGCCGCTTGGCGATAATTCCTCAAGATGCCGCCCTCTTCGAAGGGACGGTCAGGGACAATCTGGACCCTGGTCATGTACATGATGTAAGCCACCCCCATTCTCGTGTCCTCTCTGGTGTGTCCTATGCCCCGAAGCGGCGAACTCGTCCCATGTCCATGCACAAATTGGGAACTGCCACCACCAAGCCCCCCGGACAAGATTGACACTTTTCAAGCCTCTTCCGGGCAATGAGATCATGAGTACTGATTCAGATGCTGCAGGATACCGAGCTGTGGAGCGTTCTCGAGGTAAGCCCGTTACACAGGAGCCGATTTCTCTCCAATCGCCCGGCCACATGGCAGAAAACGTTTATGCGGTGGCGCCCTCGGTCTGCTAGGCTGTACGATCCTCTTTTGCTAACCGTTTCACTGCCAGCACGCCCGGCTCAAGGCCCACGTTAGCCAGATGGACGGCGGCCTCGAAGCACGGATACAGGAAGCAGGTGAGTCCACAAGCCATTCAGCTACATCTCTCCCTTTCGCTTTCCCTCGGCCTTTTCGCGCACCATGCCTCGCACAGCATCATCACCTGTAACAGCGGTCTGGATCTCCCGCCCCGTTTTGGCACAGACGAGGATGTACTGGGCTCAACAGCCAGCGGTCAGCCCGGCGGTCTCGTCGAGTGCGAGCCTTTCTGGGTGGTGGCTGGCTGGAAATCGCCGTCATCTCTCATCTACAGCTCTCCTCGTGATCCGAAAAGAGAAGTGCCTGCATGATCTCCATTACATGCAGGAAACTCTGGTCTCGTGGCCATCCACACAAGTTCTAGGCCTCGTTGTTGCCCCCTTCGCATTTTCACTCTCACTCGAGCCAAATCCCCGCGCTATCTGTTCTACCTTGCACCTCACGTGGCACACGGTCTGGTCGCACACGTCGTTGCCGGACAAGGCCTCGTCGTACTGCACATTGGGGCCCGGGTTGGACATGCTCGATCTGGCTCGTATTACAGCCGGCAACGTCTCACCACCACCCCTCAATTTTTTTAGCCGACGATGTGTGCGCTCGGGAGATCCAAGCCCGCTTTTCCACCTCTTTCCTTACCTCGGCCTCCCTCCTCTCGCGTCGCGTCTTACATCATCGTCTCCATCCTTGAGTAACCCAGCGGAAAAACTCACGCGAAAATCAAACGCACTGCTTCTTGGGCAACAGCCGTCTTGATGATAATAACAATGGCATGATGGTGATCATGGCTGACCCCACAAACACAGGCTCCAACCTCTCACAAGGCCAGCGGCAGCTCGTGTCCCTCGCTCGCGCGATGCTCACGCCGTCCAACATCTTGATCCTGGACGAGGCGACGGCGGCGGTGGACGTCGAGACGGACGCCATGCTGCAGCAGACGCTGCGCAGCCCGCTGTTTGCCAACCGCACCATCATCACCGTCGCGCACCGCATCAACACCATCCTCGACAGCGACAGGGTCGTCGTCCTCGACAAGGGCGAGGTCGCCGAGTTCGGCACGCCTGGGGAGCTCGTCGCCCGGAGGGGCGCCTTCTACTCGCTGGTCAAGCAGGCCGGGCTGGACAAGGATGGGGAGTGAGTGAGAAAGGGAGAGGGGGGTGATGTTTTGCGCATGAGTGTGTGTAGTGTGTGGATTAACGTATGGATATGCATGTGTGGACGTGACCCAGATAGAGTGCCATCGCCTCCCGGCTTTAGGCCAGTGTGAATGGCGGTGGTGTTGGGTGGTGTTGTGGTTTTTTTTACTGGCATTTGGCAGGGCAAAAGTGTGAGCGAAGCATGCATGAAACCGGCAGGCAGCGGGTCAAAGCATTTGTGTTTTTTCTGGCGGGAGGATCTCATGTAGTTACACAGGGACAGCCTACTCTGACCATATAAAAGTTCCAAAACAAGGGCCATCTCAGATCTCGGCTAGGAATTCACAATCTCGGCAGGCATTTCGGTGTGTGTGGTGTGTACAAGTGTGGTGGTGGTGGGGTTTTGGGGGGGGGGCGTCAGTGATTGTGTGTGTTGGTGGCGTCGAACCGGACGGTAAGATGAGTGCCTCGTCGCGCTGTTGGTTGTACATAGTTCTTACCACCATGATCCCCCGATGGGGCAGTCGAGCGCCCCCTCTACCACGGTTTCTGTCGGTTTGTGGATTCCAGACATGATAGGCGAGATGGTCCCCCCGGGAAGGGGGAGAAGAATGAAGGATGAGACTTCTCCAGTGACCTACTAGGGACGCTGTGTAACCGCACCAGCACCGAGAGCCTGTCTGCGTGCGTAAGCGGTGGCTTGCCTACTGAAGAAGAAGCAGCGAAAGAAAACATAACAAAGAGAAAAAAAGAAAAGAAACAGAAACACCGGGTCAGGGTGCGCGTCCACACATCCCAATCGCAATGGCCCTTTTCTCCTCCGTCCCATGCGGGAGGCAGAAAAAGCAACTGTCGGGACATGCGGATGGCGATGCTCCCGAATGACTGTGCTTTGCTTTGGCTGCTGCTTGGGCCCTAGATCCCTCCCGTCCCAGACACCGGGGAGGGATTTGGGGGGGTTGGCACGCTGGCAAGCCAGGCGAGATCTCGCTGGGGATCTGTAGCCTCAGCGCCCCGGGACAATCAGTCTACCTTTTCTTTTCTTTTTCGTGTTGTCCGAGATCCAGCCCAATCTCGTTGATCTTCCGTGGCGTATTTCGCACACGGGAGACGGTGAGCTAGCCCACACGGTTGGACGTCGCGGGTCTCTCACGCTGTAGGAAAAGGAAGTCTATTCTCTCGCACACCCGCCAGCCGCCGGTGAGCGCGGGAGACTGGGGTGGCTCCCGCGCAGTTGAGAATCCCGGACGCCCGTTGGGAAAATAAACCCCCCCAAGGGGAGGGGGTTTCGATCTTCCCTGGACCATGGGCGTGCGGCACAGCTCCTTTCTGACAGCAAAGCTCCACCTCTCGGAAATGCACAGGAGGGGCCCGAGAGAGGAGAGAGAGGGGTCCTCTGCCTCTTGGTACTATGTATCTCCTCAGCATACCGGGATGGCGGAGCTTCGTGGTTTTATTTGGTTGTTTCTGGGCTGGTACCGGCAGTCTAATTTCTTGTGACGGGGATCGTCTCCGTGTTCCGCCCTGGTCATGATGAAGTCACCGCACACCAAATCTACGTACTGTGCCTTCAGGCGAGGCGAATTGGGCTGGCCATTTCCTTGGGTCTGGCCAGGTAAGTGATTCGACGCAAGTTTAGACATAGTCTCGCGTCCTGTTGAGGTTACCAGTCCTGAAGCTATAACTGCCGTCCTGTGAAACCACGTCTTTCTCCGAGTTCACCCTTGCGCTGCGTAGCACACAGATGTGACGAGGGCGGCACGGTGGTCAGACCCTTTTACCCACATTCCGACTCGCGGACTGTGAATCGCCATCAACGGCCCCATGCCCTATGAAAGGCTGTAGGAGGCAGGGAAGGAGAGACAGAGGATGGAAGACACAGGAAGACAGCGAGTCGTATCAGAAGCATCAATCCAGAAAGGCAACCGAGCCAATGCGCTCATTGACATTGCCGCGGAGAGCTGAAGCGCCCACAAAAAGGGCGAGAAGGATCAACGGCGGTCCACAGTGAGCGGGCAACTTTAAACGAAGAGTTCAAAAAGAATCCCACGAGATATTCAACGCTTCTGTGGGAGGCGGATCTGCACGCGTGCTACCGCGAGCCTGCTCCTCCCCCTGTTTATATGTACATGTAGAGTCAATGGGTACGTGAGTCACTCCATGTTGCTGGTTTGTACTGTACCAATGTACGTAGGATATTTCAGAGACACCAAGGACGTGTGATAGGATCATTGCCGCAGGAAGCTTCCGCCCTGGGCCCGCAGATCTATGCATCAGGTCTCTGCAGCGAGTTTGCGCAGCTTTCGGAGACTTGAGGCGGCTTCCTTACTGTCCCGGGTCGAGAGGCTGAGGCCTCAGCTGGCGGGCGGTACTGAGCGCCGAGATGGAGAACAGAACAGCAGTGGGTTTCGATTGCACCAGACAAGAATGCGGGCGATAGGTAGCAACATGAGCGGTAGTCACTCGCACCACCTAATGGTCCGCCCGTCGCACAGGTGGGGGTCGTCCTCTTGCCTGACACCTGTACACTCTGGCTGACCCGGCAGCCTCGATGGTGGGAACGGGCATGTGCTGACACCCCCGAAATCGCGAGCACGGCGGGAACCATTGGAGCTCCTGCTGACCATCAACATTGCCAGCGAACACGGCTAGATTCACTTAGTCGCGTGTCACAGCATGTGTTTCTCGCGCCGATCTCCGGACTGTGCATGCCGTCGATACTGCAATCATGCATGACGAGAGGGGGTTTGGCTGCACAAGATTTCAAAAGGGGGTTATGGCTGTTGACTTGGCGTGGCATTGCAGGACGACCTTCTGGCTCCTCTTACCTCGTGCATTGACTGCATCTCTCGTGAGAAAGGTATCGAACGCAGCAGGAGTAATGCTGTTAGTCTCTAGAGCGCAAAGTGGTACGGTGGTGGGTGAAGACTATTCCCCAGTCCTCGATTCAACTGCTTAATCTGCAAGCCCACGTTGGATTAGGTGGGTGGTAACGGCCGCGCGCAAGCCGGCTTGGGCTGCAATATTCGGGAACTTTGTGCGGTCATGCCCATGACTACGGTAGCAGACACAGTCGCGAGGTCTCCATCGAGCACCACGGCTACCTGGGATCCCCTGAGCCGTGCAATGTGAAGACGGGCATACCAGAGTAGGGGCTTCACCGCCCGACAGCTCTTCCATGTTTGGCGACAGAGTTCTGGCAGAGACCGCCATTGTCTTGGCGCTGGATCAAGACGCGGCCCTCGCGACAGTCACTTCTCTCATCCCCGGCGTCAAACTATGCCCGGCAGGCAGGCAGGCCACAGCATTGTCGTATTGCCGGAACAATGCTGGACAGCGGGTCTCCATTTGAGCCGCTGAATTGATCCTGGTCCTGGCTGGCCCAGAATGGTCCCCTTGGTAATCGCGTACTTGGCCGTTCTTGACAGAGGCTGGAGAAATTCTCCCACTTCCCAGGGAATCGCTTGACCCAATTGTCGTTACTAATGGACCAGACCCCGGGCGATCAAAATGATCAATGACCCCCGGATTTGGAACCGTCGCCCAGGCTTTCAATTACCAAATTGTGTCAAGCGAGTTAGGAGCCATTCGGGTGTTTCGGGCGGTCTCTGCTGCCAGGACATCGAGCGACCGTCACCTGGTGTGCGCCTTTGGCCCAACTGTCCAAATGCACACGGGAAATTTGTGGTGTAGCGTCCCACCATCAGACGGATTTGGCCAGCGGTACACTGTGGCTCATGCACACCTTGGTGTGGGTGTGCCGCACCCCCCGCGGAATGAGATGCAGTCAATATGCGTCGTATCATAGTGGCATTCAATGCTGTCTCGCGACTTTCCGGCCTACTCCAACCAGTGAGGAACAATCCTGGGAGGAGCACAGCATAGCTGGGTGCACTTGCATTTGACCCATTAACGTTGGGCCGTTGGTCGTGACAGGCAGTGGGCGGGAGTTACATCGCGAGCTGTGTGGTTCGTGACGAAACCATGTTTCCAGAACAATCCCGGCAGTGGGTGGGTGGACCGCTATCGCCAAAAACGGCAGCCGGCTGCTGGAGGCCCAGTGGAGGGTCAGGCTGACTTCCGCTGTTGCTTGTGCTTTCTGTGCTTGCGACGCGTTGCAATATTGTGCGGGCAGACCACAAGGGAGGTCCGGGCCAGCTCCACCTCGAGTCAGTCGGGGGTCGGCGGAGCATATTTTACCTGGGATGAATCAATGCTCTCGCTGAGGGTCCGCTGGGGTTTGAGAGAGCCCCATGGACTCGGTGACAGCATATTGATGTGTCGTCAAGAGGTGTTGTCGGGACGAGAGGATTAGCCTCGAACGTCGGTGAGCTTATGTGAACCCCTGTTCCTTGACTTTGTCCATGCTTCCCGCTCTTGACAGGAATTGTGGGGCCTAAAACCGCCCTGTGACTCTCCTGTACCCTTGAGCCCCGTCCAGGATGACTGTCCTTGACTCTGTGAGCCTTCACACCGACGATCACCAACATGGGCGGATACCATTGGCAGCATGGCGCAAGTCACTACACGTGTACTGCGGTATACAAGCCTCTACGATGCACCCTCCGCTAGCTTGTGGGCCGTTGAGCTGCCTTGAGCCCTGTGGGCTCCGCAGAGGCATGGCTCCTGCAGTATCGTCTCTCTCGGATGGCGGAATCCCTACCGAGCGGGCAAACCAGCGTAACAATAGGATGGAGACCAAGCCACGCGACGTGGTGTATCACGCCATTATTGCACTTAGCCAATTTCCGGGAGCAATAGCTTATCATCATCGCTGGAGCCTCCCTGCGCGCTAGGATTTGATTGGGACTGGGCTGGGAGTAGATCAGTAGACCTCGTATGAGCCCATCGCCTTCCTCAATCAAGATGGAAAAGGAGGAATTTTCTTGCCGCGTAGTTGATACGTGCTTGTAGCAGTATCCACGGTTGTGCTTCTACCCTTGGAGACCTGGACGCAGCTTCTGGACTGTGTTGACCGAGGTCCGGCGCTTGGTACACATGAGATAGCCGACAATGTCGGCTCTGAGCCAAGAGTGTTTGCCCTCGCTGGTAGGGGCTGTACACTTGCGGAATCTGTGCAACGAACCCGAACTCATGGATCCGAAATGACGCACTCCAACACGCTGACAAGAAAGCTCGCTCGCATGTTCGAAACCACCAACACAGGCCAAGCAGCAAGCCACTGTCACCACCTTCACGTGCCCGAAGTAGTGGGGAGGGAGAAGGTGTGTCGAGTTGTGGTGTAGCATCTCTAGAAGTCGGCCCGGCTCTGGGGAAATGATGGATCGGGGTAATTCAGATTCGCAAGCCACAGATTCATCACTTCTCCAGTCCGGCACTCCACCATGGTTGACCAGGGTTCGCAGCAGACCCGATACAATGGTGCGCCCATCAACAGGTAATGGTGGCCACATGATGAGCGAGGCACGCACACCCTTTTCAATGTGCCCTTGCAGGGCGGCTGTCCGGCAACATGAGGCTATCGAGACCGGTGAAGGCCCGCGGTGGTATGGTCTGGGGAGGGCTGAAACATCAACGTGAGCGAGGTGAGGTTCGGGGCAGGCCACCTAAGAAAATCGACAGGTAAGAATGATATCGGAAGCTCCCGAGTTATGAGATCTACTCTGATCTGAGGTCAGTGCTGCACGGTGAATATGTTTTTTCTTATTTTGCTTGCCCAGGCAATTAAACTTCATGAACCTTTCCGTAATTCAGGGCAGAGGCTTTGATACGCTCCAATTGTACTTGTCTTCCACGGCTGATCGCCGAACCCGACAGCCCCATTCAGTACCTAGAATATGCGCTCAGCTGCGAGTGGCCGTCAGTTAGATCGATGTTGATTGAATCACACGACCGAAACACTCGCCAAGCGTAGAGGATGACGGCGTATGCAATGTGGACTGGGAATCCACGCTCTGGTGGCTGTGACTGGCAAACTTGATCGGATTGTTTCTTCGATGGATGAGCCACCGAATTGAGACGATTGTATCAATGAAGTCAACCGAGTAGCAGAGACACGGGTCAGGACTCTGGTCTCAGCTCAAGATACGGGGTTCGACCTGGGGTACATCAGCCCTGCACATGAACACAGCTGTTTCGAGGTCCTTAATGGCTCTGGCCCAATGATCGTATAAGAACATGTTGCCGTCAGCGAAAATTGCAAAGTAAGGGCAAAGGAATATGAAAGGGCCGACATGGCAGCAATGTCGACAAGGGAGGTGGGGGGCTGCCCCAAGCCACAAGACACGCCTCGCAGGCGAAGCGGTGCTGCGCAAGTTGAACCGTCCTTGTGCAGTGGTATTGTCACGAGGCCCACATGAACCCGAGGGTCACGTTGGATTTGCACCGGTGCTAATTGGAAGAATCGGACGAACCACCGGGGCAGTTGTGAAGTGGAAGTTGACCTGTACCGGGAGACGCACTGCTGCCGATCCGGCGGATCATGCCCAGTGCTTTTCATATCGTGATGCATATAAGACGGTTGGTGTGTCCCACACAGGGATGGCGCTGCCGACCAAGTTCCCAGATGTGCCCACAACGTTGATGGATTTGCAGAGCCAAAACGGCTCGACATCGGCCCCCGTCCCCCAGACTTCCAGACCCGGCTGCTATTGTGGGTGGAGGATCGTGCCACCCTACTTGAGCGGCCATCTGTCGGCTCTGTTCGGGCATGAAGGAAGAGAGGTTGCCCTGGAGGATACGGGCACGCTTGCTTCTTTGTCTGTCGAGGATGGCCCAGAACGTGCAGTAAGCGAACAGGTGACCACTCGGGACGAGGGCCGTTCGAACGTGAGGCCCACTACTACAGTGTGTAGTATCGCGCCGTCCCGCCACTGCAGCGCTAGGTAAGAGATCGCAATAGCGGACGAGCTGCGGTCCACGGGTCCGGATCTTCAAGGATCACTGTGCTGGTACTGTACAGTTCTCGCTAGGGAGCAGCTTCCGATACTATTATGGCGCCGGGCGCATGTGTCCCCCTGATGGGCCCGGGCTGGCAATTTGGACTTCTGCTTTGGTTCGTTCCGAGGCTGATCCCGTCCGCCTAGCTTGGCGGCATATTGTACCATGGGGCGACTCAGCAGCTGGAATGCCGCTGCCACAATGGCTGCAGCGATGCTTTTACCACATAGACTTAGATGTCGTTGTTTCGGCCCTGGTTTTTTATTGATGACGGAACGTATCCCCCAGCAGACGGTCATTACTGAGGTGGGCGCCGGCAACATCCTTTGCATGATGCCGGCGGTTGTGACTGATCAAATGTCTCCCGTCTGAATCGAAGAGGCGAGGAGATCGAGATCAAAAACCCAAATGTGTCGACCCACATTTGCAAACGGGTTTTTCTTGCGAATGAAGGCAACCGCCGTGGAGGGCCGCATTCACAAATGTGGGGGGCATCCGACGGTGGAGTGTCGCCTTGGTTTCTAGGGCTGGTGGGGATGGCAGTGTGATGCTAGTACTGTACTTCGCAGGAGAAGCGTCCCCCGGCCTGCCGAACGAAGGACATGAGCCGACGGAGAGGGGCAGCGTGGCGCGGCTGTATGAGCAGTTGGGTGGTGGTGATGTTGGTTGGTGACGATGATGATGATGCTGATGAGTGTACGGGCAGAAGGCAGGCAGGCAGGCAGGCACGTCTGGATGTACAGCCGTACCTCTGGTGCGAAGTGGAGGACATGAGAGAGAGGCTTAGCTTGTCCTCGTGTGTGAATCATTCGGGCGTGTGCCGTGCCGTGCCTGCCTGGAGTTTTGTTCCTCAAAGTCGCTGATGTGGTTTAGAAGGCATCAAAATCGACATGCGGAACCAATTCAAGTCGACTCAAGTCAAGTCATGTCATGTCAAGTCAAGTCAATTCAAGTCAAGAAAAAAGACAAGACCACTCAAGCAGCCGCCTCGGAGATTCAGTTTGACTCATCACGTAGTCCCCAGACCCGCAGAGGAAGGAAGTAGCCGCCGTGGGCAGCGACAACGGCCTGGGATGGCAGGATGAAAGCACCCCAGGAAAGGGTGAGGTGAGGTGAGAGGGGCAGGCACGCACCTGGCAGACTGCAAACCTCTAGACTTTCAAACCCGCAGGCTGCAGGCACGACGGACCAACAGGCGACAGGGGGCCCTGACGTAATCCTGCCGACTGGTGTCCGTCCTGGGAGCAGGGATGGAACTGACGGTGGAGCTTCCCGAGTTGGTGGGAACTGAGGGGCGGGTTTAATTACTGTTTGTGTTGCTAGCACCCTTCGGGTTTTGTACCATGGGCTGGGCTGGGCTGGGCCGGCAGCACACTCACTCACATCCACCATCCACCAATGCACAGGAGAATAAATCCACAAACCCGGCCTTTTAAGTATCTACCTGTCTGTCTACGCCCCGAGATCTGGCCTATTGCACAGTACAGTGGTACAGAACACCGTGTACTGCACAGGTCAGTGAGTACACGCATGCCGTCTACACGATCCAACTGCTTCAGCTCGGCTGACCTCGTCCGTCCTCCAACATCGTCGTTCTCTCTTTTCCTCTCGTTCGGCGGCTGTGGCCGGCCTCTGCCAAGGCACTTTTAAGCGCCTTCATCGCCACGGCCCTACAGGCTGCCTCACACATGCCAGTGGTGGAGCTCGATTACTACGGTGATGTCGCGATAGGACCGATCGTTCACGCAGGGCCCTACTGTGCTCCTAAAGCACAGTAATAAGGAGCACACTCCCAGGGCAGACGGTTCATGGCCCAGTCCCGGTCCCGGTCCCGGTCCCATTCCAACAGAAGACCCACCGGGCGCAGGTGTGGACTCTGGACTTTGGGCTCTGGGTACTGGCACAGGCCTCGTTGCTAATTCGGCATAGCGTGTCCCCAGAGTCTCACACCAGGCCCTTGTCGGAGCCAGGGCACCATTGACCACACCTTCACACCAATTCATGTGAAGGCCTCGCGCGTCTCGCAGGCGCCTCGCCTGGCCCGTCTGCTTGTCTCGGCCACAACGACCCTGCCGTACCCTGCCAGCCTGCTCTCCACCACTGTTCTACTGTGGTAACATGCTGGCTCCTTCTGCGCGGCACGGCCTAATGCCGCAACTCCGCCGTTGCTTCCAGCTGCTGGAAACCTCTTCTCTCTCTCGTCCTCTCGAAGCGGCTGTCGCTCGACCTTCTTCAGCCCTCTCCGTTGCTCAAGTCCATTCTGCAATACACCCGTCTCCTGCTTCAACTGCTATCCAGACCTATCGCGCATCCCCCCCGGCGGCCGCCAAAAGTGGCCCCGCCACGAGTGTGAAAGCTCACATTCGAGCACTTCCGGGGCTGTCTTGGCTGGGATCGGGGGTGATTGATGGTGGTCCACTTCATGCCCACCACAGTACGACCACAACGGTGGGAGAAGGCATTCTATGACTCCCCACTAGGGGATGCCTCTCTTATTAGAATGCGCGTGGAAAACAACACTGCTGCGCCGTCGACCCTAATGTGCGATACCGATGCTGATGCCGATGACTGCGCAAGCTTGGCCCTACCTCTGCTTTTTGCTTCAAGTACAGGTCCTGAGGTCACGCCCATCTAAAACCCATTGGTGGTGGCTGCAGCAAGATCCTCAACCAGCCAGGCTTGGCTGCTTCCCACCCTGCTTATCCTCCAAGGCTCAGCAACATGTACTCTAGTACCACAGCCTTGGTCTTGTACCCCGACAACTCTACCTGTATGACCGCAGGCGCGACAGTGCCGGTTCTGCTATCACCCAAAGGTTGTCGAGGTGTGCCATATGCAATCCGGCAGTTAAGCGTGACAACGACATGTCAATACGCCTGATCGGCTTCAACAGATCAGCCTTCTCGATCTCGCGGCATGCTGGCTGACGAGCGAGCCGCGAGGCGGAAGATCGAGCAAGCAGCTGAGGTGAACATGGTTCTTCAGTCTCTTGCCTTCCACAAATCGGAATTTCTTATCCGGCCCGCAAGCATCAGCAATTGTCTTGCTTTTTCTTCTCCCTCTGCTAGATCCCCTCTCGTCACTGTGCGACTTGCAGCCGATATGGGTGCGCTGTATACCCATCGAGCTACTATGTACATGCTGCAGCCCGCCATGCATCAGGCAAAGCCCTTCCCACACCCTCGACCAGTCGCCGTGTTCCCCACCCAAACACGGGCTCCTGTTGGACCACCTCCTCCATTCTCCCCCAGCACGTACAGTACGGCACAAGGTGTCATCACACCCGTTCTTGATTGACGTTATAACCAGGGCTTTCCGTTTGGCAGACTTCCCATCTCTACGGCACCCTGCCTGGCAGAGCAAGCCAGTTTACCATCGTCACTTTCACGGCTCTTCCCCGATCGTGGCTCCCGTCGCAGTTTAGTAGACCGACCTTGCCGAGATCCATCTGATTGCTGTTCCCCGGTTTTACGATCCCATAGAAGCATGGCCTCTGCCCCGGTCAACAATTGAGATTCAGCGCCCGCCTCCTGGCCCATAATACGCACTGGGCTTTGTGGAATCCCCACTGTCTCCTGCATGGGACAAGGGTCTGTGTAGCCCGCGGATGTCTTTTTCTGTTTTATCTGAGTATCCTTGCACCACAAGGGACTCACTCCATCACACGTACAGTACATATGGTGGCACTCGCAATCTTTTCGACCTACATTACATACTCCCTTCCTCGCGGTCAAGCCCAGCTTCTTGGCCTATCTTTCGCCTCCTTCCTCTCCGCCCACCGAAAATAATTAGGACCTACCGAGGCTCGATCGCTCCTCTCGGTAACACATCCAACGGAACGTATCCCCATTTCGTTTGCCGCCGCAGGTGTCAGTACAGGTCTATCTCTTCTCGCCATCACACTTCTGCGCTATCCGAACTTTCGTCAAGGTGGGTGAGAAGCAGCCATAGGCACAGGTGACCAAGGATACTTCATCTTGCCGCTTCCACTTCTCGCCTACGGACTCGACTTCATCGCATCTTCACCTTGAGTGATACTACTCGACATTGTCTGTTGGTTCCTTGCCCGAGAGACTCCACCCGTCTGCCATCTGCCGCGACCACTAGGCCACCCTGGTGGACACTGATTGGGCTGCCAAACACGACAGGAGAAACAATCCGCTCATCTCTTTTCCTCACAACTCATTAAACGGGGCTGTGCGGTTTGGTGCAGTCGAGTTCGGCCTGTCGCACTCGATCCTTGCGCAACGAGATACTTCGCCCGACCTTTCCGAGGTTATCCTAGAATATAGTCTCTCATCCACTCAACACGGGCTCGTCATCCTCTGTTGCGTGTGTCAGTCCCTTCAACCCAGGAAGGACTGGTCCCTTTTCCCGCGTCAGCGTCAACGAAGAGCTGAGGGATTGGATCATTTGTTCGGCAACCTTGACTCCTGCGCTCAGGACATTCGTTGTCATTCCTGTGCTGGGAGACCGTCGTGGGCAAGTGGCGAGCAGCTTTCCGATGTTTCACAGCCGTACAGCAGACAAAGAAGACTGTGACGCCCCCATCTCCTGGAAAAGCGATCACAGCGAGTTGGTCCGTCTATTCAAGCACCTATACAAGGACCAGCAGTCCTGGAATTGGCCGCAGCAACACGGTCCGATCTGACACAGGCTAGCATTTTGTCTTTGTTGTGGATGGGCCTCTCTCTATCACTTTAATCATACTCAGCAAGGCAGTACCCGGAGCATCGATACCGTCGATTGTGCCATCACCAGGGGTGTCAGTCTGGTGCATATCCGCTTCCCGTCCCACTCGGCTTCAGCAAGTTTCCGCTCCAACAGACACGCAAGACCTGTCCCAGGTGTCTGTGGGCTGAACTCGACCTGGCTGCTGTCACCAAATCTGCCGTCTGTCGAAGGGGCAACCAAGGACTATCGGCAGTTGTTCTCTCCAGGTACGGCCTGCTTTCCCTGACCTACTCTACCCTAGGCCTACCCTCGCACATATATCAGCCATACACGCCACTCAAGCCTGCTTCCTTGCCAGACAAATCAGTGGGATCAGTCACAATTCTTCATGGGCCATTCATTTCTTTCATCTGTATCGAAAATCCAGTCTAGACTCTTTCCCCAGTCCTGTATTATTTTAGTATTGGTTGTCGCCTGTCTCACTGTCAATTTTGGAGCCTCAGTAAACGAAGCTTACGGAGGCAACAAGGAAATCGGTCAAGGTCTGGCTTGTACCAAACCCATGTCTTCCTCTCTCTCTTTCAGCCTCACCAGTACGACAAGCCATTGCTGACCAACTCCCAGTTTATGGATATTCCGTGCTGCTCTTTGCCTGTGAGACGCGTGGCTGCATAAAATAACATATAAGGCCATCAACACGGAGTAAAACGTGTCTTGCCTTGTCATATTCACGCTGTGCACCAGGAGTTTTGATTGTTCACTTGCAGCACACATCTCAACTTTGCGAAGATGGTTCAGCCGACCCACCCTTCATCGCGGCTCTGGCATCCGGCCGATAGGATGCCAGCCCGAATCCCCAATGACCCCATATACGAGCACAGGGTTCCTATGGTAAGAAATCAAACACAACAGTCCAGAGACTGATACTGATACTGATGCTGCGCCTAGGACATCTGCACGATGTTTGACGAGTATTGCAACATCCCACTCAAGCATTTCATCATGGCAGGAATCAGAGACGACGGACAACTGGTAAGGTTCACCGGGCCAAAAGAGGCTGCGACTTCCGAAGTGCTGTCGAAGTACATCGACCTCGAGGGGTATCAAAAATGGTACACTACTGGAAGAGTCATGCCAAGTATGTAGCCGCACTCCGACGTTGCTTGCATGGTTTCGCTGACGTTGCTCGCTCCAGCCCCGAGCCCTTCGTACGAAGAAGGCTATCCTGCGCACGGGGACCCAGCTCGACCTCACATGAGCTCCGCATATGGTGGCCGTCGACAATATGACCGGCGGCGCGCCCAGGGACTTCTTGGATATGACGACGAAAGCTGTTACAGGACTCGGAAGAGACAGAGAGGCGGTTTGTCTGGCAGGAGAGATGTCACATTGGAAGACGACCTGCCAGCAGTGCAGGTGGTGCTGTCCAAGAAAGGCATCAGGGTCGGCAACAAAGAAGAGGTCTGGAAGTTTTGCGACCAAAGATTCAAGAATATCCAACAGACTGCTTGCAAGCTGATTGCTAAGGCGTGGGTCAAATTGATTGCGCCGAAGAAGCAGTCAAACCACCCTTATACCGGTGCGGATGCAAAAGCCCCAGACTGGTGGCCGAAGCCTTGGGGTACATCGCGAGACGAGAAGGTACGGCACAAGGAGCCTGATCACCTCTACAAACCTGGTAGGTCACCCTGACTTCCAACCGTCAGTGGAACTTGAGATCTGATACGAGACAGAACGTGTTTATCTCCTGAACCATATCCTTCATATGATCACGGAGCCGAACCACCTGCAGCACAAAGATATCCAGAAGCATGGGCTGAATGTTAGCAAGCTGGAGGAAGCGACTTTTGAGGCACTTGGAAGCTTCTTTGGGGATGTAGAGAATCCCAACAACGCCAAAAAGAAGCCATACCTCAGAGAAATATTCAAGGTGGCTCGCTACGAAGAGCGCTACAAGAACGGGGAGATCGGTACGCCAACCACTGGAGCCGCAAGTCCCTTCAAGATGCTGACATGAGTTCCTATAGACGCCGACGTTGAAGCCATGGTCATGGCTGATGACAAGGTCCCCGATAACTACCAGTCTGACGATGATGAAGACGACGTGCCCAAGGACGACGACGATACCGACCAGAACCCTACATCAGCGACCGATCCGACCCCGAAGAGCGCAGATCACAACCTGCTGGTGGCTCCCAGTAGTGAGCCGAGCCCAGCTGCTAACTTGCAGGGTGGACCATTCCTGGGGGACCTTCCTGTGCGAGGCCATCAATACCATCCTCAGCCATCCATGATGCAGCCAGACCTCGGTTCCGGGCAGCCGAGTTTCGTGGAGGGCAGTTCTATGGGCAACCAATCCGCGATCCAGCAAGCGGCTGGGCTGCCGTTGCAAGAGAACTTTTCGGATCCCCACGCCTCAAGCCGGCGCCCGTCTCTGTATGCCTCGCCATCCGAATATGGCAGTGCGACGACCTCGGGCTTGTACCCGAGCTGGCAGACGACGAATCCGCCGACCACACCATCCATGTACTCCTCCTTTGACAACCAGCAACAGCAGGCACACCAATCAGGATCATACGTGCATCAGCAGCCTGTACCGCTTGCGCAGAACCCGCAGTATGTCGAGGCAGCATCTTTCGATAACATGCAGCGAGGCTCCTACGATACTGGTCCTGCAAGCATTTATAGAACAGCTAGTGTCCCGCAGGGTTCCGTCCACTCACACCCGACACAAGGCTTCCCAAATTATCTTCCACAGCAACACGACCCTAGGAGCCTGTCCGGGCCCAGTTTGAAGATCGAATCGCTGGGCCGAGGGCAGCTGCACGATGAAGGGGGCAGCAGTTTTGAGTACGCTGGCAACAAGAGCCACAGCAAACGGTGGAACGCGTGAACTGGAAGTTGGGGAGGGGAGGTTATTTGACAAGGGGCAAATCAACACTTTGGGCCGGCTGACGTGATTTTTTGTTATACCACCACTTGGCTTCGCAGCCCTCGTTTGATCTCAGTCGCAATTCGGCGACTTCCATGACTATCATCACAAACTCGCGTCGGCTTTTTGCAAAAAGTTTTCTTCCGCCTCTACAGGAATAGATGGTATGGCCAGCGGCTGGAAAACCACAGGACAGCTTCTTATTTCTCCCTCATTTGTTCGGGCCTCAAACATTTTCGAGAACAATCATTCGGCGATCATTGGCACTTTTAATACTCGAACGAGAATAATCCGGCCCAGACCGTATCTGCGCAACGCACCTCGGGTGGGAGAAACGAAATGACGAAACGAATCCGGGCGCCTGATCGAACTGCTAGCTTGGAAACGGTATGTCAGGGATATGTGTGTGTGTGCCCTCTTGACGAGGACCGGTTCAAGGAAGCGCTGATTCAGGTGCTATTCTGGCCCTACAATCAGAAAGGCATACGGTTTTTTGGGTGTTTTTTTTAACGATGGATGAGATTATAGAGATAAGGGAGAACGCAAGGATTACAAGATCGGAAGCGAAGCACAACAGGGTAAAACATATGGAAACATCGGGAGTGTAGGGCGTGGGCGCTTGAGCAGAATGACGGGTCTTAGTGTGTCAGTCTTTTCTTTCAATTGCTACCAGGAGAACATTAATTTACAACAGCCAAGCGAGCATCTCGTGTTCATTTCTACTTTCTCTACCGATTCACCCTCGGGCCGTGTTCAGACAGACAGATGAAGGGCAGGAAACCAGCCTATCAGAACTGGGCAGTTATTCCAAAAGGCTACGTGCTGTCTTGTTGCCAGTAATGACAGTGTAGTTCTAAGGCTGGGAAGGGTCCAGATCTTTGAATATTCTTCGGAATAGGGACAGTTACCATCTGGTACGACTGTGATACATACGTGCAATGAAGTTGTTCTTTGGCACCAGCGACAAATCTTGAGTCTGTATTTTCACCATTCTTTCTTGCATCGGCTCTCAGGGATTGCCTTCAACCGTTGCTACCCTGATTTTTTGTTTGGCGCCTTCCACGCATGAGGCATGGGAGAGGCTGGTTATCATTTCCGGGGTGGAGTGAAGTGGGCTGTGAGGGCTTGGGGCCATCCATTCAACCACTGAAGCGACCGCGGGATGATCATTGTCACTTGCTCTATCTCCTGTGGCTTGCTGAGCCTCAACTTATGTCACATACGACTGAGGAGGAGCCTGGCTCCGCCGGCCCCTGGCCGTAACGTAATCCAGCCCAGCCCGCCTCGCTGGCCTTCGCAATACAGCCTTTGGTGCTATTGAGCCTCACTTTCTCTTCTGCTCGCGCGTAATTGAACTTTCTTCTCAAAAGCGGAAAGCATTGCCAATACCCACGGCCCTGTTTCCTTCCACACGTGCCGAGAGACTGCTCTCCGTCTCAGGAGCTGAAGCTTGCAACATGCTGAGCGGCAGGGACGGTGTGGCCAGGAGTAGGCGTGCCCGCGTAAGGGGGAGCATGAGAAAACTTGTCACTCTCTAGCGAGCAAGCAAGCATGTCCGCCCCCGGCGCAGGATGGCACGCTTATGCGAGAAGTGACCAAGATCTTCTGCTCCAAATTCGCTGCCTGCTTCTCCAATCCGACCCAGTCATTCAATGACGCCCTCTTGCAATAACCACAACACTGCGACATCCGCCTTGTCTCAAGCCAGCGCTGACTGTTCTTTGTCCTGTTTGTTTCGAAGCATGCACACACACACATCCAGCTCGACCCGCGGCGGATGAACGGACAAGGCTTCGTCTCAGACGGACCAGACCACCGGGACAAACCACTCAAGCCCACTGCCGCGGACGCCCCTTGACCCGGAAGCCAGCCGCCAAATACCAGGCCGAACGCACGCCCCTGTTCGCGCAGGCAACCTCACTCCTTGTTTTCATGCGACCGACCGGGGACAAACCACAAGACCAGACTCGCGCTCCCGGTGTGTCTCCCAGACCCCCGTCTCTGGGCCCGGGGAAGGGCTCCGCCGCCGCCGAACGTTCCCGCTCCCGCGAGGTGACGAGAGATAGGGAGAGATCCTGCAGGCCGATATTGCCAGAGTGCGACAGGATGGTTTGACGAATCCGCGGCCCGGCGATGTTGCGTGCGTACGTGGTTTGAGCGCTTACCTGCCCTTTTAGACCGTTCCTTGCAGCTGTCATATGCACATACCCATCGAGATTGCCCATGGGGGCAGACGAGGACGTGAGGGATGGGGGGCTTGAACGCGGGCGGAGACTTGGAACTGTTGGGGGAAAGGGTGAGAATGTGGATTTTGACTCGACGCGTTCCCTTGCGTGTTCCTCCTGTCTGTATGCCTACTGGAGGAATAAACCCCCCCACACTCCCACCGGTAGAATGACAGGTGTAGAGATGTGCGGACGGCAGGTTTAGCCTGCGCATGCCGGGCGATCTCGAACGTGGGGACCGATCGTATGCGGTTTCCGTTGCTTGAGCAGCGTGCGTTTCTGCATTGCCTACTGTGGTATATGCCATGTCGCTCGCGGCCGGGGAGCGCGACGGTTCATGTCCGTCTGGGCGTTGGGGGGTGTGGGGGACATCCGATGAGGTGACCAGCAAACAGGAGTCATTCCAACTCGTGAGTATATATGGGTGGGCGAGTGTGCCGTTCGCTACCGTCTATGGATTTCCCGTAATTGATGCATCGCATGAAGGAGCAGGTAGATCCGGATGAGAAATCCGGGTGATCATGACCACTTTGGGTTGTTGCAGGTGTAGGAGAAGACGCAAGGCAGGTGAGAAAAGATTAGACGGGGGGCCCGAAGATCCGCACCCATTTAGAGCCATGCAGGCTAGAGAGATTCCGTCTGCTCTTGGCCTTTTTTCGAGACACAGGCGTAGATTTGCAATCTTGAGGTGTGGTAGAGGAGAATAATATTACACGAAAGCGGTCTCACCGGCAAACATACACCCTCGGCGGGTGTTCCTGGTGGCGAGATTCCCTGAACATCGGAAGCGTAGCACGGAAGGAGGGAGGGACCCTGAGGAAGCCGGCCACTTGCGTCACGACGTTGGGACAGGAAACTCGAGGGCATCGAGGGCTCGTCCTCTAAAGCTCCTCGACTAGCCACGGCCCCTTGCTTCTCGCAAGTATTCAGCTCTAAGCTCTGCGTTTGGTATATGCGCGCGCCCGTGTGTGTTTTGGAAAAGCGGAAGGATAGTAAGAGGCGGGATGGGGTGTGTTGCATGTGCTGTGTAATTACGGGTACGTGCAGACGAGAGCGGCCGGCCGCCCGAAGAGGTACAGTATGACACGGGCTGGCTGTTGGCCTGGACGGAACGGAGTTCATGTTGCTCTTGTGCTTGTCAGTCGCTCTCATGGCCGGGCCCGTCCTTGTGCGCCTCTCGTGGCCGAGTTTAGCTCAGGTTGACCGGTCGGAATATAAAAGGGGCGTCTTGTTTGGCATCCCCATGCTCTTCGTCTTGCCTGCTATGTTCTCCCACTTTCTGTATCAGGTCTAGATGAGCGGTGACACCATGGCAACGCCAGATGTAGTTCGACGGCTGCTATGATTTTGGCATGTGTCACGATGTCCATGAAGTGTCTTTGTGGCAGTACGGGTTTGAATGCGTAGGATGCGATTTGTCTGTGCGTGATGTCCACGAATTCCCTCGCAATTGTCTAGCGCAGATGGTGGCTGTTTGTTTCAATATAAGAACATTGAATGTCTGGAGAACGGGGGTTTCTTATTCTCCTTGTGGTCATGTGCCTCTTTCACCATATTCGGGAAACATCCTTAGAACCACCCATACTATGAATCTGGTGTGCGTTCGAATACCTCCATTGAGCATGAGTCGACCCAACTTTGTAGATGAAGCAATGCCTTCGCTCTGTAATTTTTGACTGAGAAAAAGGGATATCCTTTCCGCGCTAAATCTCAGCTTTACGTGATTGACTCAATTTTGAGGAAGCTGGGTTGTGGAGCGACAGAATTGAGACGTTGGTTAGATCGCTATCCGTGGTGTGGCCTCGCAAACGGTACGAGTGACTGTGTTCACGGTGTGATGCTGGCCAGTTTCCTCGCAAGCCACATCGTAGATACATCGACAGGGCATCTTCATCGCTGGCCCACTCGGTCCGGTTGCCAGGTCTTGGGTCTTTTGAGCTTCCCTCCGCCCTTCTGAGCTCGACCACAGACTCTTCGTCTCGAATCTGCCAGATGACTGATTGCTGTGCAGAAGAGCGTGTCCCGCCTTTGACCGCCCGACGAGCCGATGGCACGATCTGGCCAATCCGGCCAGCCACAGACTCATCTTGGATTGAACACGATCCTGGCGTTGCTTTGCATTCAATCTGAATCGTCACTGTCCTCATCGTCATCCGAGCGTTTGCGCTTCTTAGAGACCGCCTTCGGCACCTCATCTTTCCTCACGAAGACATAGCTCCGGGCAGCGCGGTCCTCGCCCTTCCAGCCGCCGCCGACGTCTCCTTGTTTGTTCTTGACGACGCCAAGCGTCCTCGCATGGTGGTACCCCGGGTACGCGGAGGCCTGGAAGCGGAAGCTGCGCTCAACTTGCAGGCCCGAGTGCCGTGCCAGGTCGCGCACATTCCAGAGAGTGTACGGCTCTCCCTCAAACAGTGTGACGATAATGGTCCCTCCTGGTGCCAGCGAGAGCAAGGCCCGCTTGAAGAACTCCACGAGCAATTCTTGGTTATACCGTACCTGACGGTTGACATCTGTGCTCTTGCCTCCCACATGGGGAAAGTTGAATACTGCGCAGGGATGTGGTCAGCCATGTTGGCCCTGAAAACGGCACGGGCACAGAAATACATACTAATCCTATCCATGATGCCGACCGAGTCTTTGCCTGATTTTTTGGCCCACGGTCCCATCTTTTTTGCGTCCACCCCGTACGCCACCTTGCTTCCCTCAGCTTCGATGAGCTCCACGTTCTCATTCACATGAGGGTACTTGGCAGTGAGCTCCTCAAGGTCCTTCTCCAGCACAGTCGCCGTGACATTCTCGCAGTAGTGATGCTCTACAAGTGCCCTGGAGAAGCTGAGGTCGCCCTCGCCAATAAGCAGTATTGAGTCTTCGGGCGAGACAGGAATGGTGGGCTCGAGATCCCGAGCATGAGTTTTAGGGATGCTGCTGTCAGGCTTGGCTTGTGGTTTCCCAGTCTTGTGGGCTGGTCTCTTGTCCTTGCCCGGAGCCTTGTGAGAGGCTGGTTTGTGCTTCTGTGGCACGGTCTTGCGTTTTTTTGACATGTTGTCTGGCCACAGACGAACAATTCAGGACTCTGTTGTTGGCGACATGCGAGTGAGTTAGAAGATGGCTAATTAGACACAGGATGGATCTACCGCATTGATGCGCTTCATGAGTACTCGCGGCCGAGCCCGCTTTTCGAAGGCTAGTCGACCCTTGAGTCCTTGACCCCAGAAATAGATGGCCCAGGGACACCAGCCAATAACAGCCAGCGGAATGGTGACATAATCACGCCGAAGTATCCGCTACTTCCAAACCGTCGAGGTCCCTGGCAAGTTCTGGGGCGGACCGTTTTATCCAGCTCATTGAAGGAGCTTGAGGCCGAGACTCACACTTGTACAAAGTGAGATGCAGACCAAATCTGAATTGGAGGCGAAAAAGGAGACATAGTAAGAGATATCATTGATGTAAATAGGAGATTCTGCATCGGAAATGGCTGTGGCGGTTCCGAAGCCCCATAAATCGGTGACAGCCCCACCGTTACGGCATGCGACGCGAGACGAGATGCCCTGACTCCGTAAATAAGGAGATACCACAGTATGGGGATTCACAGCCAGATGAGTCCCTGAATGCATGCTAGTATAGACAATATTTAGAGGCCGAGCGCTGCTGTTGAAGGGAGCCTTGGAAGCCACCCCCAAAATGAGGCCATCCTACGAGAACTGCCGTTGGAGAATTGGCCACGGGAACGGCGCTTCCCCTGACACCGTGATCATGAGGTGCATGAGTTACTCGATCATAGACAGCAGCAGCAGCAGCAGGAGGAAAAAGGTCCCTTGCACAGAGATAGTGGGTTTGACTGGTAGGAGACTAAGCATTAGATGAAAGTGAAGAGACAAACAAAAACTGGATGCTTGAACTGAGCAGGAGTTGCTGCCAACATTGGATTTGTTATGACGCTAGAGACCCAGTGACGGGGATTGTCGAGCTCCTCTCGAGGCAGAACCAGCCACATGCGATGATGTAGATGTGCCTCATGTGAGCTCAACTCATTCCGTCCAACAGAGAAGTGTAAGAGGAGATCCAAGTTCGTGTCCTCCAGAGTCAAATTGGGTAGATGCAAGGAATCAGACCAGCTTATTAAGACCAAGCACCAGGAAGACTAGGAGAGGCCCCAGGGGAGACAATGGCTCTGAGTGATGAAGGAGCTTCTGCTGGGGCAGCCAGTCACTCAAAAACCAACACAGGTCCTGCTGCCGATGTGGAAACAATTGCAATTCGGATTTCTTATAGTCAGTCAGATAGAGCCCCTTGAAGAACGCGATGCCATTGTTTCCCAAGCATAATAAGGCAGTCTGCAGTTTCATTCCGGAGCGCCAGGGTGTCGAAGTCAGGTTTTTTTGTTACCCAAAGCGGCAAAGTAGGTGCTGAGTTCGAAAATCTCCGCAAGTACCTTGTACCTTCGCCCAGCAGCAGCCACCAGACAGTAGCGGATTGGATTGGATCCCCTTTGGCATTGACACCGACATGGCGACAGCATCAGTCAAGATATCCTGACCACAGTCGCCCCGAACAGCCCGTCCCTGCGTGTGGCCGTGCTATTGAAGCCCTCTTGTCGCCCAGTCGCCTTTGTTGATCTTGTCGACAAGGCCTCGTGCCCATCTTTGCATTCTGCTGTCATTCTCCCGCCTGGCGGATTAGACCAACACACACACACGGCCAATCCGTCCACCAGCTCAGCCGGCAGCCATCACATCACCTTCTTCCTCACAGAAACTACACATTGCCAGCCCAAATTTCGCCGGCCCTGCAGAGCTCTCAAAACATCACAGCCCAGGCTGGCCAACTTCACGGCTGCTCGTCTGGTCACTATTTCTCGCATTTCCTGACAGACCATTCTTGCACCCTAGCCTGACCTCCCCCGTTCCACTCAAACTTGCCCGTCTCACCCTGCACTTACTTACAACCTCACCATTTGAATGGCACCATGAGTGACCCTGCTCCTCAACAACCCAGCCCGACCAAGAGAGGTCGCGGCAGAGGTAGAGGCTCTTCTGCCAGAGGAGCTGCTTCTGCCCGCGCTGGCAGAAAACCTACAGCCGGGCGACGGGGCCGCCAAAAGGTCTACGAGACGTCTCGCGCCCAAGCAGCTCACGAGCGTCAGCGCGATCTGAAAAATGCTTATGCCACCGTGGCAGCCGCCATGAGACCGGCTCTCGAGGAGCTTGCAGATCGGAATATTGACCTGCTCAAGTCCAAATTCGACGCCCACCAGGAGGTTGAACAGTACGCCGAAATCACCCGTTTCCTAGACCAGCGACTCCAAGGTCGGCTGTCGGAGCTTGAAGCAAAATTGCAGCTCAGCACCGCAACCGCACACCACGAGTGGAACGCCAAACAGGTCTACACCGGCGAATCCTTTCATGTAAGCACTCGATCAATCAATCGTGGTCTTTTCATTCAATCCGTCCCTACGTTCCCTTACACCCCGGCGCATCTACTCACATCCGCCAGAACCGCTGGGATGACCTCGTTGAGGATTACTTCGACGCCCAGCTCAGACGCCTCGACATACTGGAAGACCTGCAGAGAACTAGGGACCCAGTCAGCGTAAGTGCCCATATCACGCATCCCTGCTCATGAATTTTCCAATGCCTAACCATGTTGAAGAAACCGGATCTCTCCTGGAACTACAAGTCAATCACCACAGAGGAGGCTGCCGAGCAAGGCATTTACCGGAAGATCTTCAGGGGTGTGGAAGTTCCATATCCTCACCTCCATCCAGAGCTGGCCTCGGAAACAAACAAGTCTAAAGCTGCCCGCACTCCCATCAAGCGCAAGGGCGCGGACCTACTCGAGGGCCAACCCACCCCTAAGCGCCCTGTGAGCTCTCTGGAGAACAAGGCTGGCGCAGACCTTCCCCGCCACATCGGCGGTCTTCTCTCTGCAGTTGCCCCTGATGAGCCTGCAAGCCAGCCCCCTTCGCCTTCACCCGTTGACGATAATGACGACAACCCCTCACCACCAACTGAGCCGACGGCGGCGACGCGGGGCAGGAAGCGGAAGCAGATCCCTGTACGGTCACCATCGGCTGAGGCCGAGGAGTCCGATGCTGGCGAGGATGAGACTATGCCTCCGCTTCCCAACGGCGCGGCAGAGCCTGATGAGTACGGCGTGAGGCTCATCAACAAGAGAGCCAGGGCGGGTGACATGCCCAACAACCGCATCATGCTCCCATCCTTGTTCGAGTACGAGCCACACGAGATCGGCTTCCGCGACTCGACCAATGACAAGAGCCGTGGCGCCACCAAGGCCAAACGCAAGAAGTTCCTGGGTCAGCCAAACTCGAACGCCATGTTCTTTGATCGCACGCTTTGGACATACGATGCGACACAGTATGCCGACGGTGAGCTGGATCAGGACTTGCTTGCGAAGCACAAGCTGCACCCCAAATACGGCCTGTTCATGGAAAGCTCCGCCAACGACGCAGAACCACCAAGGCCGTATCAGTCCGGCTGGAAACCTACTGTATTTGTACCTCCCGACGGCAAAATTATTCACACCTCTAGGTCTATCTCGAAGGCAAAGGCTGAGGGAGCTTATGTGAAGAAGACCCTCAAGAGCATGTTGAGTCAGTTCATGGACCAGGAAGACCTAACGGAAGACGACCTCTACGATGCCGAGACAGAGAGGCTATTGAATGAACGCGAAGACCATCGCATTAAACTCGAGCAGGAAGAAGACGAGGCTCAAGATGAGCAAGACCAGCAATTGGGTGCTTACAACATCGACTTGCTCGTCAACGCTGGCTCTGCCTTGGAGTCCCGAGACGCACAAGAGGCTCAAAGCAATCAGGAAGCGCAGACTGCCTCGCCTGCATTATCGCGACCTTCAACTATGTCAAGACCCTACGACGCGGTCAGAGACATATTTGGAAATTCCAACTTACCCCCTGCTATAGCTTCAACACCACCTGTCGAAGATCTTTCTGCCATGAAGTTTTTGGCGGACCTCGCCATTCGAGACGCCGGTGAACCGCGCGGCGAGCCAGCTCCAAGCTCCCATGCTGAGGAGCTGCCACAGATTCCCATCCAAATGCCTGAGCCGGTCCGTCCCAAGCAGTTGCGGGATCCTCAAGAACTCGTACGAGCGGATGAGGCGATGGAGCCTCCCGATTATCCGGACCCTCAGCAAGAATCCGGCCCTCAGCTCGCCATGCCAGAGCACTTTATGGGCGGGGAGCGGACCTTCGCTGTTCAGCCTCATCAAAACTACCACGACCAGCAGGTGCCACAATCCCCCTTGGCGCCGCCCGAGCACTTCACCTACCGAGGACATGAAACTGCACACGAGCGGCAACACATGATGCAGGCGATGCAAGCTCCGCAACGAGCCTCTGGGCACCAGGGACAGAATGACCCGCCACCGCCCGGCGAGTCGTATGGATACCGAGAGGCAGACGTGCCTTACGAACAGCCACAAGTGGCGCGGCCGATGCCAAATGCAGCTGATGAGCGATATGTTCCTGTACCAAATACGGACGACGCGCTGTTGGACCCGCAGCTGTTCGAGGATGGTCAACAGCCAAAAGCTCTCCAGCATCAGAAGCCACAGCAAGGCCCGCAAAAACAAGCGTCACAGCCCAGCTTTTTCCAGACTGCCCTGAATTCCCCATCCACCCCGACACCGCAGGGCCCGCCCCAGGCCCAAGATTATTCTGAGCCTCCTCAGGTGGCGCAGTATCCTGGACCGCCCCTGGCTCCTGCTCCAAGACCAACTGCCACTATGGAGGGATCACCTGGACGGACCCCCTTCAGCAACCCAGCCGGAGCAGAAACACAGCCATTGCCACCGTTGCGACCACTACATCGAGGGTCGGGTTCAGGTCAGCTCATGCATCCAGCAACCCCAGGGCCCCAGGGCCCTCAGCACATTGCGATGAATCCCAACGATCAAGGAGCGCACTATCCTCCCCCGCCTCATCACCAGGCATATGCCGATCATCCCTATCCTCCGAATGGGTATGGACCCGATCAACCGTTGATGTCTACAGAGCAAGGCGCTCGACCAGGGTATATGGCCCAGCCAGCGATGCAGTCGGGTCACCAGCAGTCGGGGCCCTTTTCCATGCAACATGCATATCCACCGGGGTCAGCGATTGGAGGCCAACACCAGGCGCAGTACGACCAGGGCCCTGGGCAACAGGGTCAGCTTCTACAGAGCCCTCCTCCGTATCACAATACACACTCAGCAGTCTCTACCTCTCCAGGAAGACGCAGCGGTAGCATATCGTCCGTCCGCAACAATAGCAACAGCAACAACAAACAGTACCGCGAAATCAAGCCCGCACCCCGGCAGGCCGAAACCTGGGACAGCAATGGGTCAGAACTGCGGACCCTCATGTACAACCCATATGAAGGCATCAGAGATTACTCAGCTACCGCACCTCCGCCGTCCCACGGGCCCACACAGATACGGGGCTGGACACATACCACGGGGAGTAGGAAATCGCGTGGCAAAAACTCGACGGACTCGCAAGCTGACCCTTCGCCGGCGCGGGAAGACAAGAAGTAGGGTTCTTCTTCCGGCCAGAAGAGGGCACGTCCAAAAAATACAGCTCGCCAGAGGCGATCTCGCGCAGGGGCAACGGAGCCAGGTTCTGCGCAGCAGGTTCCCACAGGGCAGAGTCCCACAGAGCAAGCTCCCACAAGGCAGGTGCCGACAGAGCAAGATGCTACAGAGCAAAACCCTCAAGAGCCGCCAAAGACGGCCGAATCTGGAGCAATTCAGGGCTTGGCCGTACAGCAAGAGCCAACTTGTCGTTCGCAAGTCCTTCAAGCTAGCGGCAGGAAGCGCGGGGCGACCGATGACGATGACGGCTCTGGATCCCTGGGCAAGCGTCAAAAGTCTGAGAGGGAGGGCGGTTCTGCCCCATCGACCGGGAAAGCAGTCGGTTTTCGACCTGCTAACCGTGCTCCACCCACAGTAGAGGATCTAGAATTGACCAACCCCGTTCGGAAAGCCAAATCAGGTGCCGAAGGCCAGGAATGCGCTGAACTCGATGAGGATGTTGGATTCGATCCATCCTCGCCGAAAGCGACCATGTCGAAGCGTGTGTCCGAGCTGAGGGGTAACGGGTCGAAGAGATCATCCAGAACAAGACACCTGGAGAAAGTTGCCAGACGAAGCGAGTATGGGCTGAGAAGCGGCCTTAGCAAGGAGTGGTCAACAGACTCATAGGGCGGACCATTGACCACTGCTCGGGCATTCTAGCCCATAGTACCAGATGCATGATCAAGTCTTTTTTCTTCCCCTTTGCTTCAATTTAAGTCTCATGTTCATTTTCATCCTCAACTTCATCTCTCATAAGTGCCGGCACAGCAGGAATTGTTGCTGTAGCTGGCACCGTTCGGCAAAGAAAAGAGCGCCGTGTTCGTCGTGTTAGGTTCATTTGGAAACATGCATTCCGGAGTTCAGGAACAATCAAAAACAAGGGCATGTACAGGGCAAGGGATTAGGAGGGAAGATACCCTTCTCGGCGTGGCTGTTTAGTGTTTTCTCCCACCTTTCTTCATGTATACCTTTTTACCCCTCTCATTGCGGTTCGTCTTTACTTATTTCGACACAAATGGTGTCTTGCAACAGGTCGCAGTCACGGCCCCGCATTTACAGGTCAAGTAGGCATCAGGGAGGATAGGGACTTAGCAAGCCTGCCTTAATAACCAGATCATAACCCCAGAGCTCGATGTAGCACCTTTGCGCGGATGACATGCTAAAGCCATCACGTGTGTGTAATGTATTCTCTCCTTGTGTGTCGTGAATACAACCAAGTAATATTATCACGCCGTAGCAGCGGCCAGTCCAGGCTGCTCCTCCAACTTACTCTCCTGCAACTTCCTCTCCTCCAGTCTCTTCAGCTCCTCCTGCTTCCACCGCTCCTGTATCCTCATCCTCTCCGGCACGATCCCCTCCCTGGGTTGCGTGATCTCCCATCCCTCCAGGCCCTCGCCCTCCTTCTTCCCCAGCATCCTCAGCGTCGCCTTCTCGACGAGGCTGTACTCGCTCCCGTCGTCCCTTTGGAACCTGAACGGCTCCTTCAGTGCGATGGGCGGGTTGGTGATGATGCGCACGTGGCGCAGCGAGTTGTTGGTGCTTGCGTGCATCATGAGCGGGTGTAGCAGGAAGATGTCGCCCACGTCGCCGCACACCTCGATGAAATCATCATCGGCGCCCTGCTCCGCAAGCTTCCCGTACCAACTCAGGTCCTTGTCGGACCGGTAGTCGGTCTTGAAGCCCGGCTCGCCCCGGGGCACCATGAGCGGCGACACGCCCTCCGGGTGGTCGCGCAGGTGGGCCGCGACCTGGCGCATCCCGCGCGGGTAGATCATGGTGCCGCCGCCCGAGGGCGGCACGTCCGTGAACAGGGGCACCACCAGGAGCCCCTGCTCGGGCGAGTCCAGGTAGTGCACGAAGAAGTCGCCGTCGACGTGCCAGCGGCCCAGCTGCTGCGGCGGGTCGGGCTTGCCCTCGCGCTCGGGGGAGCCCAGGTTGACGATCAGGCTGTCGCGCCAGTGGCGGAAGGCCGGGTTGATGCGCTCCTCGCCGCCGCAGAGCTCAGAGATGGCGGCCCATGCCCGGGGCGCGAAGTCCCGTGCGTCGAAGGTGTTGTCTGGTGTGTGTTAGTCACCTGCAACGGATTCTGAACTGATATATTTTGGAATATTCAAAACACAACAACCGGATAAAATCGCAGGAGAAGAGTTGTGCTGACGGTGTGGCATGTTGGTCCACACCCTGTGCCATGTCGTCTTGTCGTTGGGGTCCATGCCTAGACGGGTCCAGACGTCTTTGGTCACCTCTGCGGCTTGCTCCTTGGTGAAGGCACCAGGGATCCTGGAGGGTCGCTTGTTAGATATTCCAGGACAGAGGGATTGTTCACTGGGGTTGTGGACTTACTTGAGCCAGCCATTGTTGAGGAAGTGCTCCTTCTCCTCGGGTGTCAGAACTGGAACTACAACCATTTTGAGAGATTGATCAAATTGTCTTGTGTGCTTCAGTGATGCTTTGGATTTAGAATGTATCAGTGGATATCAAAAGGTTTGTTGAATTCGATACAAGCCATGGCGTCAGTAGCTGGAAACGAGCCCTCGGATGCAATATATATACTCGTGCATGATCCAGCGGAAGCTAAAGCAGTGCCACCGTGATATGCAGCCGGTAGCCGGCCTGATCATGCCCTCTGGCAGTCGTAAGCCAAAAGGCGCGGGTATGCGGGGCTACCTGGGGTTTAGGTACGCCATTGGTTTATCCACGGTGGTGCTATTGGACGATGTAAACGACCATGGGGGAAACTGCTTGAAGGTTGGCCGACTCGGACTCGGGACATGCGATGTGAACTTGTTTGAAGAACGAAGCGGCTACTCCATCGCCCACGTGTGCTTCTCCTATGCGAGGCTCAAGACGATGCCGGGCGCCCCGGAGGCTTGAGGCCATGAAGCCTACCGGTGATCGGACGACAAGCCAAGCAAATTCGAGGTCATGTTCATCATCGTCATCACGGTCTGCGGCCGCCGGCTAAATGCAGCTATCCGACTGGACGCTGATTATCTTTCGAAGAGATTATTGGCTGCGGGGGAGACGGTCTCGACCGCCAGAATTTACAGTCAAGGTCCGGGTCCCCAGATTTATTTTTCCAGAACTTTTCCCCAAGGCTTCAAGTGGCCTTTGTAGGTTGAAAGCAGCGTGGTGTCGAGATTCACTGTAACGCAGGTCGTCGCTATGCCGGCATCCCTGTCAATTAGACTGCAACGGGGAAGTGACAAGGTACTCAGGCGCAAGCTTTAGACTAGGGGACCCGGAGCATGAGCCGGTACCTAGGTAGTGGGCTGATTGACTGGGGAAGTTTCACCGCCCACCCCCTTTCGGTGTAGAGGTGCAATCAATCTATGGCAGTATCCCGACTTCCCCAGAGCTTCACGTTACAGCTGGAGCTCCTTTCCACTCGGAAGGCTGCAATTCATACTCTCAATCTCTTCCACACCGACCAAGCATTGCGACTCTTCATCTTCACCGCTGATCACACGATACTTTTGTGTCCATACCGATCCTTAGCCGAATCGGTCCTTAAAGTCCCAATCCCAGGCTACCACGTACAAGCACCTTAGTGCAGGTCGCCATCATGTCAACAATCGCGCCCGATTCGATGCGCTCGTCGAAGCCGCCGATCATCCCTCGCCCCTTCGAAGCGGAACAACCGCAGACAATCCGACTCTACCCACTGTCCAACTACACATTCGGTGTCAAGGAGACCCAGCCTGAGGAGGACCCCAGTGTGGTCGCCCGGCTTAAACGCCTGGAGGAGCACTACAACGATTATGGCATGCGACGCACCTGCGAGGGCATCCTCGTCTGCCATGAGCACAACCACCCTCACATCCTTATGCTACAGATCGCAAACGCTTTTTTCAAGCTTCCTGGAGACTACCTCAAGCACGATGACGAGGAGATTGGGGGCTTCAAGAAAAGGCTTGATGACCGCTTGGCCCCTGTCGGCAGCCTGAGCGACGGTCAGGACAAGGCCGACTGGAACATCGGCGACTGTCTTGCCCAATGGTGGCGCCCCAACTTCGAGACCTTCATGTACCCGTTCGTGCCTGCCCATGTGACCCGGCCCAAGGAGTGCAAGAAGCTCTACTTCATCAAACTCCCACAGACCAGTAGGTACACCACCTCGCGCGACCTAGATCATTTACTGACGCCACTGCCTTACAGAAGTCCTGAGCGTGCCAAAGAACATGAAGCTACTGGCTGTTCCCCTCTTTGAGCTCTACGACAACACCGCCCGCTACGGACCTCAGCTCTCCGCCATTCCCCACCTGCTCAGCCGCTACAACTTCGAATTCGTCGACGAGGCCGGTAACGTCGTTGCTCAGACTCCTGGTGGCAGAGCGCCGGACGGTTACGAACCCAAGACCAAGGTCTTGGCTGGCGACGACGTCAACATGAAAGAGGAGGGTGCGCCAGAGTAGCGGCCTGGAACAGACATTGTTGGCATGATTTGCAGAATTCCAAACGAGGCTCATCAGAACGGCAGACGCGAATCAAAGGGCAGGCGATCAAGTCTTCGGATAGTTTGAGCCTTCTTTTGGCGGCCGGTTACACTCAGCATGGCGATTGGGCTGTTGAAGGCAGAACTGAGGTGCATCGAAGTTGGTTGCGTACGTTCGGTTCGAAGCCTTGCCCATGGCAGGCACATACATATTGGCAATGAGAAGATGATACCCAATCGGACACCTACCTGTTGGAAACGAGTACTTGAGACTCCTGGGGCTGAAGAGGCGAAGACGAGTGACAAGTGGGGCATTAATTCACAGGAGACTGCCGGATGGCAGGTCGAGGCAAAGCATGGTAGTCGTGTAGAGACGACAATCACATTAGCTTGACAAGTTGAAGGCCACCTCGACAAAAAAGTATTAATTCAACGGTTTACCCCGTAGTAACACGTGCAAAATGTTTGAATTCTATGCTTTCTCTCCCTGAATTGTTGCGACAACACGCCTCTGGTGCTTCGCTGCTCGGAATTCGAGATACCCTGCAGAGTCCAGGTCAGCATGCATTACTGGAAAGGAAACAAAATAGAACAAGAGCAAGGAGAAGATCGTACATATTCCTTGCCAGGTGCCCGTGGCCAGTTTGCCATCTCGGATGGGTATCGTAACTGATGCGCCGACTAGTGCCGACTTGATATGGGCTGGCATATCATCTGGGCCCTCTAGTGGTGTTCATCCATGTTAGCGTTGTGCATGGCATATTTACCTAAGTACCCTTCAACTGGTAAAATGGCCAGTCAGTCTTACCAGCTGAATGGCGATAAAGCTCCTCCCCCTTCGGGCCTTCCTCAGGTGCTATCCGGTCCAGGGCGTCGCTCATGTCGGCCCGGACGTCGTCGTCCCAGTTCTCGTTTAGGCTGAGGGCACAGCTCGTGTGCTGGATGAACAGGTTCAGCAGGCCGACCTTGTACTGCTTCAGCTCGGGCAGCGAGCTGACGACGTGGTCTGTGACCAGGTACGAGCCCCGCGACTTTTGGGGCAGGGTGAACTGCTTCTGGTACCACGAGCCCATCCTGATATCTGCCGTCGGGTCGCCGCTGTTGTATGTTGGCGTAGATGATGAAGAGAAAATGAGGCTGAGCGGGAGGCTCCAGATGTAGTGGAATATCCCTGGGAAGAATGCGATTAGGATGAGCGCGAAGAAGAGGATCGTGGTGGTGTGTGAGGCTTGGGGTGAGTTTGGGACCATGATGGTGGGAAAGGTGAGGGAGCGATTTGATAACAGGCGAACGTCATTCGCGGGGCAGTTTTGGCGGGTCGTAGAGCTCCATGCAAGGGTCCAGGGGGCAGGCGCCAGTCCCTGTAGTTGGGTAGCAATTGAGGATTATTTACATACGAGGGTAGACTTGATGGATCGACTGCCATTCCTCTAGTGCCTGCCGGCGCATTTTAATCCTGATCGTCACACGATTTCGACTCCAACTTTACATTTCTTGTCTCACTGTTCTACCAACCAATACTTCTGACGACCTTGCTTGCCTGACATCAACGCCTATCCCATCTTTCATAGCGCGACGACCCGCGGCCAGCGGCCAGCGCTACGAGGCAAGAATGAGCGACAGCGAGGATTTCGAGGTCGAAGGGCCAGAGCTGGCGGCTGATGACCCGATGCGAGCGTTCCTCCCCACGTCATTTGGAAAAAAGTCAAAAGATGCAGACATAGCCGCGCAAATTGACCGCAGCAAGAGAACCGCGGAGAAGCCAAAAGACCAACCACAGGTGAACGCTGAAGGATCCAAAGGAGGCTCGAAATCTGATTCTGATGGCGATAGCGATGACGATGATTCGGATAACTCGTCCAGCGACGAAGACGAAGATGAATTCCCCGTCTCTCATGAGCTTGTCCTCAAGACCCACGAGCGGACCGTGACGAGCGTCTCCGTCGACCCCTCCGGCTCGAGGTTAGCGACTGGCTCTCTGGACGGTACCGTCAAGCTCCACGACTTTGCCGCGATGACAACGACTACCCTGCGCGCTTTCCGAAGCATTGACCCATGGGAGACGAAGAGCGCTACCACGTCAGCAGAATCGTACCCGTTGAACCTCGTCAAGTTCAACCCGATCCCGGGCGGGGCCGGTGCATTATTGTGTATCTCGTCGCACCCACAAGCCAAGATCTTATCGAGGGACGGGGATATCCTGACTGAGTTCGTAAAGGGAGACATGTACCTGAGGGACATGCACAATACAAAAGGCCACGTCTCTGAGATCACAACAGGCACATGGCACCCGACCGACAGGAATCTGTGCGTCACAGCTGGCACTGACAGCACATTGCGAATATGGGACATCAACAACAAACGCAGTCAGAAGGAGGTCATCGTCTTCAAATCCAAAGCGGCCGGCTCTGCGGGGCGCACGAGGATGACTGCGGTCGCTTGGGGCTCGCCGGCCCAGGGCGGCAACACTTCTCTGGTTGCAGCTGCTCTGGACGGATCGCTTGTGATGTATAGTGGCAACGGCCCCTTCACAAGACCGACTGCAGAGGTTCGAGACGCCCACAAGCCGGATACCTGGACCGGTGGTGTAGACATCAGTTCAGACGGTCGGATGGTCGTGACAAGAGGCGGCGATGGTCTGATCAAGCTTTGGGATACTCGCAAGTTCAAACAGCCCCTTGTCTCGGTGGAGCACCCGTCTACGTCGGACAGGTTCGCGATGACGAATATCAAATACTCGCCCAACTCGACGGCAATCATTACTGGATCAGCGTCTGGCCATCTTCACATCCTCAACCCTGGCAACCTCAAGGCAGAACATGTCACACCCATCACACCGGGCGTGCCGTTGATCGTGACAGAATGGCACCCAAAGCTCAACCAGATCATTACGGGCTCGGCGAATGCAGAAACGCATGTCCTCTACAACCCGTCTATGTCTCAGCGCGGCGCGGTAGATGTGATGAGCAAGGCGCCGAAGAAGCGGCACGTCGACGACAATCCGGCATTCACGATGGACCAGACGCTCGGCCTGTCTGGCGACAGCATTATCGCGCCAGGGGCCTTGTCCGCGCAGCAGCGCAAGGCTGGCGTCACGGGTACTGGCAAGTCGCTTGACCCTCGCAGGCCGCAGGTGCAGCAGATCACGCCGTTCATGCGCAGCCAGCCGGACGAGAAGCACATCGAGGAGAACATCCCGCTCAGCAAGATGCTGCATGAGGATCCCAGGGAGGCGTTGCTCAAGTACGCGGATGTTGCCAAGAAGGACCCGCTGTTCACGAATGCGTGGAAGGAGACGCAGCCGGTCACGCAGTATGCAGATATCAGTGACGAGGAGGAAGAGGGGCCTGATAAGAAGAAGGTGAAGCGATAGATAGGTACAGACACTTATCCATCTACTAATAACTACTAGCTATCCGTACTCAGCAGCATTTCCCCTTCCTCCCTTGGCGGTACCCCTGTCTTGTTTAGTTTCCGTAGAGCTACGTGCTCATAACGGCCAGTGCCTGGCGTACCTGGCTGTTGACCTGCCCTGCCTACTCGAACGCGATTGCATGGGTCGGTCAAATGGTGGCGTAAGCAATGCAGGGGGCTAGACTTGGGCAATTGGGGTACTTGGTCACTTCGTGTAAGTCCCCGAAGCAGGCGCCAGTTCTGGTTAGCATCCCCGTACTCGACTGCGATTGGGTGCATGTGCCCCTAGCTCATGGCCCGTGCAGAGGTGGGTCTTACTGTTGCTGCCTCAGGCCTTAAGAAATCTGCACCTGCCTACGAACCTTGCCAGCAGCCAGCGCCCGCGACGTGCCTTGTGGTCAAACCCATTCTCAATCACCAAGCACTCCCACCCACTCCATCCAAAGGCGAAGCGCGACGCATCGCAAAACCGCCCGCAACCATCGACAACCATCAAAAACTACCGAGCAAACTTGTTTGCACGCGATTTTGCCGCGCCTTTCGTGCAGCCTCTCGCCAAATCACCCCCGATCTGGCCAGCTTCTGCGTTTTTTCCATTTCGCCCGCCAGCCTTTTTCCCTTCCCTTGCTGCTGCGCATCCCACCCCACCGCAACCGCATCCGCGACCGCGCGCAACCAAGCATTTCTATTTCCCACTTGTTGGTCGCATCGCATCGCATCGCATCCCAAAGCAAACCTGCACCAAGACGCCGCCCAGCAACAATCCCTCGGCCTCACACTTTTCGGCTCTTTTGGCAGCGCGACACGGCCCTTTTGTGCACCCCAGCCTCGACTGCACTGCGCCATCCTGGCTCTTCCAGTTCGACACTGCACAACCCGGACACGCCCTTCGGCCTCCATCTCGACGCGCCCCTGCTACTTCTGATTCTATCAGCTATACTTCCTGGTCTTTCGTTCACCTCCCCGTGCTCGTGTTAAGCATTTGTCATACCTAGCGCGTTGCTTGACAGATATGCACTCAACATAATACTTGGTCCTCGTGGCAAAACATCTATCTCAATCCTTTGAGACCGACCCTCTCTGACCCGGTATCATGGCTTCCGTACAGCCTGCGGCGGCCCCGGGGCACTTCCCGGGTGCCAGCCTTCCGGCTAACTTGACGCAGCAACAGATCAAGGATATGTACGATGTATGTTTGCCTATGATATCGATTCCCTTGGCACTTTTTTTTAGAGGATCTTCTTTGTTGACAGAAAATGTACAGCGATTTAAGCAATTGAAAGCGAACAACACTCCTCCCAACGATCCAGAGCTCATCAAGACCCAGCAATTTCTCATGGCACTGCAGCAGCAATCGCAGCTAAGGAAGCAGCAAGCACAGCTGCAGCAGCAGATGCAACAGAAGCAGCAGCAGCAGCAACAACAGCAGCAGCAGGCCGCGGCTACAAATGGAGGTGTAGGAGGCGGACCTGCCGGGCAGAACAATGGGCAGCCAGGTGTGCAGACAGCCCAGGCCCCTGGATCGAACCTGGGTGCTTCCGCCCTGTCATCCGCCTCTGGTGATGGCCAAGCAGCGGTTGCCGCATCTCCCGTCGGCCCTCAGCCTGGACAATTCACTCCTGCCCATCTGAATCTGTTAAGGCAACAGATACAGGCGTTTAAGATGTTATCTAAAAACTTCGGCGTGCCTGTCAATTTGCAGCAGTCAATTTTCCAGTCCCGCCAGAAGCGGCCGGCATCTGTTATTCAGCAGTCCTCTGCGACTCCCACATCTCAGGGGCACAGATCACAAACCCCAAGCAAACCTGGACCCAACGGCGTAGAAGCTTCTCAACCAGAAGAGGCCACTGCTTCGGCTCCAAAAGAGCCCAAATTCAAGAGACTGCAGCTCCCGGAGAAGATGTTGCAGCAGACCGTCGGCCTCTTTGAGCACGCGCGACACGACAGCCGGCTGTTTATCCCTGGTCTGTTTCCCCACGGCATTGACTTTGATCAGTTAAGGGCAGACCGTGAGAAGATCGTCTTCAACAGGATGAGTACTCGATATAACGAATTGAAGAGCCAGCCGGGTAACCTGGCTCACTGGGATGCTTCCAAAGACACTCTCGCCGTTGATGATACCCTGAGACGCAAGGCCATCATCGAGATGAAGTCAATTGCGCTGTACTCAAAACAGAGAGCGTTGCGCGACAGGATTGGTCGTCAGATGATGTGTTATGACAACCTCGCCATGACAACAAACCGCAGTATGTACCGACGCTTGAAGAAGCAGAACGTGCGGGAGGCGCGCATTACGGAGAAGCTTGAGAAACAGCAGCGGGATGCCAGGGAGAACCGCGAGAAGAAGAAGCACATTGACTACCTCCATGCTGTTTTCAATCATCGTAATGAGATTCAAGTAACGGCCCAGGGTCAGCAGAACAGGATGGGCAAGATGGGTAAATTGATGTACAACCATCACTTTAACATCGAGAAGGAAGAGCAGAAGCGCATTGAGCGTAATGCTAAGCAACGTCTGCAAGCGCTCAAGGCCAACGATGAGGAAGCTTATCTCAAGCTTCTTGACCAGGCCAAGGACACGCGTATTACCCATCTCTTGCGCCAGACCGACGGCTTCTTGCATCAACTCGCCTCTTCGGTTAAGGCCCAGCAGCGAGCTGCTGCAGAACGCTACGGTGGCGATGTCGTTGAAGACGAAGAGAGCGAACAGGAGGAGGAGGAGGAGGAGGAGGAGGAGGGCGGTGGTCGCAAGATCGACTACTATGCTGTTGCCCATCGCATCAAGGAGGAGGTGACTGAGCAGGCCGACATGCTCGTCGGCGGCAAGCTGAAGGAGTACCAGATCAAGGGTCTCCAGTGGATGATCTCGCTCTACAACAACAACCTCAACGGCATCCTCGCCGACGAAATGGGATTGGGCAAGACGATCCAGACGATCAGTCTGATCACATACCTGATCGAGAGGAAGCAGCAGATGGGCCCATATCTTGTCATCGTCCCTCTCAGCACGTTGACAAATTGGAACCTCGAATTCGACAAGTGGGCCCCCTCGATTTCCAAGGTTGTGTACAAGGGCCCGCCAAACACCCGCAAGGTGCAGCAGGACAAGATCCGGCAGGGCAGGTTCCAGGTCCTGCTTACCACGTACGAGTACATCATCAAGGACCGCAACATTCTTAGCAAGATTAAGTGGTTCCACATGATCATCGACGAGGGTCACCGCATGAAGAACTCCAACTCAAAGCTGAGCGCCACTATCCAGCAGTACTACTCGACCAGGTTCCGTCTCATCCTCACGGGTACCCCTCTGCAGAACAACCTGTCTGAGCTGTGGGCAATGCTGAACTTCACTCTGCCCAACATCTTCAAGTCTGCCAAGACTTTTGATGAGTGGTTCAATACTCCATTTGCCAACACGGGAAGCCAAGACAAGATGGAGTTGACGGAAGAAGAACAGATTCTAGTTATTCGTCGTCTGCACAAGGTCCTGCGTCCGTTCTTGCTTCGCCGTCTGAAGAAGGACGTCGAGAAGGACCTGCCCGACAAGACCGAGAAGGTCATCAAGTGCAGATTCTCAGCATTGCAATCCCGCCTCTACAAGCAGATGGTCACTCACAATAAGATTGCTGTTAGTGATGGCAAGGGTGGCAAGAGCAGTGCGAAGGGTCTGAGCAACATGATTATGCAGCTTCGAAAGCTTTGCAACCATCCTTTTGTCTTCGGCGAGGTTGAGAACCAGATGAACCCTGCCAACATCAGCAATGATCTGCTGTGGAGATCTGCTGGCAAGTTCGAACTTTTGGACCGCATCTTGCCAAAGTATCAGGCTACAGGGCATCGTGTACTCATGTTCTTCCAAATGACGGCAATTATGGACATCATGGAGGATTTCCTCCGGTTGCGTGGCATCACCTACCTTCGTCTGGACGGTACTACCAAGTCAGACGAACGTTCCGAGCTGCTTCACGAGTTCAACCGGCCGGACTCCCCTTATTTCATGTTCTTGCTCTCAACGCGTGCGGGTGGTCTGGGTCTGAATCTTCAGACGGCAGATACCGTCATCATCTATGATTCTGATTGGAATCCTCATCAGGATTTGCAGGCCCAGGATCGTGCGCATCGTATCGGGCAGAAGAATGAGGTCCGCATTCTTCGTCTCATCAGCTCTAGTTCGGTGGAGGAGAAGATTCTTGAGCGGGCGAGGTTCAAGCTCGACATGGACGGCAAGGTCATCCAGGCCGGTCGTTTCGACAACAAATCTTCCGAGACTGACCGTGACGCCATGCTCCGGACGCTGCTTGAAACTGCAGATCTGGCTGAAAATGGCGAACAGGAGGAGATGGACGACGAGGAGCTGAACATGATTCTGGCACGGAGTGACGATGAACTCGTTAGTTTCCAACAACTCGATGAAATCAGGTTCAAGGACGCGATCTACGGCACTGCGCCGGGCTGCAAGGCATTGCCTCGTCTGATGACAGAATCTGAGCTCCCAGACATCTATCTCAACGACGAGAGCCCCGATGCTCCAGAGGAGACCGAGATTTCGCTCGGCCGCGGTGCTCGTGAGAGGACCAAGGTCCGATATGACGACGGTTTGACTGAGGAGCAGTGGCTTTTGGCTGTCGATGACGACGATGACAGCCCGGAGGCTGCCGCCGCCAGAAAACAGGCTCGCAAAGACCGGCGAGAGGCTAATCGCCTCAAGCGGATGTCAGGTGTCAATGGCTCCGAGGGATCTCCGGCAGCTAGTCGCGCCAGTTCTGAGGAGCCAGAACCAGAAGTGGAGACACCGGTGAAGAAGCGAGGCCGCAAGCCCGGCATCAAGATTGAGAAACGAAAGGCTGAAGACGGCGAGGATGAGCCTCCACCAGCCAAGAAGCGACGCGGCCCTCAAGGGCGAAAGTCACTGGGTGCTGCCAACGGCGCCGACCTCAAAGTCAACCCTCAGCAACGGCAAGTGCTGCAACGGAGCCTGCGGCATCTCTACGACAGCCTGATGAAACTTGAGGTCGACGACCCGGACCCGGAGCCTGATGAGGACGATAAGGACGACGAAGACGATGGGCCGCCCAAGCGCTTGATCATCGGTCCCTTCATCAAGCTCCCCCCGAAGAGGGACTGGGCAGACTACTACGTCATCATCCAAAACCCAATCGCCATGACGCAGATCGAGAAGAAGATCAAGAAGGAGGAGTACAAGAGCCTGGGGGATCTCCGCAAGGACGTCGAGCTCATGTGCAGCAACTGCAGGCTGTTCAATGACGACGGCAGCCTGATCCACACGGACGCCACAACGATTGAGGTAAGCATTGCCCGCCACCGTGAAACATCTGGCATTTTTTGCGGCAAAGTGACTGACATGGCTGCAGACGTACTTCTTGGAAGAGTATCAGAAGCAGCTGCAAGAGCACCCTGAGCTCAACGAACTTGAGGACACTTCTTCGCAGAAGGACACCTCAGCTGCTCCGACGACGAACAGCACGCCGCAGCCGAGGATCAAGCTGACCAACAACTCGGCAAGCAACACCAACGGGGCCACCAGCAGCGTTGCGAGGAGTGAGGACGGCGATGAGTAATGGCATTGACTCAGACGGTGGGACTGCAGTATGGCCATCAGAGATGCGTTCAAGTCTGGGGATTCGGAGTTTTGCCTGGCAGGGAAAGGGTGGATTGTCTTCCGTGGGGCACTGACTGCATTTCGATTCACGAGGCGTACGGACGAGTATGAAAGGGAAATACCAAGAAGGAGGGAAACCGATTGTAAATAGACTATCTGCGCCATGGCAGCCTGACCTGCTTGTTACGGCGGTCAGCACGGGTGGTGGGTGAAGCCAAGGTATATCCTATCCATTCACCTTCTTATTCACCCACCTGCTCCTGTCTGCCACGGGGCCCGCTTCCGCGTAGATTGCATTGTAATTCTACTACATACTTTTTATAGGCTTTGCGAAAACAACAGGGGACGGTGATCGGCATAGATGTTTGATTTCGGTGTGGTATTGTATACGCGGTAAATCAGTAAATCAACCCCTGAATGTGCCCATCGCAGCCCACAAGCGGGTCGGCGGGCGGGTGGGCTCTTGCCTGGCTTGTGCACGCCCATTTTCTCAGCCTCATTGGTGAAACTAATGGAGGGGCCACCTGTTTATGCAAAGCAAGCTGGGGGTGCCTCTTGGGGTGCCACGCAGTACTGTTACAGTCAGACAAGCAGACAAGTCATAGTAGCAGTACGTACATCGGCCTGGCGTCAAGATAAACCACTCAGCTGGGCTATTAGTCTGTCTGCCCGCCCACCTTGTACATGTACCTACCCTGGACCTGGCCACCGTTTCCATACCTACCTACCCAAAAGGCGACGACCCCTTTCTCTCCTACCTGGACGGACTGGACTACTTACTAGACTACCTTATTACCTACCCGACCTGGACCACACCATCATACAAGCTTGCACAGCTTCCTTTTCCCTTCTCCTTGAGAGATTCACTTCTTTGTCTTATCTTCATACCTAGACCTACTTGCCTACCCCCCGACGCCGAGTACTGTCGAATCCACCTCAACCCCCCCACATCCACCAGCACCAATGTCTGGCCGATTCGTGCGCGCGTCGAAGTATCGTGAGTGTCTCACCCCTCTTGGTGTCCCCCCTGGTCGCGTGCACATGCGAGCAGGGCGGGACAAGCTCCATCGACCCGCGTCGCGGCCCCGCGCGTCGCCTTCTGCGTCCCGTGTGGGATTTGGTGATGACCTCGTTGCTGACGTTGCTTGCGCTTCGCTGTTTGAACAGGACACGTCTTCGGCAAGCCCACCCGGAAGGAATTCTGCTACGACAACCTCCATATCAGTAGAAATGCTTGGGATACCAACCTCGTCGCGGGCAAGTAATCTCCTCGAGTCTCGAATCCAATCCCGCCCAGTGGCGCCTTCCAAAAGCGCCCCCGAGTCGCCGCTGGCGCTGAAGCATAAGGATATCGTCCAGTTACTGATCGTGATGACAATCCAGTGAACCCTGAATACCTGTCGGTCAATTGGGAATCTGGTGGCGGTGGCGCATTCGCGGTCATCCCGCTGAACGAGAGGGGAAAGATACCCGACGTCGTTCCTCTCTTCCGCGGGCACACAGCCGTTGTGTTGGATACCGATTGGCACCCCTTCAACGACCGTATCATTGCGTCTGGCTCCGACGATGGCAAGATCTTTATATGGGAGGTCCCCAAGGACTTCACCCTCTTCACCGATGCCGAAGAGCCCCAAGACGTGACCCCAGTGAGCAAGCTGGCCGGGCATTCCAGGTACGTCGCAGACTGGCTGTGGCCATACGAGGGGACAATGCCGCGTCGGATGTCTCTAACAATTTCACAGGAAAGTCGGCCAGGTCCATTTCAACCCCGCTGCCGAGAACATCCTCGCCTCGGCATCTGGCGACTTCAGTATCAAGCTGTGGGACATCACCACCGGCCAGTCCCCGCTGGCGCTGAAGCACAACGACATCGTCCAATCACTGTCATGGAACGCATCCGGAAACATGCTGGTCACGACCTCAAGAGACAAGAAGCTGCGCGTGTGGGATGTGCGCCAGGAGAAGCCGGCGCATGTCGGGCCTGGCCACGAGGGCGCCAAGAACAGCCGCGCCGTGTGGATGGGCGAGCACAACCGTATCGCGACGACGGGTTTCTCCCGGATGAGCGACCGACAGCTCGCACTGTGGGAGCCGGGTCGCGACAAGCCCATTGGTGGCTTCAACAACCTGGACTCCATCTCTGGTGTCTGCATGCCTTTCTGGGATGACAGCACCAACTGTCTGTACCTTGCCGGCAAGGGGTGAGTTTGGAAGCATCCCGCCAGAATTCGATGGACTTTGCTAATTTCGGCTTCTCAAGCGACGGTAACATTCGATACTTCGAGTACGAGAACGACAAGTTCGAGTTCCTCTCCGAGTACAAGTCAGGGGACCCGCAACGAGGCATCGGCTTTATGCCCAAGCGCGGTGTTAACGTACGTCGTGGCGACCATGAGAATACTGCAAACGACATTGCTAACCGCCTTGCAGCTTCACGAGAACGAGGTCATGCGGGCTTACAAGACCGTCAACGACCTCTACATCGAGCCCATTTCCTTTACCGTCCCCCGTCGCGCCGAGACCTTCCAGGGCGACATCTTCCCGCCATGTACGGGATCCAAGCCAGCCATGTCCGCCTCCGAGTGGCTCAACGGCAAGACTGCGCTCCCACCAAAGATCGACCTCGAGAGCAAGTACGAGGGCAACGCTCCCGTCGAGGTCGCCGCCGACTACAAGCCTCCAGCGCCTGCGCCGGCACCAACTCCTGCCCCGGCCGCCAAGCCTGCGCCGAAGCCCGAGCCCGAGCCGGTCGCTCGCGCTGCGCCGCCATCTGTGTCCCAGCAGAAGGGGTCCATGGCTGCCGCGGCGTCCAAGTTCCAGGATGACGAGGACGACAAGGAGGACGAGGCCGAGACGTCCAGTTTCGAGGAGATACAGAAGCCAGTGTCAAGAGCTGCCCTGCCGGTCCGCTCAGAACCCAAGGCGCAGCCACCGGCGCAAGCCAAGGCGCCCTCGCCCATCAAGTCCAGCGCACCCTTCGCGGCCGCCTCGTCTTCGGCGCGTAGTCCGCAGCCGTCGCCGGCGCTCTCGCAGTCCGGGTCCGGGTCGGGCCACGTGGAGGCGTCCCTGGAGCAGATCAAGCAGCTCATCGAGGCGCAGACCAAGATCATCACAGCACAGGGCGACAAGATTTCGGCGCAGGGCGAGGCCATGGCCCACCTGACGGGCGAGGTGGAGACGCTAAAGAAGAGGGTCGTGTCTGGGGGGCAGGACCAGAGCGAGAGGATCCGGCAGCTCGAGCTGGAGCTGGAGGAGGCGCGGTCGTGAGATAGGCCACAAAAGTGGGGGATACTTTGAATCGAAGCAAAGTTGTGTAGGTGAGCGCGTAATCGGAACGTGGAACGACGTTAGTACTACTACTGCTGCTGCTGAGGTGGAAACACCTCGGTCGAGACGAGAAAAGAAATTCAAAAATGTTCATGCCTCTTCGGTGATGGTCCGTTATTGTGTGATGTTGACTGCGCCGCGCAGTATTTACTGGATGGTCCGGTCAAAGAGGTGTACTACACATGGTAACAGTACTTGCGGGCGTTTGGAGCACTTTGGTTGTGATATCGAAGCATAGACAACATTCGCCGCAGCTACGGGGTATTCTATGACTGGTGCTGGTCGTCCGGAGGTTGGGCCTGATGTTGATTAGTGAAAAGCCCTGCTGTCAACTCTGCCATGGCCGAACTTCAGAGATTATCCCAACGGGTATCTTGGGTAGTATTTCACCGGGTGCCCCAACAGCGGGTTATCCCATAGGAGGCTATCTCGTGTGAGGCTGTCCAACGGCTCGTCATAATAGAAGATTATCCTGAAGGAGGTCGTCCTAAGGAGATTATTCAAACGGAGGTTATCCTAAATGAGGCTATCCCATAGGAGACTATCCCACAGGTGGTTGTCCCTGAGGAGGTTGTCCCAGTGGAGGTTACCCTACAGAAGATTATCCGTAATCCCACCGATGTACTCTCGCGGGGAGATACTGAGCACGACCGGCTACAATATGGCTAGCAAAGGGAACAGAGAATTATTTTTCATGGCAACGCCTTATCCCATTTTCTTCATAGGAATGAGTCTAAGGCTCAGGGTATATACCATAGCCATATTGTGCCACAGACAGCACAGCGACGCTCACATGTGCAGACGATACCGTTGATACATACCATCTGGCCAAGCGTGCGCGTACAAGTGGACAGATATCTATGAAGACCATGAGTTTATCCCGCGAGCCATAAACTCCCATGACAAGGAGGTACCGCGAAGCCATTGAAAGGCAGGTGAGGTCACTGGTGAGGACGCGCCACTAAGAAAATCATACCACATCATCACTGCAGCAGCCCCTCTGCCTTGAAAGCGCGGTCGAGGATCTCCCTGATGACGAACTCCTTCCTCAGGGTGTAATCCTGGACAGTCTCACCGGCCTCGCGGCTCGCGGCGGCGGCCTCACGCTTGACAGCAGCATACCTATCGCGGTCTTCGGGATGCTGCTTGTCCCACCGGGGAGGTGGGCACAGATGGTCAGCCAGGGCTCATACATGAGTAAACCCCCAGCTACGCCCTTTTCCCCAGCACAGTTGTCGTCACAAAAAGCACATTCGTCCTGATCTTCCGGACGGCTTCCTTATTGGGAAAGGGAAAGAGAGAACACGGTGAAGCAAGTTGCTCTCTCGCTCGCTCGCTCACCAACTCACCTCGACAAGCCAGTCCCTAAACATCCGATGCCTCACGACCTCGGGACACCCAGGCCCAAAGACATGCACGTTAGCGACAGGGTCGACAGAGACAAAGAACCGGTGCTCGAACCACGCCGGCTCGCGCAGGATGAACTGCAGGCCCGCGCTCCTGTCTCTCTCCCCCTCGGGCCACCCCATCCCCGTGCCCCGGGCGCCCTCCGAGTCCCAGCCCTCGCCCACCAGCCTCGCGACATATGCCGCCTCGTCCGCCGCGTCGGCGACCACGACGTCGACGTCGATGACGGGCTTCGCCGCCAGCCCGGGGACCGACGTGCTCCCCACGTGGTTGACGTGCAGCGCGCGGTCGCCCAGGGCGCGCCGGATGCGGGACTCTAGGCTGGCGAAGGCGGACGGCCAGGCCGGGTCTGGTTCCTGGATCGTCGGCGGCTGCTGGGGCACTGCGCGGTGGGAGATGCGGTCGGCCGTTGTTGGGTCATAGTCGACGAGCTGGGTTATTTCGGCGGCGCTGGGGTTGTTTGAGGTGGCCATTTTTGGTGTGTTGGACTGGGTGGGGAGTTGAGTGTGAGTTCTGTCTTCGATATCTATGTATTCGTTTTGTAAGTGCTCGTATGGGCAAGTGAGTGAGCAAGTGAGTGACTTCGGTAAAAAGCGTGTCTTGTAAGCTTTGAGTGCTCGAGAAACAACTGAGATTGAGATGGAGCTAATCCGAGATGCTCGGCGAGGAGTCATCTCGCAGGATCGCCCAATTCCCAATCCGTTCAGGTGCAGTGTAACCAGTCCCAAATGCCCTCCCGCGTCCGCGTTGCATAGTAGCCCGTCTCTCTCCCCAAAATTGTGTGATTGCCATGACATAAGACGTTTCTTTTACCTGGTAGGATCAGCTAGCCTCTCGAAAGTCCCTGTCTAATCACTCAACTTACACGCGAGCCACCACGGACTAACAACCAACGTCTTCCGGACCGGCACATATAAATACAAATTGACATGTCACCAGGGCAGTAGATCTTCTCCTCATCCTGGCCACTTTTTACTTCCTATCATTCCCCCAGAGTAGGTCTGCATGCTGACCTATCTGATTCCAACCCGCTGAGATTATGCAACTTCTCTTCAATGCATCGGGAGTGGAAAGGAGGAGGGGTCCCGATGGTCAGCAGCCCACCGGTTTGAATAGAACATTCACTTGAGCGAAGCCATGCATTATTTCTCACAAGAGAGGCAGTATGACAGCAGTCACACTCCCTCCCACATACCAGCAAAGGTATTTGTTAACTTCCTCTCTATTACCCGCTACCTCCACACGCCCGGTGTCTCTGGAGACAGAGTGGCCTCTCACCCCTCGCCCGACCAACCGCGTCCACTCCCGCAGCGGCACTGAACCGATCCCGCCATTTCCATCCCAGGGGTGGGAATATTAATGCAAATATATACAGGTTGTTTTGGTTTTGTTTGGGGTTAAAAGTGATCCCCTGGGTGAAAAAGGAAAGAGGATGTGAAAGACCCGGATAACTGGCGCCGCCTGCCGTCCCCGCCCCAACCCCTTCCCAGAGCTGTGCCTCATGATGGTGGTGCTATATTATGTCCCCTCTTCTCCTCCGCCTGCTTCTTCATCCTCTCGCCACTTCCTTCCTCCAGGGCCCATGGGACCCTCCAAGTCGCCTACACCTCAGCATCGCCTGCGGGACAAAACACAGTAAAGAAAATTGGATAAATCGATAGGCCGTCGGGAGGAAGGATGTTCCCCGCGAGGTAGGCTGGGTATGCTTGTGTTGTGGTATCAAATCCGTTAAAAGCAAAAAAGGAGAAATTTGGGCTCAGCCGTGAAGTGCCGATTCAATCCAGTTCTTTTTCTTTCCAGGCGATGACCGTGATGGTTGAGGGAACAAATGAGAAGCACAAGAATAAAAACAAAAATAAAAAACAGAATGACTATATTTGGGGTATGGTATAGGATCAAGAATTTCAACACCGTGTTATGGACCGACCTCCCTCCCTATGGGTTTTTGGGGGAAAAGAAAATCACCGCAATTCGCTCGCTTCCAAAAAGGCGACTTCCTCAAGAAGGCTGGCTTTCTAAATCAAACTGGCGCCCAACCGAGGCCAGAACCAGTGAAGCAGATTAAAAAGGTGATATTGGGTCGTCAGAGTTTTCGATCACAAGAGTCGTTCGCTCGGCTAGACATAAGGAATTCCTCGGCTGAGGCGATGTGTGGGCCGCCGCACGTCTGGATTGGTGGGCCGGCAGGAACAAGTTGAGAGGGTATCTTTCGAGGCTCATGTCGCTTATGAAGCTAAAGAGGTGTGCTTCTTGTGGTTGTCTTGGAGTGCTGTTGTACGAGATTAGTAAACCTTCACTCTGCTCTCTCATCCCCGGCTAGACTTACTGTGCAGCCCATTGAGCTGTCCGGCACGGTCCTGGAATGCAATTTGCAGGCTAGAACCGTCAACGAAATCCAAGCACACGCTGTTGGGGAGCTCCTGGAACTCGATCTCGGGCGCGTAGGGCGGCTTGAACTCGCTCAGGTGGTACCGCTTAAGTTGCTTCTCCCGAATCGAGGTCACACCCTGCACGGCGTTGAGGAGTAGGTAGCCGATCGTGTCCAGCGAGACCGTCCGTCGCTTCCATAGGAGGTTGTCCGGGAACTGCACGTTAACGTCGCCGAGAGAGGCGGCAAGAGGGGCTGCGGTGGGGAGCGAAGGTGCTGTCATGGCCCTGGGCGGTGTAGCTTTTTCAACATCAGCGACGGTTTCCTCAGCCAAGGTGGGAGAAATCGTTGGAGTCGACTGTTTGCGTGGGCTCAAAGAGCTGGACAGACGTCGCATGAAGCGGCTTGCTCGGTTTCCCTCCTTTGACTTCTTGTCATCACCGGATTCACTCAACTCACCCGTCGAGGTTGGTGACAGAGGCTTCACCGGCGACGTCGCAGCATCGGGACCAAAAGACGTGCGCTTCGAGCTGATGCTCAGACGACCCATCAGAGAGGTATGATGTTGGTGCATGGAAAGCGGCCGGGGTGTGCTTGAACCGTCCCTGCTAACCATCGAGTCCCGGAGGAAATCCCTGGCCATGGTCAAGGATGTGCGTTGCCCCGGCCGATGACCATCCCGATGCTCATCACCGGCAGCTTGAGACCCAGCTTTGGACAATCGCCTTTCCTGGAGCGACTTACGTGGCTGGGGTTCTCCCGCGTGAACAAGAGGTGTCGGCACTGGCGGCGCAGCATCCGGGATTTGCTCCAACTCTGGGGTCTCCGAACCCTTGCGGTGGTCGATGATCAGCGGCGATTGCTTGAGCTCCAACGGACTGCTCTCCTGGTCGGGCTGAGCCTCCTGTGGCCTCTCACGAACAATCCTGGCCGTCACCGATATCGACTCGGGTCTTCCTCTTGGTGCGTTGCCGCCCTCGAATACCGACAAGCGGCTGGCCACAGATCCAGAACGTTCCCTTGAGGGTTTGATTATAGCCTCTGGAGACGTCTCGAGCGAGTTACCTGGCGACCTCCCTCTCACAGAGTTTGCACGCTCAAGCGCCGCAGGGGATTGGGCCCCATCTCTGATGCTGTTCTTTCGGACTGAGAAGAACGCTGACGATGGCCGGTCCTTGGCAGACACGGACGGGGGCAGGCCAGGTGAGGGAGGCTTGGTCGCCAGCTGCTCAAAGGCCTTGATGCGCGACGCAAGTCCACCCGAGAGCTTTCCTGGCGGTCGGGGCCCCAGGTGAGAGGCTGACTGCTGGTTCATTCTCGAGTGGAATGCTGCGCCCTGTGAGACGGATCTCGCGGACGGGGGTCCGGCGCCAGGGGTCGGCTTTTGTGGGCTCTGGATCGGGCTCGATACGGTCCGCATGATGCGTGGTGTCGGCGGCTCGCTGGGCTGACCTTGTGAAGTGGCGGTGACGGGAGAGGCAACTGGAGAAGCGATTACGGCTGGCTTGGCCTCCTGGACGGTCGCGGACTGCGGCTCGCCCGCGGGTTGTCCATCTTCCTGTACTGGCTGCTTGTCGGGGAGATCCAGGTCCGTATTGATGGGATCAGGTCTCTTAGACCGCTTCTCGCTAGAAGCGCTCTCGGCTTCCATGGTGTCTGCTGCATTGGCTAGGTCCTCGTGGTCTCCATCAGGCGAATCGGTCGAGGAAGTCACAATGGCTGGGATGGGGGAAGGAGCAAGATTCTTGCTGGAATCATGGGTAGAGTACTTTGAAATTGGGAGGTTCCATTTGGGCGGTGATGCGGCTGATCCGTCTTGTGTCCTCTCGGCAGCAGGGTCCACAGGGGCAGGGCCCACCTCATCAATCCTTCCAGGTACAGATGTAACCTCGTGTGGGTCCGGACCCATGTGCTCCACGACGGCCTGGCCGTTCATGGGTTTGGCGAATTTGGAAGTTGGGATAAAACTATGTTCAGCAGGCTGGTCTGTCTGAACAAGTGTTGCTTTCTCTTCCACCTCCCTTTGGACGTCCTCTGTGTCAGGCTGCTGCTCCGTCTGAGTCAGTGGCGCTTGGGACACCTCTTGTCCCTCGACCCCCGGGCCGCTCTCGGTTCCAGCATCGTCTGGGCCGGCAGCAGAGGCTTCGCCTGGCCGTGCGTCACCTTGCTTGAGCGTGTCGGCTTCTTTGGCGCTCGCTGCATCATGCCCATGTTCTTGCTCAGTCTTGTCTCCTTGTCCCTGGATTGTTTCTTCTGTAGAGTCCGACACCGACGACGCCTTGGTTGAGTCGCCGACCTCCGAGGAAGCCAATATTGGCGAAGGTGGCCGGGAATCTGTTTGCGTGCGCACTGAGGCATGGTCGGTCGGGATGGTAGAGGCATTATCACCCTCAGACTCAATCTTGGTGAGGGACAGGCGATCCGCAGCTTGGTCATTTTCTGCGGAGGTCCTGGCCTCGTCTCTGGTCTCTGGCTCTTCAACGGCGGCTCCGGCCTCCTCAGGATCGGCTGTCACCTGGACCGAAGGGACTGGGGGCGGCTGCGTGCTAGCCTTCTTCTTCTTTTCTCGTAACTGCATGGCCTTCATAAGACGCAATTTCTCGGGTGTCATCGTATTCTTGTTAGGAGCTGATATCGACGGCAGGGACTTGACCGACACACCAGAACTGGTGGACGGTCTTCCGCCGCTGGTGCGTGGCCGCAAGGCCTGGAGAAGTGAAGAGTCCTCGGGAATGGGTATCGTCGGGGTGAGGAAGGCGTTATCTCCGGGCTCCTCGCTGATCACGGACGAAGAGTCGTCCGCCGTCTTAGTCCTCTTCGCTCCCTTAAAAGACAATTTCAGACTCGCGGGCATGGACGCCACCGGTCGGACAGAGCCAGAGCTGCTTTGCTTGCCAGCCGGCTCGATCGACGGCCGCGGTCCGAGCTTCACTCTTGGTTTGTTGTAATAGGACGAAGAGCTGTAGTAATCCTGTCGTGAGGACTGCGATGACAGGCGCCGGCCTGTGTCCGTCTCAAAGGACTTGGCCGGGGAGGCCGGCCTCGGGGCGCCGATGAAGGAGGGGGGTTCTGTGCTGCCAGCGAACTGTGATGCTTCGGGCGAGGAAGCGAGTTGCGGGTCGAGAGTAACTGGTGGGCCAGTGATAGGCGAGCGCGGCCGAGATTCGGTCGGGTCGATTTCTGACTGATGATCCTCCTCCTCTTCTACCGTGGACTGTCTCTTGGCTGTCCTTTGTTCGCCTTCCTCCTCTTCAGCTATTTCCATCAACCTCCTCCGGCGCAGTGAGCTTGTGGAAGATGATGTGGACTCAGATGCCGTGTGCAGGGAGCATGCCGCAGACAGCTTTGTGTCCTTCAGTTCCTTGGCCTCGGCGATGTCGAAGGTGGTGTCATAAGGGGAGAAGCGCTCACAGACCGCATTGAAGTGGACGGCGAGTCGTGCTGCAGACAAGAAACGAGTGAAGAGGTCAGCGGGTCCTCCCTCCTAGAAGTAAATCGCAGAGGCGCGGAGCTGGGGTCCAGAGGCAGGACCGAAGCTAGGGGCAAGAAAACAACAGGGACGCCTGAGACATACCTTGGATCAGTCGGGAGCAGCCCTCGGGCAGATATTTGATGATTACATTCCTGCGGCGGTATCGCAGGAGGCCGAACAACGGCGACGTCTCCTCGTACTGGGCAATGTTGTTGCGCATGTCCACGGTGCCACCATTGCCCTTGGCCAGGACGTCGACCTCATCGCGACTGGTATACTTGAGCAGGAACCTGTAGGCGGGCACGATTGGCGGGGTTAGCGATTCGTTTGCACAACTCGACGTGACATATGGCTCCTCAAGCAGGTGCACAAGTTTGCATAGCATAGCAATGGCGCATGCGCGGGGTGCGGAATACGCCCCGTGTATGACGAGAAATTGCACATCACGTACCATCCTCCGGGCTCTGCGACAGCGGCCTCGTAGGCTTCCTTGACGGCCGCAGCGTCCAAGCCGTTCAGCGACATGTCTGCGAGCCAGCGTGGCGATCAGTACAGGCAGAGTGTCGCGTCCGATTGGCGATGCGCTACGACAACGCAGCGTTTGTCGCCGGTGTTGGTGGCCGGACGAGGGCTGTCGGCGCTGGCGTCGGCGCGGTGTGGTGTTGGTGGGGAGCAGGCGGGCTCTCGAGACCGGGAGTAATTTCAGGGGCGTGACTGGCGACAGGTGAGGTACTAAGCCGGGGCCGTTGGGCAGAGGCGGCAGAGGTAACGGTCGCGACCATGGATTCCTCTAGTGTCCCCTCAGCCAAGGTGCAGTCGCGTTGGAGAGACGGCAGGCCGGGCTCGCTGCGTTTGGGGTCGAGGGACCTTGTTGGCGGGCAGCGCGCGGGTGGGCGTTGGCGGTGGTGGGCTGGGCGGCACAGGTTTTGCGATGCCGGAAAAAAGGTGTCGAGGGAGTGAGGGAAAGAGAAATCGATCGATAAGGAAATGAAAGAATGGAAGGCGTATGCAAAAGCAATGCAGCAATGCAGCATGCAGGCAGGACAGGCCCGGGGCAGGGAAGACGAGGGTCAGGGAAGGAAGACCAGGTACGGCAAGCACACGCCCAGGCCGGGATTGCGACACAAGCAGGGCTGCACGGCGTAAGGTACAGCGAATCTTAAAACAAAGTTCCCGAAAGGAGAATTAAGAAAATGAAAAAGCCTGGCGGGCAAGCAGCTTCCCGCGGGAGCAGACCAAAAGTGGTTTGTCGGAAAAGAAGCTCTTTGGTTAATTGTGGGGAGAAGATATGACAGGCGACGCAGGACTCGCTTCTGACTCGTCCGAAACAGACTTCCGTCTTGCTGCAGTGCTTGGTCGCGGTAGCGGCTGCACTTTGTGTGTGTGTGTGTTTGTATCTACTGTATCTAAATATACGTAGGTCCCGCAATACGTACAGTTGGAGAGCGATTGGGTGATATCCTGGCCGATAACTCATATGCACACTAAATCACGGACGCGTGCGTCTGGCTGTGGACGACTGGTTGACGGACGTGACCGTGGCCATTCTGGACCAGGACGAGGGCAAGGTCAAGAAGAACGAACCCTGGGGACAGGCACACGGGCATGAGTCTGAAATCGCTGGGCCGCTTTTCCCCCTCCCATAATAATAAAAGCGGTCTGCTAACAGTATCATGGGTGTAGAGTAGCAAGTCTGCCAGTCCATGCACATCTGATTGACGACACCTTCCTAGTCTACTTTAGATGGACGTCTGGGAACTCTGGAGCCACAACGCGTTTGGAATTCTGACGCTGCTTGCTCCGACAGGGAGCTTCCCTGTTGTCCCCGTCTCGGGGTCCTCTTGCTGAACTGTGCTTAGCGACGGTTTGCGTGTACCTGGGTACAGTCTTCACACTTGGCAGGTTGCCTTTCCCACGGACCAGAGACGGCGTAAACCTCGGACATAAATCACCGATGGGACGGTATGGTATGCAAGTCCTGGCTGATTACAGAGGACCATTTCCCTCTGGCCCATCAGTTCATGAGTCCATGCTGCCTCGCCGTCGGCTGGACGTGCTCATCACCACCCTCAGACTCTTTTCGTACAATCAAATTTGCGGGCACACATGTCGTCTCCACTAATAAGCACTTCCGCCCGCTCACTCGACCTCCCGCCCCCTTTACAGGTGAGTTATTAGTTAGTGCCCTCACCATCATCCGGCGCCCCTCTCTTCCCGAGGCCCGCTCCCCGCCTTGAAAAAAAGACGGGCTGCTTCTGGACGTGATTAAAATGACTGGGCGATGCTTCAATTTCGCGCCGTTGCATTCCGCACCTGTCAACCTCACTTTGGCTCGAGTGCTCTTCTGGCTCTCCCAGTCAGCTGTCAGTCACTGTTTCGACTATGTTAGACTCTTGACAAAACCGCCGGATCCCTGCTACTCGTGGAAAGTATGACCTGCCGATCCACGGATCAACAGGCGGGCCAGACGACGTGCATGCATGATCTTCCCTCACCCACATATTTCGTTGGCTAATGGCTAATAATGCTGAGGGCCCCCAATCCCCATCTCCATCTCCCCTCGGCTTGCTCTTGCTCATCTGCTCTCTGTCTGGGCCTCCAGTTAACTGGGGCCCGTCCCGCCGGCTGTTGTCTCTTCCAGTCTGCGTGGTAGTCTATCGCTCTCGTGACTCTCTTACTTCTGCTGTACCGTGGCACCACACCGTGCCATATCTGCCCTCACTGTGGACTCTGGACAGTACAGCTCAACAATCTCACTATTTCTTACTCACGCACATGGCATCAGACCCTCCGAATTTCCAACGTGCATGAATGAGCATCAAATCGAGATAAAGTGACACGTCGCGCACCGTTTCTCCACGCGGTTCGCCTTCCGCTTGGCCCCCCTTTGATATCTCCCCTCCCTCGGCCCCTATGAGATTGAGTACTAAAACCCCCCGTCTCCTCAACCCGCAACTTCCTCTGCGTCCATTTAAATTGGGTGAGCCCCATAGCCGAAGATCCTCGGAGAGTGCGACGGAGGCCCACGGCGTTATTGCTTGCTCTCGCATTAGCCCATCTACCTCGCGCCAGGTGGGCGGATGGATCGCATGGGTTTGCATGGGGAAGGGGGAGGATCGTTACCCAGGCGCAGGTCCGGCAGGCTCGGCCTGTTGCGAGAGCGATGATCGCCCAGGCACAGGCGCCATGGTCGTAGAAGTCTATCTGCTGGACAAAGTCCGATCAGATGGATCATCAGCCTCGTGGTTTTGGTGCTGTCTAAACACGGCCGGCACGCCACGCACCTCATTAGAGTTCTCCCCTGAGACCGTCCCGAGCGATGAATGATGAGCAGGTGGTCTGTGCGAACGTCAAACCCACACGCGCATCGAATCGAAAACCCTTGGACCCATGTGGCGGGCATCGGGCGGGCTGCCTTTCCCAGATCCCTGGGCCTCTGGGCTCGGTTCCCTTTCTCCCAAGATTTGGTTTGGTCTCATGTTGTTCGAGCCGGATATCCATTGGGGGGAATGGTTTCCGGGTCACTCAAGAGGCCAGATCGGTGACAATGGATATACATGATATTGGGGACAAAAAAGCAAAAAATTGATCGCCCATCTGGCATACATCACGCATCGCCACGGCAGATCGCTCGCACCTGGTATCAGAAACGTTCTATTGAACACTCACGCCCGTTGCTTCTAGAGCACACGTGGAAGGGATAGAGGAAGCGCCCATATAGGTTGTTGGATTGGGGGGTTTTGCGCCATCAAAATAGAGAACAAAAAAAGGCATAACGGCATACTTAGGGATGCTGGAAGCATATACATCACACACAAATTTCATGTGCCCATGCCTCCTCGCCGGTAAAGCATAATGTCAGTGACAGAGTCGTTGCTTCTCGCCTGTGTCTTCTTTCTGCCCATCAACTTTCCCTCCTTCCCTGTAAATCTGAGAGTCGGACGGATCGGCCTGACATCCGACCTTGACCACACTCTTGTTTCTCTTCTCCCGTCATGCCGTGTCCACTGGTGGAGCCCCTTATTGCCAAACTCCTTCCTACAGTGCTCCTCAAGGGCGCCTATTGATTGATATGAGACCTGTACAGTTCCAAAAAAGCCCGGGTGAAAAAATCCCATGACGCGGTCCACTATTTCGACGCCGGGACCGAATTGACTTCTTTGGAGTCTACTGGCTTGCTTGACGCAGGGTCTGCGACCTCGCCATCCATTTGCGCTGGCTCCTCCTCCACTGAACCCTCAATCGCCGTCGGCGTGAAGGATTCTCCGCTCTCGTCGTCCAACGCGGGTACGGCGGGGTCATGACCTCTGCCGCTGTTGCTCGCCGACACGCCCACGGCGGAGCCACCATCTGCAATCTGCTTCTTCGCGGCGCTGACAATCTTTTCTGTTTCGCTGATCTTACTGCCTGAAGGTACGCGATCACCTTCGACGCCAAGGCGACTGGCCCTATTTGCCTGGCTCTCTACGAGTGCGTCCTTGTCGAACCGAACGATCATGCATGACAGGTTGTCCGTACTGAAGCGGGCTAGTGCGTGGTCCACTAGCAGCTTCGCAGCAGATGTCGCGTCTTGGACGTTGCGGACAAGATCACAGGCTTCCTGGTCAGAGCAGACATCCCAGAGCTAAAGGCATTGTTAGTAGATTCCAATGGGCAGGGCGGGGAATCGAGACTTACACCATCGCACGCAATGATGATAAACTCGTCGATGTCGGGTTGAATCACTGTCTCGGTGGTGTATGGGTGTCCGGTGACCAGGTCCTTCATGTAAGAATCGCCAAGCGCCCGAGTTACTGCCAGAACACCGTTGACCCGGCTGTTAAGGATGAGACCACCAGCGTTGGAGATGCGCTTCCCTTCGTTCTCATCGCTACCCTTGTGGTCGTACGACAGACGCAGGGCCTTGCCCGAACGGCACAAGATGATCCGGGCGTCGCCAACGTTGGCAGTGTACAGGACGCGTTGTCTTGACGCGATGCCCTTCAGTTTGGCATGCTCAGCCTCTGGGTTCTGTTTGACTTCAGGCTTCGTCTCGCCGCCTTCAGAGGGCTTCTCCGCCGCCTTGGCCAACGCCGGTGCGATCGACTGGGACCCGGTCTGAGAAGAGTTGCTCGGCACCCTATCCTCCCAACGCATCACCGCGACAGCTGCTGTGCAGCCGCTGTTCTTAAGTGGTAGCTTCTCGAGCTGGGTATCCACGGTCGTAAAGGTCTGATCCAACAGTTCCGGTATAGGCACGTTCGGATTCTTTTTGATGACATCTTCTAGTATGATGTGTAGCTTCTTACCACACCAGTCGGCGGCGAATGTACCGGCGTGGCCGTCGAAAATGGCAAAGTAGCCATTGTCTGTCTCGATCATGCCCTCGCCACGAGCCTGCGCATTTGTGTCGTCGGAGGACGCCTGAGACTTGGCACTACCCGTCTCGGAAGCAAGAGCGGGCGCGGGGGTGTGGAGGAAATTGTATAGGAATGCGTGGGTGTCTTCCATGGTCCGGCGGCATTTCTTATTCCTATCTTCCCAAACGCCAACGCGAAACGTAGACCTGGGCCCCGGGAGTGACTCGCCGGCGGCGTTATTGTGTTGGCCCTGGGGGACAACAAGAGACGGGTCATCCTTGCCCAGCTTCTGGATGGGCGTCTGAGTCTTGGAATCCCCGTCGCCGGACCTGCCGCTGCCCTGAGCGAAATTCAGAGTGTTTTTGGCGCTCGCAATGAGGCTGCTGGCCTTTCCCCTTACATCACTGCTCCTCCTCTTAGGCGTGGCGGAGGTGCTTGGGGGGCTGCCATTGCCGCTGCGCTTCTCACCGGTCGTGACCTGTTCGGCGTTCTTGGTTGGAATGGGAGAAGCGCCGTCGGAACCATTCTCGGCAGCCCCTCCAGGGGATTCAGGCGAGGGCGAGGGAGACTTGTTGTCCGTCTTGGAGGATGCGGCCGTGTTGGGGTTGGTCTCTGCTTTTGGCGAGGAGCCGGATGAGCCGCCGAACATCTTATTGAACAGCAGACCTCCGTGCGAGGAGAGACTGCGCCGCTTGGATCCTGCCAGGTTGCTTAAGGATGGTGGTGATTTGAGGTGTGGGGTTTTGGTTGCTATCGTGGCGGGATGACGTTGTGCGGGTGCAGGTTGGCAGGAAGCGGTGTTGGGCGCGTAGCGTTTTCGTGTCTGTCTGTGTCGTGTGTCGTGTGGTTTCCTGTGGCGTCGCGGGGTGTTGCTGATGGGGAAGCCGAGACGGCAAGTGGTGTACAAAGCTTGGGAAATCCTTGTCGGACTTGACTTGTGTGCTGCAGTGAGATCAGCAGGAGGTTGGGTGGGTTTTGAAGGCCGTGGCTGCTGTAGGAATGCGGGCAGTGGTGTAGGTGTGCAGTTCGCTGGTTGCAGGGCGAAGTGTCCCCGCGGTAGCAACGGAGCGGAGCCAGCTGCTGAACTATAGATAGACGACTGAATCGGGTTGCGGCCTGGCAGCCTGGGCGGCGGGCACGCACGGCCAAAGGGGCTTGGACTCTCTCACTGACCTCAGTGACCTCACAGGGCGATGGCTTTCAGTACAAGCTTCGCAGTCAGATAGCAATGCAGACAGGCTAGCAGGTAGCTGGGTGTCAATGTTCTTGGTCCACGGGTGCCACAATGGGCAACTCGGGGGTGGGGCCTGGGGTCTTGGGTGACAAAAAGACTGGATGATGTAATGATGCAATGACGCTGGGTGACTAGGTCCCCTAAGGGTCCTGGTTTCAAGGGAGCTTGGGGCGTGGACAAGCAAATGCTCGAAACAAATGCCGGGTAGCTGGGCGGGTTTGTTTGCAGAATCAAAGGGAATGATTGTGGTTGTGACTGACTGAATGACTGAGTGAGGCAACTGCTGCACACACACAACAAGGAAGGTATCAGGAGGGTGGAGGGTGGAGAGGATGAAAGGCGAAGGTGCAACGGATTGGACTAGAAACTGGAGACTGATTGACATTCCCAGGTCGGTCACACACAATAGAACACCACCACACCAGCAGCACTTTCCTAGTCTCAATCAGGTTGGCGTGTAATGCCGGCCCAGGCCATTCTACCCAACACTCACACACATTCATACACAACATTTAGGTACCTATGCTGCAGGATGCAGCATGTCAGGTGCTAATAAGCGCCGCGCAACTTTAAAGCGGCAAGCATCTGTAACTCCTCAGCTACTCTGGCCAGTGGGCTTCCTAGAACAACCACCCAGCCAGGTATTGTATATTGGCCTTGCTGAACACAAAAGTGCAACTGCAGTACCAAACTGTTCATCACATCGCCTCGCACACACCTACCCACATAATATGCTCTTGTGGGTACGAGGCGGCGGGAGCTAAGCAGCTTCCCACTTATTAGTCCCAAGTAGACTGGTTGGCTGTATCCAAAACAACCTTGGAAGTTCAGGCACCCTCGTCCCGCCCAGGCAGCCCTGCATATGTAGGTTGCATACCTAGTGGTGCTGTATGTGTCTGCTGCCTGGGTCGGACGTTTTATGGATTCGTGTATTGGAGTAATTGCCAGACACCTGGCTTGATTGGCAATTCTAAGTGAAAACACTCGGTCTTGGTCTTTGTCATCATAGACATTGGGCTTGCCTATCCCCTGTGGCTAGGGTTGCGCCACTTCCCTGTTCAATGGAAAGAGTCTCATAAACGGCAGCAAGCTGTACACTATGTACGCTGCAGAGACTCAGCCAGGTCCAGTCCGACTCAGGAGAAAACCAATCTCAGGCTCGAGCTGACCCTGGCACTGAAGCTTGAGCGGAGACAACAAGAGCTCGAGTCATTGCTTCCCATCACAAGAAGTAAGAACGGTACTCCCTATGTCTGCTTCCCGTGGACGAAACCCCCAACGCCAGCATGTGATATCACCGTCAGTGAGGTGAGCTTGTCATTAAGAGTACCCGTGCCATGGACTCGATATTGCATCATCTCCTTAGACTGTCCAGGCGAGCCTGTAGATCATCATCACCAGCGTCAAATCCGCCGCCGCCTCCTCCTCCACTGCCAACCGCCTGGGCTACCTTGCCCTCTGCCACTGCGGTGGTCGGCAAGCCTGAAGGCGTCTCGCCAAGCTGATGATAAAACCCAGTTAGTCAACCATGCTCATGAGTGGGGGCCAGTCCCGTGGGAGCACTTACGGATTGGCTCAGGTCAACTCCGATCTCCTCCAGGACCTGTTCGACAACCTCGTCGCCTTCCTCCTCCACGCCGGTGTCCATGGCGTCGTCGATAGCATCGTCCATCATCTCTTGACGCTGGTCCATTATATCGTTCTCCCTCTCGAACTCCATAGCTATTCTTTGTAATTGGGGCAGGTTCATGCTTTTATTCATGCTGCCTAGCGCCATCGTGGCGCCCTTCATTGCCTGCATCATTTGCTCATTCGTTCGGTAGGTCTACGCAACACAAGTCAGCCAATGCTATCCTCGTTCTAGTCGTGAGGCCACTGTTGGCATACCTGTAGGCGCAGGGAGATCTTCTGCAACTGGCTCCGCATGCCGTAGAATTTCTCGATGTATCTGTAGGGATAAAGGTCAGCCAGTGTCCTGGCCCATTTATGGCTCAGTAGGAGGGGCGACGGCACCTCCTCGTCCGGACAAGATCTTTGGCTTGGATCTTTGCAGCGCCCATCTGGTTCTTCTGTGCACTCTGCCGGATCTGCGTGACCAGCGTCTTCTCCTGCTTCTCCAGCTTGACTCGAACCTGGTCGAGCTCACGGATGGCCTTGTCGAGAGACCGTTGGTTCTTGCGCAGCCGCTCGGCGGGCGTCATACGCTTTCCGAATGCCCATTCTAGGATCTGCAAGCCAGGTCTGATGGTTAGAAATTGAACATGCCCGTCCTGCTAACAACCTGTATGCTGCTGCTCACGTTCATGGCGCCTGATCCGGGGCCGGGGTTTGCGTGTGTGATAAGGTCGATATCGCGCTATCAGTGCGGGTGGGCGGTGATGTAGTGGGCGAGGGGTGCGACGAGACAACAGTAACGCAGGTCGGAGCGGATCGAAATCGCACAGGAGACACTGGGAACCAGGCTGCCTGGAGGTGTTGTATTGTTGTCGATGGAGATCAGCGAAGGGTATTCGTCACCGACAGGAATCCAAGGTTGACAGTTGAAGTGTTCCCACTTGGCGTCCGGCCGGGATAGGCTGCTGCAAGCACACGCCAAGGTCCCGAGGTCTGGGCCTGTACGTACCTGCTTGCAGTGCATGCTACAGTAGGTTTGCTGCAGGCCAAATGTTCCGCTGCGGGAAGTCTACTTTGCCTGTTGCTACCGTGCCGTTGCCTCGGCGTGCTTATGTCATCGAAATCCGCCCCCCGACCGACCGACCCATGGATGCCGACAAAAAATCGTGGAGCCATTCGCCTCTCTTTGCATGAAGTCACGGTATTGAAGCTCCATTCCGCGAAAAATAAGAGTCATCCTTGGCTGTCTCGTCCCCTTTGCTCCATCCCTCCCACCATCCTCCCTCCCCCATCACCTCCGATGGACACCTACGAATCACAATGAGTCAAGACTACTTCAACGGAAAGGGCAAGACGCCCGTGGCACGACCCGACGACGAGTCCTCGAATTCCGATGACGTCGCGAATCAGTCCAGCAGCAACGCGAGACCGCCCGCGTACATGACTGTTGGAAGTGGGTCAACTTCCAAGCACGCAGCACACCTGCAGGAGCTGCTCGAGCGCGATTCTGGTTATGGCGGCTCTGTCGCCAGCGGCGGCGTTGGCAATGCCCTCATCCCCGGTTCTCCGGCCTGGGACTCGGCGACCCATGCAGACACGCCCACCTCAGCCGGCTCCGATCGTCGCATGCAGGCGAGCGCCGTACACCAGCTCTGGTACAACCAGCACCGCGGCGCCCTCAACCGAGCCATCAACAGGGTCATCGATCTTCTCAAGGAGCTTCAACAAGAAAACGTGAAATGGCCTGCCCACTACCCCTCCGTTCAGCGTGCCGAATCCGAAGTCGAACCCTCATCGCCCCCGAGGCCCAAATACCAACAAACCTTTTCGCACCTCGATGACTTCACCAGCGCCAGTGCATCCTCCCCCACTTCACCGCCGCCCTTGAGGCGCGCCGCCACGTGGGGAGAGGATCCTGCGGCGGCCGAGTCGAGCAGGGCAGCTGAGAGGCGCCCGGCCGCAGAGCCCAGGCTGGTCACCCCTCAGATCGCTCAAGAGTTCTCGGTGCTAAAGCTAGACCTCAAGCTGGGTGCTCTACACCAGACACAATTGGTACATTCTCTGGAGAAGGGCTCCATTGCTGCCCTCCTCGACGGCAAGATCAGCTCCAGCATCAAGCACCTATTGAACCTGCGGGAACGGATCGAAGATACAGCCAGCAAAGTCTTGATTACAGGTGATTTGAACGCTGGAAAGTCCACTTTCTGCAACGCGTTACTGAGGAGGAAGGTCCTACCGGAAGACCAGCAGCCCTGCACGAGCATCTTTTGCGAGGTTTTGGATGCGCGGGAGAACTCGGGCATCGAAGAGGTTCATGCCGTCCACAAGGATGCTGCTTACGATCGGAATGATGAAACCACATACGACGTGTATGCCTTGTACGAGCTCGAGAAAATTGTTATCGACAACGAAGCATATATGATGTGCAAGGTCTACGTCAAGGATGTCCGGACAATCGACGAGTCATTGCTCAACAATGGTGTCGTTGATATCGCACTCATCGACGCGCCTGGTCTCAACTCGGACACGACCAAGACCACCGCCGTGTTTGCACGGCAGGAAGAGATTGACGTTGTGGTCTTTGTGGTCTCAGCCGCCAATCACTTTACTCAGTCGGCCAAGGAGTTTCTGTGGGCCGCGGCCTCAGAAAAGGCCTATCTTTTCATCGTTGTCAACGGCTTTGACATGATTAGAGACCAGCAGAGATGCCAGAAGATGATTCTCGACCAAGTTTCTGGCATAAGCCCAAGGACCTCGAAAGAAGCACAAGAACTGGTTCATTTCGTGTCAAGTAACGCCATTCCTGTGGCCCCATCGCCACCGGGAGGCCCTGACGGAGGTGGAAGCGGCAGTTCGAGTGGAGGTGGCGGTGGTGATGACCCAAGTGACGATCCCAAAGGCAAGGGCAAAGACAAAGAGAAGCTCCGCGACTTCCAAAATCTGGAGCAGTCCTTGCGGAGATTCGTCCTGGAAAAGCGGGCGCGTTCAAAGCTGGCACCCGCCAAGCATTACCTGCTCAACATTTTGAACGATGTGAACTCTTTAGCCAATGTCAACGCAGAAGTCGCTCAATCAGAGCTTGAGCGGGTGGGCAAGGAGCTTCGAGAACTCGAGCCACAGTTGGAAGCGAGTAAGAAGGCCCAGAACAAGATTACTGATGACGTGAACCACACGATAGACGAGACGTGCGACGACGTCTATCAACACACGCGCAGCAGTCTTAACCTGGCAATCGTGCATGCCGACGAGGATCTCGACGTCCCTTACCCCGGACTCTTCCAGGCATTCGATTATGCTGAGAATTTGAAGGAGGCGATGTTGCACGGTATCCAGGCCTGCGTCAACGACTGTGAGGAGTATGCACGTGGCAAGGCCGTCGGCGGCGTCAATGCTATCAAGCAGCTCGGCATTCTGCACTTGGGGAACGAGTATACCGGACTCAACTTCCACCCGGATGTGATGTTCCGGCGCCGACGTGATGTCTTGGCCAAGCAGATTGACATTCCGACCGAGCTGTGGGACTTTGTCGACTGGTCGACCCTGATGCAGCGTCAAGAGAAGGTGGCTGGAACGGGCATGGCTCTGACGGTGGCCACAGCAGTCGGCACCCAGATGATCGGTGGTGCCGGTTGGATGAACCACGCCTTGAGTGTAGCCCGGGTGATGGGCAACGACAACCTCCGCAAGATGATCATTCCTGGCATGGTTGTTGCTGGTATGTGGCTTTCTTCCCCCGGTAATTCTGTGTGAAATCCATACTGATAAACCTCACAGCTGTCGCAGCTGGCGCCTACGTTCTCAGCCAAATCCCCCACTCCCTGCCCCATCGCCTTTCCAGCAAGATCTCCGCCCAGTTGGAGGCGATAGAGTACGCGCACAACAACGCCCATCGCATATCCGGCTCCGTGCGCAAGGTACTGCACACGCCTAAGGACCACGTCGTCTTCAACCTCCAGCGGTCTGTGGAGCAACTCGGCAAGAAGCGCGAGGAGACACTCAAGGTGAAGAAGGAGAGCAGCGACGCGCTCAAATACTTCACCAACCTCACGCGGGACAGCGCGCAGCAGCGGACCATGGTCGAGGCCGTCGACCTGGAGAACCACCCAACCGGTGTGCAATGAATGATATGACCTCTTGGCCGCAACATAAACGCAGGAAGGTGTCGGAGGCTCGGTGGAAATCTTTTCCTTTTGATGACGTTGCTATGCAAAAAATACCCCCTACTCAGTCCCTTGCAGGCTAGCTTTTCCTTGTTTTAGATAAAACCAAACAGCACATCGAACGGCGTTCTAGAGAATGAAGCTATCACATGTAATACGCCCCTTCTCTCTCCTGTGCGTACGTGGGCTCTCGGTGGATGGTGAGGTGGTAAGGCTGGCTGGCACGAGGTAATGTGTGACGTACACAAGGACGACTGAGGAGTTGGCCTTCAAGAATACACAATGAAACAAAAACTCTTCTTTAGTGACGAGTTTCCGAAGCTCTATCGAAACAGAACATGCTTGAAGGGCAATTCCGACTTCAGACAGACGCACGTGTGAAGATCTGGGTTTGCTTGGGCTCGAGGCAACCACGCCTCGGCATGGTCCGAAACTCTCACAATCCCCCACGAGTCTCACATCTTTGGGAGGCACGATAATTACAAGTCACCGTGTTACTCCGAAGGCCATGTGGAATAATGACGGTGGTCAGATTTTTCATAACTCCATTTTCCCCTCATCATTACCTTCAGCCGGTCTTCCAAACCAGCCGAGGTGTGTTCATGCAAAAGAAAAGGTTATGTAACACGAGAACCCTCTCGTAGCCCCGTCCGGGAGAGATGAGAGTTCCAAGCCGCCCCTGTTTGAACCTTGCCTGTTTGCTATGCAGAGCAGGCTACAGCTAATGTACACGCATGTGAGAGTCTCGCCTGGCATCTCGAGTTGTCGTTCATTCCATCTCCAACGAGACAGTGTTGCTGCTTCCGCCGCCGTCGTCTCATGAGAAGTGGCCCCTCTCAAGATTCAAATCTTTGTGCAAGTACGAGTGAGGAACCAACCAACCCGTTCCATAGACCCAAAACGACGATGATTTTTGTACAATGCGATAATGCAGACCGAGCCTCTCTTTTGAGGTTTTCAACACAACGGCCTTCAAGTCGTCCGACTTTCCTTTAGTCGTCCTCACGCCCACATGATCGAAGAACCGCTCAAAGTCCAGCAGCCTTGACCTCGACACCTCCCTCCTTGCCCAGGTGCTGGCCAACGACGTCGGCGGTGTTGCCCTCGCCACCAGCGCCACCACCGGCGGTGAGGACGTCGGCACCCATCTCGCGCATGCGCACCTCCTGCTCCATGGCGATGACCTGCTGCTCCTCGGCCCAGCACAGGGCGAAGGGCACGCCGATCAGCAGGGCGGAGACGGAGATGGACCACATGGAGCGGCCGGCGAAGAAGATGCAGCCCTTGACGACGCGGTTGGTGGCCTGGTACTTGTCCCAGAACCAGGAGCGCGTGGTCGGCGGGATGATGTCTTTCAGGGCCGAGAGCCGCTCGGCGAGAGACTCTTGCGACGGGTCGTAGTCGGAGTCGTTGGAGATTTCCGAGTCTGTCGTGTGGCGGTGGGAGGTTAGCCTGAGGCCAGAGAGAGGAGCGATGGGTTCAGAAAGATGGGTGTGGTGGCATTGAGGGGCATCTATTTAGGTTGTGCTGGGTTGCGAGGCTGTGGTTGCGAAGCGACTGGCGATGGTGATGCTTTCGATTTTTTGACCGATTGCGTCACAAGCGCACGGCGCGCATAGGCGGGCAGATGAGCGTGCAGAGAAAACAAGACAGCAAAAGACGTACCAGTATCTGTGAAGTCGCCATCATCCTCCACAGGGCCCTCCTGGGAGTGCTGGAAGTGCTCGTCCTCTACCTCGACAAGCTGCACCATCTTGGCTTCGGCGTCAAAGTCGTCGACGGGGTCGTAGTCGGAGTCGGCGTGGTCGGTCTTGACGTCGACGTAGCTTGCCTCGCTCGGTTGGGTCGCTGGCTGCTGCGTGACCTGCTGCGGGTCCGTTTGCTGAACTGGGCGGTCGCTCCTGAAGATGTCGGCGGCGATCTCAGCCTCTAAGAAAAAGAAGGGGATTGGGGAACGGGCGGCAGGTGAAGGTTGACGAGGTTGAGGTCGAGGTCGAGAATTATTGAGCTCCCAGCGAAAGTTCCTGAGGCTAAAATCCATCATTCCAAGGTTGTGCACGGGCCATCAAGACCCATAGAACGCGGCCGCTAGAAACACGCCTCGGCGTGAGTGCATCAGACTTGACAAAGAGGTTGTGGAGTGCTTTTGGTGGTGATAAAATTTGGTGTTCAAACACGTCGGATGGGGTTGTTGTTCTTAATTCTGGCTCATGCTACTAACTCGGTTTCTGTGGTAAAAGGGAAGTCACTGACGACTAAGCAAAGCACCAGCCACGACGCCGACGATGCCCGCAGGACCGGCACGTGCCTACTGACCCAACTCCCAAGTACACACTCAACTCCCTCCACAAGGAGAGCAGAGCACACTTGGCAGAACCATGCTTAATAGCCCATTTACAATGTTCAAATAGCAACTATAAACCTGGTTTATTTCATTACTAAACGTAAAACCCCTGTGCGAGGCGGGTTGCAGAAATACTGCCATAGTCAGTCTTCATGAAGAACCAAGATTGAGTCTCATTTCAGAGTCCAGATTCCCAAAATAGAGCAGCACAAACAGAAAAGTAAGGGCAACTAGATCTTTTGAGAGCCTGTGAGAGAGTATAGGGAATGCCTTCTACCAAATGCTGGTTTGATATGTGCCTGAGAACCACATAACAACCCAATTCGGGACAGCTAGGGCTGTCATGCTCAGACACAGATCTGTGTGCAAAATAGAAAGGGTCGCTTTTCTCAATAACCTCAGCATTGTAAAAGGCTTTGACCTTTACTTGGATTTGTAATTAAAGACAGACCAACTGGTGGAGGCCATGCACGTGGAGAATCAATGAATTGTGGTTGAACAAGTCTGTTGGTCAAATCATAACAAAACAGCAATTTCATCTAGCAGACACTGTTGAGACCCCGAACTCTGCTGCTGCCTAGCCAGGCTAATTCAATGTCAAAGCCTACTTGCGAAGGAATCGGAAGAGTCCAATCTTTCTTTGCAGTCTACAGGCGCAGACTTCAATAGTAGAAAACCGCCGGAAACGGAGCAAAATCGAAGGAACATTAGAGTATCAGTCTAGACTTTAGATATATTAACTATGCGTAAAAGGGGCTCATCGACACCCCATCTCATGCCGTTCCAAGCTCATGCCTATAATAAGAGAAACTATTGCTACAGCCCCAGGAGTACCCGTTCGACGTCTAAAGAAGAAGTAAGCCATTATAAATCCCCGTCGCTATGCAATGAACAGAGCCCAGCCAAGATGAAAGCTCGAAAACAGGCGCATCGAGCCCCAGGCCGGGCCAAGACATAAACACACAAGAACAGGCACCCCCAGAGACCTTAAAGAAGGGTGAAAGCAGCACACAACACCACGCCCGTGGGGCCCTCGCTCATCTACTTGCGCCCTCGCTCCGGCTCGGCAAACCTGATACCTCGCCGCGCAGGTGGCACCCTGGCCGTGTTGTCGTCGTCGCTGTCCTCCTCCTCGTCCTCATCTCCGCCTGCACCGAGCGCCGCCTCCCTGCGCCGCCTCTCGGCAGGCGTCTCGGCGGCCTCACCCTCCTCGTCGTCATCGCCGCTGCCGAGCCCCTTCAGCACCGCGAGCCTGCGGCGCCGCTCGACGGCCGTCTCGGGCTCGTCGTGGCTTGGCGCGTCGTCGCTGAGCCGCCGCTGGTCCCCGGGAGATACTTCTCCGGAGGATGACGAGCCGGGCGGTGACGCGCGGCGCGCGGCGGCCGCCTTGGACGAGCTCTCGCGCGACGTGTCGTTGTCTGCCGATTCGGGCGCGAGCCCGCCAGCCATGGCGGCTGGCTGAGGCGTGGACGTTGCGGGCGCCTTCTGCTTTGACGAGCTGCCAGCGGCGGGCTGCGGCGAGCTGATGGTCTTGCCGCGGGCCGACTTGGGCTCCGCTGTGGCGGGCGTGGCGGCCTCCTGCTTCGCCAGCGTCTTGACGCGCTCCGAGGCGGTGGACTGCTCGATGATTTCCCGCCGCGTGCTCTTGTCCAGCTTGCGCATCTCCGTGATGAAGTTATCCTTGGTCATGCGCTGGCCGACGCCGTCGATCGTGAACCGGATGTGGATATCATCCTCCTTCTCCTGCTCGGCCAGGTTCTTCCTCTTTTCCTTCTGCGCCTCGCCGCCTCGCCCTCCCAGGGCTTCAACCCACGTCGGCCTCCGGGTTACACCGGGCTTGCTGTCTGACCTGGGTCGGCCTTGAGCCACTTCAGCAGTCGTGGCGCTGGGCGCGCCGGCCTCGTCTGGCTTCGGAGTGCCCTTGATCAGACCTCCCATGCCCATGTACTTCAACCCCTGGCTCATTGCGCCGCTGCCCTCAGCCTTCTGGGATGGCAGCTCGTACTTCTTGACGACCTCGCCGTCCTCGTCCTCGACAATAATGGTGTTGCCGAACTGGTATGCGCGGGCTGGCTCGTGCCGACGCTCATTCTTCTGCTTGTCCTTCCGTTTCTGCACCTCCTCGTCACGCCAGTGGCCAAGCCTCTTTTTCAGCCCATCGTAGGTCCATTGAGACGGTCCTGGCTCCTTTTCCAGCTTCTCCTTCAGGTCTTGCACCTTGCTTTCCTTGTATTCCTCCTCGATTGGGGCCTCGACAGCGATCACGTCGCCATCGCGGTTCTCGACAACAATGTGATCGCCCTCGTCATAGATCTCAATCTCGGATTGTCTGCGCTTAGAGCCACCTGCTTCTCCCGAGTGTTCGTTCTCTGCTGCTTCCTGACTGGCCTCTTTCTCCAATTCCTCCTCGGCTTCATCCTCGGCCCTTTCTATAGCAGCACGTTTCTCGGGATCCTCCATGGTTGAGCCCCTGCGAGACGCTGTGGGAGTCTCCTTGTCTTGGTCAGGAGGCGAGTGACTGTCACGCAGGGTGGTCGACGTCTGCTCGCTTTGACTTCGTCGTTGAGGGAAGATTGCCGACTGAGTTACGGGGCCGCCGGGGCCAATGCCATCATCCCACTTCTTTCTACGTTTGCGTGCTGCAAGTGACGATGTGCGGCTACCCTGTCGGCTCGGCTGGTCTTCCTCCTTTTGCCGCCTCAGGAAGTTGCCAGGATATCCGATGGGAGGTAAGGTCCCCGGGGGATAGTCAGGCATCTTGAGCTCATCGCCCTCGGTGTCGGACATGGTCCTGGCTTGCGACTTGGATTGAGACGAAATCCTAGGCAGCCTGTTCATCCAAGACGGTCCATCTTCGGGAGCCGTTGTGTACGACATGGTGATGGTCAGCGTATTGATCCGCTTGCCGAGGGTGAAGACGGCTATAGATGAGCCATGAACTATGATTGACGAGATGACCATGAATGTAACTATCGGCCACACAAGAGTGAGCAAATAGAAATGCGGAGTATTTGGGTCGGTTGGCACGTCAGCCAGAGGCACGGGCTCTTCATGTTCCAGCTCGCCGCGTGCAAGGATGGCGACGAAGATTGCGCCGACTCCGATGGGGCCGAAATGGCCGGCGAACAAGGCCTCGCGCCAAGTTTTTATGTCTGGTATTAGCGGCTTCAGTGCCATCATGATGGGGATACGGCGGAAGAAGATGACGAATACCGCTATGACGACGAGCCTCCACGGCGTCAAGCCCAGCGCCGCGCTGTTGTACTGTTCCCAAGGGATGATTGTACCAAAGTAGACGAAGTACGCCAAGTTGATGAGCAAGTCGATGACGTTGGATACGTGGGACTCCTCGGTCTTGTTTGTAAACCAACCGTCGTTGGAGAATCCCACACCGCACGCAAAGCCGACCAAAAGATCATCAATACCCAGGATACTGCCAGACCCAGCACACCATAGGGCCAGCACAAAGTAGAACACGAGGAAACTCTCTCGGTCGATCAGGTCGTGCTTCTCAGCGTACTTGATGCCATGCCGAGCGAAGTAGCCGACAAGGAAGCCGTACACGGCGCCGAATACACACTCGTAGAGGACACTGTACACAATCCAGTGGAAGGTGACATCCTTGGCCGAGAGATTGTCTTGGATCAGGTAAAGGGAGAGGTAGACGAACGGGAAGGCCATGCCGTCGTTGCAGCCCGACTCGGCGGACAGCAGGTCTCGCAAATGCTTGGGCACACGCTTGGCGAACTTTCCCTTACCGACGACAGAGGAGGCAAGGACGGGATCGGTCGCGGTCACGCAGGCTGCGACGACCAGACTCTCGAGCCAGTTCAGCGTGGGCACCATCCACCAGACAAACAGGCTGGTGATGAGCCAGCCGAAGGTCATGACCGGGACGAGGAGGAAGACGACGGATTTCCAGTGTCTCTCCATGTAAAATTTGGGCAGCTCGACGCCGATGGCGAAACACTGCACGACCAAGACGATCCGGGAGAACTCGATGGTGACAATGTCGGTACTGCCCCATGACATGGGGTTTATGAGATCGGCAGCATGAGGCCCGAATATGATTCCGCACAGGGTGGCAATGGTTGCTTCACCGATGTAAGCTCTCTCCTTGATGACTGAAGAGCAGAGCATGAACAGGCTGGTGAAGCCACCGAGGATGATGTACACCAAGTGTGGCTTGGTGATGGACAGGTGATCCCAAGCCATGTTGACGGCTTAAGATTGGGCACCTGGGGAAAGGGGGGTTTGAGGTCCAGTAAGCTGGATCAGGCTCAAAGTAATGCTTCCTGCAAAAGGTGTGAAAGATAAGAGGCTGTCGTCGTGGATGTGCTTCGGCAGAGTTAGCCTTGCAATGGGCTTTCGACACCCCAGTCGATCGATCGTGGCCCGGATCCGAAGGTCTGTCGATACATGAAAATCGCAGACGGGAGGCCCAGCGGGAAGTTTTCGTGACTGTGAGGCGAGCCAGACCGTGCAAGCCGAATCACTCGGTCCTCGTCGCGGGGGACACAGCTGTAGGGCAGCAGTAGCAAGATGCTACAATAGCGTCATCGAACTCGGGATCGTGTGTTGAGTTTGGTCGAGCCGAGTCGTTGACTTTTGACTCGAACTTGGCGCGGGATTGGCAGAGCAACAGCAGCAGCGAAAATAAAATACACCCTGCGCTGCGACGTCCAACCAGGTGGGAGTCCAACGGCTCGGTAAGATGGTTCGTTCAAAAGAGCGCAATGTTTTGCGACCAGGCTGTTTTGGGGTTCTGGTGCCGAGGTATGGAGAGAAACCCTGGAAAAGTCTGGGTGGTTTGCAGAGCGAGTGTTTCCTCACCTATATAAACCGAGTGGCCAACCAAGAATCTAGCTTCAGACTTGGAAGTGACAGGGAAAAAAAAACTTAGTCCTCGCCCAAGCGTTTGTCTGTCAAGGTTCTGGTTCTCAAGCGATTAGCTGCATGTTATTGATTATTTTAGCGGCAGTGGATGGGGCCCAGAAAGGGTGGGGTCCCCGACCGCCATGGGAGCTGCAAGCAGGGCGGCCCCTGAACAATGCTCCACAGCGGCACGGCGGGCGTGCTGCAAGTCTTCCCACTTCTTCCCACGAGGCGACGCACATTGGCCGATAAGCGTCACGATGGGAGAAGGTGAGCACACTGTGATCCTCCAGCCCTCGGTACACTACACCAACAAGGGACGTTGATCACATTTCACAGTAGGTCAGCCAACGCCGAGTGCATGCCAAGGCCATACAAGCACCCCAAGCATCCCAAGCACCACAAGGGCCCAGAGTTGGTGCAAGATGAGATAGATCGAGGCCCAGCGCCCAGCGCCCAAAAATGTGCTTTGCATCCACATACACAGCTGGGTATGTTGTTGGTTGGGCTGAGCCTCGGAAGTCCGTGATGCAGAAGCTGAACGGGACGGTGACGGATCACGACGACTTGTGGGGCTCCAGCACAAGCGAGAAACATCCATCCAGCTGCCATCCTGTGGGATCAACTCTGGTGGTAAACAAGCAGCCTCTTGTTGGTCCCAAGAGATCTAAAAGAAGATACCCAGCAGCTGATGCGTGCCGCCCTGATGTCTATCTATATCTCCGTGCAGCTCCCTGACAGATGACGGTCGATAATAGAGAAATCGGAGATTCGCACCGGCAAGAACGGAGGGTACACCGGTACATTGCAAATACAAACGAACACCCACTCCCATAACACCTCAAACTTACCTACACCTACTACCTACACCTACCACCTACACCAACCACCTATACCCACTGCCTATACCTACTACCTACACCTACCACCTACACCAACCACCTATACCCACTGCCTATACCTACTACCTACTGCCTACTGCATACTGCCTACTGCCTACGCCTGCTGCCTGCTGCCTACGCCTACTACGGTATAGAGTGATGTACCGGTGTGCCCTCCGTTTTTGCCGGTGCGAATATCCGATTTCAAAATAAATGGCAACACCACGGCCACGGCAAAAAACGTGCCCCAGCACGACATCGCTAGTCTGCGCCTGTACACGGTAGCACTGCGGCTCAACCTCGTGGAGCCGGGCACAGGAAGTGCTGGACCATTCAGAGTCAGGGCTATACTACTGGGCATCCTGGAAGGCTCTGGATATCGGCACAAGCGTCCATGTCGTCCAGGCTGAATACACTTTCGTCGTACGTGTACCTCCAGCGCCCCCGGATCCCCGGCTCCAGCGTTGAGACCCGCCCTGGGTCCGTATGTACCACAACTAGACTGACCGACTGACAAGGGCCCTTGTTCTGCCATCCGAAGGTCCAGAGCTCTGGAGTCTGGACGGGACATAGTTCCACACCCACGACAAAAATCTGATCGAATTCATGACTGCATGGTGAGACTCTCCCGGCCTGCCCAGGCTTTCCCTCGCGCGCACGAGTCGTTACTCTCTGTCTTTTTTCCCCGCGGCCCCGCAATGCGGCCAGAGGCGATCGACGGACTGCACAACGTCACAAAACGGAGCCAGGCGACCTGGCGACCCACCAGGACACCGCCCCTGCCTCGCACTCAGGCCGAACGCCCGATTGTCTGATTGTGTTCTTCGTCTGCTTGACAGTTGGGCCCGGTCTAAGCCTCTCGGCGCAGACTTGGCGTGCTGGGCAGACGTATCTGATTGATCGAGGGGCGAGCCGAGCCCTTTTGTGTGCTTCTCGCCAAGTGATTAAACACAGTACGCAAGCCCGGGAATTGGACTTTGGAAGCTTGTCAGGCTTGTGTTGAGATGAGCATGCGCAGGCTGGCACGGCCGCAGGTCTTGCGAGCGGACTGCCCGAGCGGCCCCACGAGCGGCCCATGAATCCCTCTTAACCACAGCTTCGCTTTCGGAAGAATTTGAGAGGCGTGTGCAGATGCTAGCACATACGTAGGTAGTGATTGGACCGGCCGTTGTGCCCCCGGCAGTCGCACGGGAGAGTGGTGAACCGCGCGTGGGGGTTCTGCGATGTGCAACACGGCTGACGAGACGCTCGTTGTTGGTCCGCGCCCCTTCAGCTTGCTGCTGCATTGCCGCTTAGGGATGCATGCAGCGTCAGCTCAACATCTAGTTGGACCCAAGTAATAGGCACAATGATTGGTCAACGCTACTGACAGCCGATCATGAGATATGTACGGCGCATTGGATTGCTGGCCTTCTGCGCGGGGATGCTAGTCTAGGTTTCCGGATCGTCTATTTCTTTTTCTGAAGAGCCGCTGCACACGGGTCTCGCATGCTTCAGTTGCGATTGTCTGGGCACCTAGCTGGGTTGATCAAAGCCAGCATCCTGGGGCATTGCTGGTCGCGCCAGGGAGCGCATGAATGTCGTCCTCAAGATGTCTCTCTACTGATGCATACACAAATATTGGCCGAGGAGGGTGGGGGGAAATGGATTAGCTCGGTTGCGTGCATGCAAGAATGATGGCTGGATAAGTTTTGCAGCCTCAATTCATGCCTTCTCCTAAGGAATGCTCGAATTGCGAGGAAGAATTGTTCGAATGGCGCAGTCCAAGCCGTAGAGCTCCAGGTTGAGATGCTGTCAATTTGTTTGCGCCTTGACCGCGGCGGCGTGAATACGTGAGCGATGAACCCAGACCCCTGCCTTCTCTGCTTGTCGCTACCGCCCCCCTCTTATCTAATCGCCCATGCAAGTCGCGTTGACGGCAGGGGCGACGCGCTTGCCCATTCCCAGCGTGCTGCGATCCAAACTCTAAACCGGCCGTGACAGGACCGAGCGACCAACTCAGGAGGCCCAGCAGGAGCAAAGAATGCTGCAACACGACTTCCCCACCTGAGTCACTTCGCCAGTTCATCTGCACCGGCGCTGCATGACTGCAGGCGTGTCTGGCCTCTCCCCCCTTCCATCTCTGAGTCGACTGAGGACTAGGACCTGGGCTGGGACTGCTTTCGTCCGTGTCTGTTCACAGGCATATGCTGTTAACCAACTCCATCGACCACCGCCCACCATGAGCATGTTCAAGCGTGCGAATGCCACATACGCGGCCCAGAACAAGGCCCCACAGCCTTCGAAGCCTCTGGCCAAGCAGCTATTCCCATCGAGCAGCCCAAGCCCCAGGCGCGATACCAGCATCAAAGACCAGTTCCAGAAGAATGGCTCCTCCAAGTTCAGCCAGTCCTCCAAGCCCTCCGGGCCTCTCGAACCTCGGACATCCAATTCCTCGCAGCCGATGAATCCTCCTCCGCACGTCAACCGCACGGTCAATAGCAAGCCGTTTGCCTCGCTGTACAACAGCCAGAACTCGTTTGAGGACGGCCCCGATGTCATAGATTTGACCGAGAACAACGTCCAAGCCCCGGCGAAGGGAAAGTTTGTCGAAGAAACTGATTACTTCGACGACGACGACTTCAGCGATGAGGTCGATCTGGATTACGAATGCCCTTCTGCCCTCCCACCCCTAAAACCGGCGACCACATCTGCCAAGAAAGCTGCCGACGCGCCTCCCACCGATGATACCAGCGTGCTATCCTGGTCTCAATCCTCACCCACTCACTTCCAGCCCGCCCAGTCCGTCTCCCAATCGACTGATTCCCAAAGGACTGCCAAACGAGCTTTCACTGAAGACGTCGATGTACCATCCTCAAAGCCAATTGCGAAGAAGCGGACTCTGCCACCGACGTACTTTCCTAGGGAGGACACTGCTGCAAAACCATCTTCCGCGTATAGCACCTCAACTCCAGCTGCGAAACCTCAAGCAAAGCCGAAGGAGTCGCGGACGTGGGACCTCACTCCTGGTGCCATCAAGGAGCAGCAGAAATTATTGAAGAACAAATCCAAGAAGTCAGGTGTACCGGGCGCCGAGGCATCCGCGGAAGATGTGCAGCAAGCTATCAAATCATACACTGTCAAGCAATCGGCAATCTCTCTGAGCAGCGAACAGGAGCACGTCAAGAAGCTCGTGTGCGAGAAGGGACAAAGTGTCTTTTTCACCGGTCCTGCAGGAACCGGAAAATCCGTGCTGATGCGGGCTATCATTCAGGACCTCAAGAAGAAGTACGCAAAGGATCCAGAGCGTCTCGCCGTTACTGCCTCGACGGGCCTGGCGGCTTGCAACATTGGGGGCATGACTCTGCACAGTTTTGCGGGAATTGGCCTGGGCAAGGATGACGCGCAAACGCTTGTCAAGAAGATTCGGCGTAACGGCAAAGCCAAGAACCGCTGGATGAGGACGAGGGTCTTGATTGTCGACGAGATCTCAATGGTGGACGGGGATCTTTTTGACAAGCTGTCACAGGTGGGGAGGATCATCCGCAACAATGGTCGGCCATGGGGCGGCATCCAACTCGTCATCACAGGAGACTTCTTCCAATTGCCTCCCGTTCCGGATAGCCACAGCAGGGACACCAAGTTCGCCTTCGAGGCGGCCACTTGGAACACCTCGATTGATCACACGATTGGGCTCACTGAGGTTTTCCGTCAAAAGGATCCAGGTAGGCCTCTTCCGACGGTCATACCAGCAGAAAAAGATTACTAACATCGAACAGTCTTCGCTCAGATGCTGAATGAGATGCGTCTCGGTCACATTAGTGAACAGACTGTTGAGACCTTCAAAAAGATGTCTAGACCGATCCATTTCAATGACGGTCTGGAGGTCACCGAGCTGTCAGCTGCCGCCCCCCCTTTTATCCCTCATTAAATAATCTAATGCTGATAATATTCTAGGTTCCCAACGAGGCAAGAGGTTGAAAACTCCAACCAGAGAAGACTAAGAGAGCTTCCCGGTGAGATCCACAGATACGAGGCATTGGACGCTGGAGACCCCAACATTCGCGACAAGTTGTTGGGAAATATGATGGCTCCTAAGGTACTAGAGCTCAAGAAGGGAGCTCAAGTGATGTTGATCAAGAACCTGGACGAGACTCTTGTGAACGGCTCCTTAGGCACTGTCATTGGATTCTCGACGGAAAGTGCGTTCGAGATCTCGGGCGGCATGTTTGATGAGGAGCAGGAGAATGGAGATGACGTGGACCCGAAGGTCAAGAAGAGGCTCGCTGCATTCAGTCGACAGTTGTCTGATAACGCCGGACCTGACAAGAAGAAGTTCCCTCTGGTGCAGTTCCATGCTGTTGACGGAACAGCAAGGATCATGCTTTGCTGCTCGGAGCCTTGGAAGGTGGAGACACCAACTGGCGAGGTGCAAGCGTCACGGGAGCAGCTGCCCCTTATACTGGCCTGGGCCCTTTCGATCCACAAGGCCCAGGGCCAGACCCTTGCGAGGGTCAAGGTCGACTTGGGTAAGGTGTTTGAGAAGGGCCAAGCGTACGTTGCTCTCAGTCGAGCGGTTACACAGGACGGGCTGCAAGTCCTTCGCTTCGACAGGAGAAAGGTTATGGCGCATCCTCGTGTCGTGTCGTTCTACCAAAAGCTGTACAGCGCGGAGTCGGCCCTCAAGAAGAAAACCGGCTCTTCCATCGCAAACTTCGCTTACAAGACAGCAAAGCCGGCCAAGCTCACGAGCATGGCTGATGAGAATGATGAGGAAGAGGCGATGGCATCATACGGATTTTAGACTTGAGTGGAAATCGTGCATGAAGAGCGAGAAAAATAATATCCTTAGCACCGGTGTGTTCAGGACACGATTTGTGAGGACGTCTTGAAGTGGCGCCCAGGGAAGCCAAGAGGCACAGGTGTGTACCTAAATATTTATCGGTAGGAACTCAGATGCCACTCTTTGGCCCCATTCATCTTTGGTACCTCGGTATCCCGGAATGTCTCAGGCCATATGGTTAAAAATTGCAAAAGCTTCTCAATTGCATGCCACCTAGATGTTTACGCTGGAACAGTTTACGAGCAAGAATACTTAGTTAGCTCATGGCCATCTCGGCGTAAGAGCTGAGAGAAGCCGAGGTCGCGGAGGAGCTCAACTGACTGGGGAACTGCTTGCAGCAGCAGTCGTCCGATAGAGAAACCCCATTATTCTAGCCAATGCGCCCGCAATGAACGTGCATATTGTGGCAAATGAGATACATGGCAAACAGCAACTGTAAAGCTAGGGCAATGTGCGTTTCATGTAGGACAGCTCTGCCGGTCTGTGAACATCTGAGAAGCAGGAGAGGCTTTCCGATTCCAGTCTGGCTTGTAAATTGAGGTTATTTGCTTGCTCTTGTGCTGCAAATTTTCTCGGCAGACACAAGATACTAAAGAGCTGTCACATGCAGGCCGGTTGAAACATGAGCATTTGGAAGGTTGAGTAGGGCGCAAGTGTTAGACAGTCTGGTAGGTCATCAAGGTCCTCCACTATTACCAGGTAGTGCAGTTATTGGGGGCCGACGCGTACAGAGGAAACAGAGGAAGCTCTTGGTGGGTCCCGCTTTTATCGATAACGAAAAGTGTAGAGGGAGGTGCCCAAGCTCTCGGTCCGTCGCGCGACGTCCTCTTGCCGTATCCCACAAACCGCTGCAGACGGCAATCATCCCCTTACCCCCGGCCAAACTTCTACATCGGCTTCGAGAACGTTCGGACAGACCAGGCACTTCGACTGCGTCTCTCCTCGCCTCCGAAGGTCCTTGTCATCCCCTCCTGCGCAACCCCACGTGCCTCATAAGTACGACATCCAGTGCCAGGCAGTCGCAATCGACCCACGGTATCGAAACAACATGGAGAACCCTCAGGCTTGGGCGGGCTGGTCAGTCCTTGTAAGGCTCAAGAACCCGCCTATCAGCCTGACAGGAAAGATTGAACGGCTCGTCCCCGGCGAGAATGTCACCTTGGTCAATGTATGGATCGAGAACAAGGACTGGCGCGGGCGGATCGTGATTGCCTCTAGTGATATCGCAGACCTCCAAATACAGGATGAATCCGGCCCTCAGCAGCCCTACCAACAGCCGACCCCCCCAGCCGCGCCTCTTGCGCAGGTTCAGCAGCATCCCGCGGCCTCTGGATACCAGAGCATGGGTTCCCCTACTACACCCACCGCGCCAGCCCACTACGCTTCCGTGTACCAGGGACACAATCAGCTTCACCATCAGCAGCCGCCGCCGCCGCCGCCAAATCAGCAGGATGCACCCTTCGCGCCAGCATTGCAAGGGCTGTTTCAGGCAGCTGCTCAAGAGAACGCCCCTGCAGCGCCGCAGCCAGCCAAGCCGGCATTTGTCGACCCTGCGATTCTCTCGATGGGAAAGCCTCCTGTAAGAGCGTCATCAGGGGCTGCGAGCCAGGCGCCTCTAGTCAACGCCTCACCGCAAACGACGCAACCTTTATCGGCTTTATCCAACCGTCCAATCTCGAACAACAAGGCACAGCGTTCGCCAATCCCGAAAGTCACGTTTGGAGAGACATCCAGGGAGCAGACCCCTAAAGGAAGCCTTGTTGAATCTATGGAAGGCTTGAACGTTCGAGCTGAACTGGCTGATACCGACGCCGTTGTGGCCGAGGATGAGGTTGCAGCTGAATTGCAGGAAAATCAAGCCGGCGCGTCCAAGAAAAATCGGAAGCGGAACCGAAAGAAGAACGGCCAAGAAGGTCCTGTGGAAGAAGCAACCCCCTCAAAAGGAGCGCGCCAAGGGAAGAAGGGTAAGGGCTGGCGAGAGACTCCAATGTTGGAAGATACAGCCTCTTTCCAACCATACAAAGCATTGCGCCGGACCAAGGGAAACGCCAACGACAATGGTTGGGCTTCTGAAGACGTTACGGACGTACAAGAGATGCCCGAGTTCGATTTTGAAGGAAGTTTGAAAAAGTTCGACAAACGTACATTATTCTCCGAGATGCGCGAAAAGGACCAAATTGAGGATGCCGCACGCCTGGTCTCCCACAATCGTCGGCCAAAGCCAGGCACAGCTGGAGGCAAGAACTTGCACCCCACTGAGAACGTGCTGGACATGCCTTCCCCGTCCACAAAGCCAGATAAAGCCCCTCCAGATGATTTCTGGAAGAGCGAGGCCGATGACGGTATGCGCAATGGCAGCGAGCGGTTGAGCGGGAGAGAACTTGGAAGTAGGCAGGGCTCTCGCAAGGGCGAAGGCAAAAACTCCAGCCGGAGGTCGCAATCTAGAAAGGCCAGTGCTACCACCGTCGGTCAGGTACCAAGTCGGGTTAACTCTGGCGTAAGTGTCCGCGATGCTGCCAAAGGCCGGCGCAAGGCCAAAAATGCTGATCCGCAACAGCTGCCGACAGCTGCCTCTACCGCTGGGTTTTATGCTGCTCAAAGCGACCGCCGCGTTGAGGTCCTGTCTCCGCTGCAGATGCTCAACCTCGAGAACATAGCACAGAACGACCTGGGCCTGACGGAGGATATGATGACAGAGAACGCTGGCCGTGGAATTGCAGAAGTCGGCCTTCACACACTGACAGACCCAGCCCTCAAAGTACGGCTTGCAGCTGCGGAAGGCGACCCGTCCTCGGTCTCGCCGACTGTTGTCATTCTGGCAGGCAACAACAAATCTGGCTACCGCTCGATTGCCGCAGGCCGTCATCTGCGGTGCAAGGGAATTAATGTCATCTTGTGCGTGGTCGGCATAGAAAGAGGAGAGCGGGACCTGTCGGTGGACATGACCAGACAACTACGGCTTTTCAAGAACTTCGGCGGCAAGGTGTGCAGCAAAAGCGAGCTCTTTGAGCACGTGAGGCAAGCGTCGATACCAGTCATCTCGATGGATGCACCAAGGAGCGTACGCCCCCAAGCCCCGCCCATGGCTGTGACCCTGATCATCGATGCGCTCCTTGGCCACGTGACACCGTTCGAAGACCTGCGCGCATCAGAGCAAGCCACGGTTTATGAGCTCATCGAGTGGACAAACCGGAACGAGGCGTTCGTGCTTGCCGTCGACGTGCCGACCGGGATCGACCACACGACCGGCGAGCCCACTGTACAGGACGGCCACAGTCTGTACATACGGCCACGGTATGTCGTCTCCGTTGGCGCGCCCAAGAAGGGCCTACTGGAGGCGATCTCGTACGGGGACGCTGATGACAGCGAGACCGTCACGGGCGTCGTCACGGACGATTCTGTGCTCGACTGGAGCCTATTCCTGGTCGACATCGGCCTCGGGGCTGCCGTGTGGAAGAGGGCGGGGACCAAGATCAGACGGGGCATCGACTTTGGCAACAAGTGGGCGCTGCAGATCAAGTACCGATCGACAGAGCTGGACCAAGGTGAAGAGTAATGGCCGTTTGTCGTGGAGGGGGTTCACAGTCGTCGCATACCGCTTTTACCTGCATACAGACGGAGTACGGGGGGCTTGAGGGGGGTGTCTTCAAGAATTCAGCGTGTGCATATAGCGTCTTCAATTTAAGAACAATGAAAAATACCCGAGAACAGCTGTGTCTGGCGTTTTGCTATCATGACTTTGAGAGTGAGATCAGGGAAGGGGTTGAGGTTCACAGGTCAGCAGGGAGACCAAGTCCCGTCTGCTATGAAACGGATCTTTGCTTGAGTAGCACTTCAGAGCGCCCAAGACTTTCTGTAAGCGACCAAAGCATTGTATTAATCCTCCGGAGACCTTTCCATCACAGGCATCGAAGCTGAAAGACTTAGGGTCGCACAGGTACGGGGACCGCGACGAGTGTTCTCATGGTCTGGTCCGCATCACACCGCGGAGTAGGCCAGCCAGCGGGACACAGAGCATCGACTTGCGCATGATTTTGGATCAGCTGGGCGCTCATGACGCCGAGTCCATGATAGCCCTTAGCCTCTGCTTCTCCTCTGGCCCTCCGAAGATGACCTCGATGCCCTTCCTCGCCAAGGCGCGTATCTCGGGCTCTGACAGGCCAAAGTGCTCAGCGACCAGCCTGTACTCGTTCGACAGCGGACTGCCAAAGACTCCCACGTCGTCGGTCTATGATCCCCATTGTCAGCATGCCTTCCAAAGAACCCCTCTGAAATGAATGGGAAGAGAGGAAAGAGCCAGCCAACTCACACAGAGCACTACCGTGCACTCCTCGACCTTCCCTGTTGAGATTTTCCCGTCAGCCTCGCACGAACGAAATTAAGGCGCTGGGGGTCAGTCCCATATATATGCCAAAAAACACAACAGGAAACTCACACCACTCCCCAAAATGATGCCCCTGAAAACCACCACTAATCATGCCGGCTTGGACGTTACAGCTCAGGCATAGCTCCAGTCCCAGGCCACCGGGGTACGCCGCGACCTCGCGCTTGACGGCGTCGCTGAGGTGGATGACGTGCCCGAGGCGGCGCGGCCCCCACTCGCGCAGCATCATCAGCAGCTCCGCGTCGGACCCGCTCGCCTCGGCCTCGGCGAAGTGCAGCGTCACGCCCAGCTCCGGGGCATCGCGGGCGTGAACCGCCTCGAACGCCGGCTGCAGCGCCTCGACGCCGCCCCGGAGAGGGTCCCCGCACAGGTCCACGCCCACGACGCCCTGGGGCTGGAGGCGCTGGGCCAGGGATACCACCTCTGCTGCCTCGGCTGGGGTGTTGCGGCGGTCGACGGAGAGGATCAGGCGGGTGTGCAGCTGGTTCGTGGCGGATGCTGCGTCTTGCGATGACTCGTACTCGCGGATGACGGCGAGGATGGCCTCGACGTAGCCCTGCTTCGAGAGGCCGGACTTCGGCAGCGCGCGTGGCGTGGTCCGCAGCTCGAGGTAGACGACGCCGTCCGCGGCGAAGTCGCGGAGCACGGAGAGGGTTGTGTGCCTCAGCGCGGCGAGGTCGTTGACGAGGTGGTAGATGTACGAGGAGAACAGGGGGAAGAACCTTTTTCATGTAAGTATGAATCAGAGCTGTGGTGTTGGATAGTAGTCACCGCCTGTGATGAACCTACGTCTTGAGGTTGTAGTCGTGCTTGCCGTCGGGCATCTCGACGAGGGGATCCGCGAGGTCAGTCTCGCCGGCTTCCTTTTTCATGAGCCATACTTCGTGGAGGCATTGCCTGCTGATGCTTCCGCTTAGGTGAGCGTGGAGCTAGACGAATATAATTTCGTTGTAAGTCAGCAACCCGAGGGAAGAAGTATGAGAAGTGGACGCAGTGGGTTCTAAACTCCCAGATATATTTCGACAGGCCCTCTATAAGACATCGTCTCGTCCAGGTACGTGGTGTCGTCCTTACCTCTATTTTGGGCAGGGCTATGAAGTCCATCGTGACCTATTGTGCTGTTGCTGACAATATGATCATATGTCTAAGTTATCCCAGCACCACAAAAGTGAATAGCCTATATGTGTATATGACATACACTCACACACAAAGGAAATGAAAGTAGATTGAAGCATACGCCCAGGTGAGAATTGGTTTTGACTAACAAGGCAAGAGGCTCGGGAATGTGAGAAGGGCGGAGACGGCCTGCCTAGAAACCTTGTGAGACGCATGAAATTCATGAATGATTCTACATGATCCAGACCTTGTAGTCGGAGACCTTGTAGTCGGTGCTAAAATCCCAACTTGTTGCCGGTCAACTCCCCCATTTCTGTGATAGTGTCGAATAGAGTTGACGTTGTGGAGACCCCCTCGACCTCAGGGATCACCTAGGCACTTTGAGCCTGGTGGGCGATAAGATAAGCACAGCTCACAAGAGCAGGGGGTCTGGTCGCAGCGGGCTGCTCACCAGGTGCAGGTATCTGCGTACCGGCCTTACGACGTAGCTCCTTCAGAGAGGTAATCAACACCACCACCTTCGCTTGCCCAAATTCAGCAACAGCTTCCTGCCCGCGAAAACGCGTAGACCACGATACGCCCCGTTCAATTGCAATCCCTCGACTTTGCAGCTCAGCCGATTACCCATCCACGCCGACAGCAACAGCCAGAAACCCTTACAGAACAGTACGACAGCCCTGTCATTCCTGACCACCGGGAAGCAGCCTGATCCAGAGTGCATTTCCGGCCACGAAAGGACGAACAACGAGCCCCAATCTCCAGCACAGGAAGACAGTCAACGCCAAGATGTCTTTCGAAGCCGTGATGCCGCCCTACAACGCGGGCGACCCGACCGCCACCTTCCTCAGCGCCTCGTGCCTGGACTTCCTCCTGATCGAGCTGGTCCCCATGGCCTACAGGGTGACCAACGAGCTGGAGGCGTCAGCATCGGCGCAGGGCACATCAGCAACAGCAGCAGCAGACAAGGACGTGCCCTCGGCGGCGGGGGCCCCGCGCGCTGCCATGGACGAGGAGGAGGAGAGGGATGCCGTCTTCTACCGGCTCGAGACCCTGGGCTACCGGGTGGGGCAGGGGCTCGTGGAGCGGTACGTTTATGCGATGTGATGTGATATTTTGTGCTGGTGTTGTTGGTGGTGGTAGCAGCTCGCATTATCCTCACCCCTCCCTTAACAACAACACACGTCCCGATATCATCCGCCGGAAAAGTGGGAACATGAGCTGACATCCCAATTATTTTCCCCCGGGTTGCAGCTTCTCGAGGGACCGCCCGCGCTTCAACGACACCCTCGATGTGATCAAGTTCCTCTGCAAGGACCTCTGGATGCTCGTCTTCCGCAAGCAGATCGACAACCTGAAGACGAACCATCGGGTACGTTGGGTGGCTTCCCCTGAGCAAAGTTACATGTTACTCTTTTTGCTCTTGACGCAAGACGACTGCTGACCATGATGTATCTAGGGAGTCTACGTTTTGACAGACAATGCCTTCCGGCCGTTCTCGAGGATGAGCACGGAGGCCGGAGGAGGGGCGGTCCAACGAGCGGAGCCGGTGTGTACCACATACCTACAACCCTTAGGCCTCACTCTATTCAAGGACACTACTAATACGGAATTGACAGTTCCTCTGGTTTCCTTGCGGCGTCGTCAGAGGCGCGTTGGCGGCAATGGGCGTCAACGCAACAGTACAAGCTGAGACGAGCGAACTGCCCGGTGCAGTGTTTCAGATCAAGACTGTTCCAGCGAAATGAACAGTATCCCGCGGTTTCTCGGTGTGCTTTGCACCAGCCCTCGTATTGCTACCATCATATGCGAAAACGGCACAGATTTACAGCGGTCATGCATCCACACTGCGTGAAGGGGATATGTGGTTTGTTTGACGGCGTTTATTAATGATCGGGCCCGTCTATACCCTTTCTCTGATTCACATGGAGATCATTCGAAAGCAATTGGCTCCATGTCCGCGTCAGCGCGAAAGGTCGCTGATCTCGTTTATCCGAACCACACATGTCAGGCCGTAACGGCGTGACTACCCAGAAGCATTTTTTCGACCACTTTGCCAACACACTCACAACCTAAGAGAAGGGACAACAGATCAGCGACTAACTCTTGACTGATTTCATTCGCCAAATCTCGCAAGATTCACTCTGCCTAGTCGCATGGGCTGGCCGCGGTGGTTTGTTTGCATTGTCAAAAGATGGAAGAAAATGAAGAAGGTCCAATAAAAGACGGCGGAGAATCAGAGGTGGAAGGGGAAATCACTTTTGAGGCGAAGCGTTGGCGAAGGCGACGCCCTTGTCGATGTTGCCCTTCAGGCCCTCGATGGCCTTGGCCAGGAGTTGCTTCTCCTTCTCGGTAATGTTACCCAAGGGGTTGATGGCCTTCTCGGCTCCGTTGGGCTGGGATGGGTCAGCTAGTGTGTCAACATTATTGAGGGTTCGGAAGCACTCACGCCAAGCTCGATGGGCACAGAGAAGAAGTCGGTGCCAGTCTGCTGTGCGATCTCCTTACCGCCAGGCACGCCTGGGAGGTAGACGTAAGATGGCTCGATGAGACCCTTGGCGCCCTTCATGGCCTTGAGCAGCTTCTCGGCGAATCTTACTGGTTGTCAGAACGAATTTCATCGGTTGCGCGAGACTTCAACCTACCGGTAGCCAGCGTAGGCCATGGAGAGAGTGGCCGAACCAGCACCATCCTTGGCCTTGACGACCTCATCACCACCGAACTGGACGCGGTTGACGAGAGCGTCATACTTGTCGTCGGGAATGGTGACGCTGGGCGTGACCTGGCTGAAAAGAGGCAGAATGGTCTCGCCGGAGTGACCGCCAACAACGGGAACGGTGAGCTCCTGTGGGTTGGACTTGCCGGCAATCTCGGCGACAAATGTCTCGGCACGCACAATGTCGAGGGTGGTAACACCAAACAGGCGCTGAGGGTTGAAGACACCCTTGGCCTTCAGGACCTCGGCAGAGATTGGCACGGTGGAGTTGACTGGGTTGGAAATGACGAGGATGAAAGCCTTTGGGGCGACCTCGGCGGCGACCTCGATGAGACCCTTGACGATGCCGGCGTTGATGTTGAAGAGGTCGTCACGGCTCATGCCAGGCTTGCCTGTTGCTAGCTGTAAGCTTCACGGGCCTCCAAATCACAGCATTGGTGTTTGCAGCACGTACGAGGAATACCAGCAGGGATGACAATGATGTCGGCATCCTTCAGGGCAGCCTTTGCCTGGCTGGTGTCGGTGTCCCGAGGGCCACCAGCGGGGACGAAGCCACCAACTTTCTGTTACATGACAGCTCAGCAAAGGTGTTTTGTGACATGAGGGGTTTGTTGGAGGAGGACGCACAGCGTTGGAGGAGATGTGGGAGAGGTCAGCGGCAACGCCGGGTGTGTTGACGACATCGTAGAGGGCGAGCTCGTCCACCAGGGGGGAGAGCTTCAGGAGCAGGGACAGAGGCTAGCAAGAGGAGGCGGTCAGCAGGAGCTCCTATCAAACGGTTCAGATTCTTCTCTCGCCCGGCCACTGACCTGTCCAATACCGCCAGAGGCACCAGCGACCACTATTTTCGATGATACAATGTCAGCCGAAACAGACTCCAGCGCCTTCGTGTTTGTGATTGTGTGGTGGCGTACCGGCCTTGACCATCTTGACCTAGTTGAGCTTGTGAGGGTGGGTAGGTTGGGTGAGGGGTCCGATTTCACGGCGAAAAGAGCTCTGGTGGGGTATCGCTGATAGAGGCGTTGGCCAGTGACAAGGCTTCTTGCTATTGATGTTGACTTGCAACAGAGTTCTTGTGGTGTTTTGTCGGATGGAAAGTGAAGAGTACTTGAAGGTATCACAAGAGAAGAGCGAGAGAGAAGAATGTTGAGGGGTACGAACAGAGAGGGGTTGTTGAGGTTATGATGGCAGCTCCCGCGCCTGTTACACCTTGGCTCTGTTTCCCGGTGCAGGCAGTGCTCGGCGAAGGAGGTCGTGTCAGGGGGGAGAGCTCCAGATTCGGGGTGGGCTTTGGGGTAAGATGGCGGGGTACGCAAGGGCTGCAGGTGCTAAGAATGGAAATTGAGCAGTCCCCGTCTCGCTGACACGGTCGAGTCTCAACCTGCGGGAACGGGGTCGCACAGGACCAGCTGGGCAGAGTTTCAACAGAGCTCCCACTCCATAATTCAAGTCTGTCCGGACACCGAAAGAAAGCCCGCAAAAGTATTGGCATTCCTGATCTGGTAGCTTGCTATCTTCACGATGTTTCTGAGTCTCAGGCGTGGAGGGTCCAGCTTCAACATGGAGCTTTGCATGACGCTCCGATACCTCCTCCCATGTGAAAATATGAGTACAGTACATACACATGTGCTGAATGAAGCCACCTTTACTACCAAGCCTAGAGTGTGGTAATTTGTTTAGTTTTCCAAGGCATGGTTACCTAATGGTAGCCGTCCCGAGGCTCAGGTTCGGCTACAGTATCGATCTTCGGGCATATTCGGTATCTCTTACTCTACCACATACGCATGTTGCGCAATTTGATTGCAATGGTGTCAGACGTGAGGTATTTCAGGACATGAAGCATGTCAGTATTTAAACCATGTGCGGCATTTCCATGTGGGTCAGATGGCTATGCTAGAGGCTGGAACACGCAGGCCTGTGAAGCACATGAGAGTCTCGAACGCTCTTCGGGACGATAAGCACATCGCTGCCTGTCTGAATACCGCGCATGGTCGGGCTTTTGTCTTGTCACTTTATTTCGATACGGAGCCCTGGGCCCTTTTCTGAGGAGCAGTGCTCCGGCCATCCCAATTTCGCAGTCCTGACCAGACCACATCGGTCCCGGAGACCAGACCTTGTGGATTTCACATCATTCGCATTGACCATTCAACCATTGACTCCTTGTAATGATATCAATATGCCGCATAACCCCGCCAGACCATACCATTAGGGCTCTTTCTTTCGAGTACCCCCAAGTAGCCCTCAATTCAGATACGATGCCATGGCCACGTCAAAACGTTGTTCGGGCCCGTTGGCAACCAACAGTCCAGCATGTCTTTCCCAATACTACTCGAGAGGAATTTACTCCTGAGCAGCCTTCTTGGCGGCGTTGCCACGCAGCTTCCTCTCGGGCTCGGGCTTGACAGGGCGCTGGGATCGGCGGATGGCGGAGGCACGGGCAATGGCGGCTTCACGGAGGTCGGGGCGGTATCCGGACTTGGCGGTGGAAGAAGCAATGTTCTTGAAGGTCCTGCGTAGAAGAGTATTGCATTAGCTGGAGAGTCCCGATACTAGTGCTAGATCTTGGGAGAAAGCCCTTGAGCCTCGATATTCGTAGACGTACTTGCGGTTGTGGGAGCCGAAGGTGCGCTTGTGGGCGTTCTTCGCGGGCTGGCGGGTGGCCTTGGTCTTGGAGACGACGTGGACGCCCTTGTCACCCTCGGCAGAGATACCGACGGCCTTCTCGTTCACATATCCGGCGTGCTGTGGACCAATTGATCAGTCTCCATCGTCAGGTGAGTTTTTGCCCAGGGCCCTGGGGCACCGCCGGGATCCCGATCAGGCGGTTCGTACCTTGCGGGAGTTCTTGTTGGCCAGGTTGAGAGGGTCGCGGGAGAACTGGACACCACCTCCTGTGTTGCGCTTGACCAGGTAGGAGTTGGTGTTGCCTATTATGACACAATGTTAGGCCGCGCTCGAATTGTGCCCCTGCCTGAGCATTTCTCTCTGCCAGACTGGCTCGGTGACACGTACGGGTGATCTCCCAGACCAGATCGGGGGAAACGTTAGGAAGAGACATCTTGAGGGTGATGTGTTGAGAATCGGTGAGGTCGTAGAGGAAATGGGCGTCAAAAGGCGGTTGGCTGAGCTCGTTGTCGTCGACACTGCGTTGGACGTGCTGGTGATATTTTGCTAGGGTAGGGAGAGAGATTCTTTCTGTGGGAGCCGCTTACGTAAGTTTCAGGGTTATGTGCTGGAAACAGACCACCTTTGACAACCACCCTCCCTCCCCCCTTTGGGACACAACCCTTGGCACTTGGCGCCGAGGGGATTGCCGGGATTGCCAAAAGTCCAATTTAGCGGCCGCGTCTGATACGCGATAGTTGGTTGGTTGCGTCAGCCTCGGGGCGCTGGAACTTTGCGACTGAGACTCTGTAACCAACCATCTCCTCCTTCGTTCCTGCGCCATCGCGTCCACATCATGCGCATTTCGGAGGCTTCGCTCTCCTGACATGGAAATGAAACCCGCGGCACAGCGTCTCTAGCTTACAGCAATCATAATCACCTCTCTTTTGTTCATTTCAATCAAACCAACCGACTCGCAACTTCGACCGGTCGCCTCCATCACCCGATCGATCCGAACTTCACTCGGGGAGCCGAACCCAACTTCCCGCATAATCTGAACCCACGCAGGCGATCCCACATCCGAAGGGCATCGCAGGACCATCTCCGCAGCCATGGCCTACATTCTCTACTCCACCGTGTTCCTCTTCCTCGTCTCGATAACCGCCCTGTACCTCACGCGGGACCGGTGGGCGCACCTCGTCTCTGAGATCCGCCTCCCTGGCGGCGGGTACCTCTACGACCGGCTGCCGAGTTCTTTCACCGGCGACATCGAGGCCGGCTTGTCTTCCACGACATTCGATCTCACCGGGAACGTGGCGGATGGCGACGGGAGGGCGGGACTGGACGATGCGGCCAAGCAGGAGATCCTCAAGATCATGAAGAAGCGGAGGATGAAGTTCGACCAGGCCCGGAAGGTCTACATGGAGAACCGGTTCAGGGACAACGGCATCGGACCGGACGGACGGCCGAAGGACCCCAAGTTTGTCAGCTTTTCTTGAGTAGTGGCAGGGAACGGTTGATGCTTTGGACTGTAGTCAGGGAGGGCAGGCGATGGTCGCTGATCAAGCCTTCTGCTTTGCCGTATCTCCTTGTTGGTGGACAGCTTTGCGACGGCGTTTCACGGATGGGTATACCTGACTGGTTCGACTCGTGTGGGCCGCCTGGTTTTGTTTTGGTGCTTTGATTTTCAGCCCTTGGTCCCCGTTTTGGGGGTACAATAATGCACACTCAGTGCGAGGCAGACGCCGGATTTCCTATTTTATACTTTTCTTGTGTTGACAAATTCTTGTTTGACGTTCAAGCAATCAATGCGGTTGTCTTTTGTCCCTTTCAATACTGCTTGCGAAGAGGCTGAAGTGTCGTAGTTTTGTCTGCTCACCAAACGGTCTTACGGCCTCTCATCACACTTGCTCATATGACTTGCACCCTACATGTCTCTGGGCAAAAGCGGTACTACTATGTTGCTGGCCTCGACACGGTGTATGCAGTGTCTAGCATTTCATGTCCTCAAGGATACACGCAGGAATACACGCTCTCTTCTCAACCAGGCGGATAGCAAGATAATTCCGAACTTGTCTCAAAAGTCACGCATGCGAAATGCTAAGCAGCCTCTAGACCAAGGGTACGTAATTCTGCCCAGATATTCTCCAACTGAAAGCCTCCGACCTGCTTGGTCTTCTGCTCCAGATTTTGTACTTTCGGAAAGCTAGCCCAGCTTCAATAGGCCTAAGGACTCAAAGACCTGTGGCCGTAGGTGGTGTGTGCGCCCCTCGCCGGTCCGTCTCGCAGCGCCGTCATAGCTGCTTTGCCAGCCGCCTTGCCAATTGATAACCACGACTGGCAATCACTTCCGAGTCGACTACCTTGAACAGATGGGGAATTCCACAGATGAGTCTCCTCCATACTTCATGGCCTATAGGGGTTTGCGCTGGATGAGGAGTGAATAGGCATAAGTCCAGGCTGAGCACTGAGCAAAGAGCGAGAGAACAAGATCTCAGTCGGCCGTTAGCAAAGACAACGTGCAAAGTAGCTGAAGAGAAAAGAGAAAAGGTGTACTCAAAACCAATTATAGACGCTCATTTTGAGTGCTAGGCAATGATCGCTTCGCAAAGATCATCCAAGTTGTTCTTGAAGCCGGCCGGGATCAAAATTGAAATAGGAGATTCGCACCTGTAAAGACAGAGGGTACACCGGTACACTGTAAGTGCAAATAGATCCAAGGCAGAAAGAAGCTCACCCACTCACTCCCATAACACCTACCCAAGAACACTTACCTAGATACCCTCACCCAAACCAATCCCACACCCAACACCTGTACCTAACACCTACTACTTACACCCACTACCGACACCTACTACTTACACCCACTACCGACACTTACTACCTACACCCACTACCTATACTTACTACCTATACTAATTACTTATAGGTATGGATTAGCTTTGGGGGTGTAAGTTGGTCTTAAGCGTTTGAATAGGGCTAGGGTGATGTATTACTGGTGTACCCTCCTTTTGGTAGGTGCGAATCTCCGATTTCTTAAAATTTGCAAGGCTAATCTTCGTCATATTGTTATCGGCATTGTATACCTAACGCTGGGTCTTTGAGCGTTTACTACTGTATGAAGGGACCGCCTACGGCTTCAAAAGAGCACGTATACGGATTAAGAACGAAACCACCTAATCTTCGTCATATGGATTCAAATCTGATACTCAACAGCATTGTGTTTATTTTGGCTAATTCCGAAAGACCAGAAAATGCTCCGTAGCTTTTCGAAGCTACTGCATGATACCTTGAACGGGACAAGACGAGATGGAAACAGTTTGCGCTTCCAAGGTCTCATTGCAGGCTAGTCGCTAGTTGCTCAGCTTGGCCCGTCGTCATGCGAACATGGTGTCCAAGCACGCTGCATATGCGTGCCGCTAACCGGTGGCAACGGTTTTAAGCCATTCTCATCAAATGCCGTCTAAAGGCTCATTGCATGGTGGTATTTATCACAGTTGGTGGGTGACACAACATTGGCGGCTCGATGTCAATATGCAGAACAGGACAATACATAGGTATTATTCGTGGCCTGATTCTTTATTCTATTTTATGGTGACAACGGGTCATGCATAGTGCGGCAGAGATAGACCACTCAACGAAAGTCGGATTATATCTGCCATATTCATGTTATCAGTAGGCTACGATGGGATCATCATCACCAACGCCGTTGGCCCGTGGTTGGCCGAGGCGGGGGGGGGGGGGGCAAAATCCCCATGCTGTAGGCTCTGGGCAGAACTGCCGTGACACGTCGTTGCCTGACATGGGCTGTGACAACTAACTCGTATTCCATGATGCCGATGTTTTGTCGAATAGATAAGAAGCAGCAAAGACAGTGTCTTCGTAGAGGTGTGGTCCGCATCTCTTCACACTCAAATCGAATACAAACTGGTTAAGACCTAAAGAGCTCAAAATCTACCAAGCTAGTCGCCTTCACCATGGCGATCGAATTCTCCGTACCCTCTTTTACGTGGCCAACGACCAAGACTGTGATCTTTCTTGTTTCCGGATGGGTAGTGTACTTTCTCCTTTCAGCGATCTACACATGGAGCCGCCTTCGAAAAGTCCCTGGCCCCTTCTTCGCCGGCTTCTCATACTGGTGGACACTCTCCACTGTCCTTAGCGGCCGAGAACCATGGATCTACACCGATCTGGGCAGGAAATATGGCCACCTCATCAGAGTTGGCCCTCGGCTCCTTCTCACTGACGACCCAGATGTCCTGAGGAGAATGTCTGGGATACGGAGCGCCTATGACAAAGACGCTTCCTACCTGGGTGCGATCAGGCACCCAGATTACCACACCATGTTCTCAACGCTAGATGCGTCAGGGCACGATGCTATCAAAGCACAGTTGGCAAGCGCCTACGGAGGCCGCGAGACTTTGGGCATGGAACCAATCGTGGATGACATGGTCAACGCGCTCCTTCGGAACCTTCGAAATAAGACATCGGCCGGCGCCGGCCTGTCAACTATCATCAACCTTGCAACCGTAGTCAGCTATTTTACCTTGGATACTATTACTCGCATCACGTTTGGAAAGGAGATGGGATTTCTGGACACCGATACCGACGTCGGCGGTCTATTTGCCGGGAGTCGGTCGGCCCTGAAGACTTTCACGATCCCGCTCCAAACACCCTGGCTGCGCAGAATCTTCATGTCCAAGTGGTTCTTCAAGACACTTGGTCCGAAGCCGACCGACAAGAGCGGTTTTGGTGTTGTCATGGGGTGAGTGTAAAATCCTGAGAGCGCGAGGGAGACACATGAAGCTGACTCAGAGATCAAAGGGCAGCTCAGCATGCTGTCAAGGAGCGATACCAGCCCGGAGCTCCTGACGAGAAAGATATGTTGGTAAGTCGTAATCAGTGTATGCTCACCACAGCTGGTCCCCCTGTGTTAACGAACAGGGTGCTTTCAAACGGCACGGTCTTGAAGAAGGGCCCTGTCTGAGCGAAATATTATTCGCTATCACTGCCGGCTCGGACACAGCGGCATCAACCATGAGATGCACGATGCTTTATCTCATGTCGACTCCGCGCGTATATAATAAGCTGAAGTCGGTTATCTCCGAGGCCATCAGCAAAGGGACGATTTCCAGTCCAATCAAACAGGAAGAAGCAAAAGCAATCCCCTATCTGCAGGTAAGAAGACCATACGTGCTGTGGAGCATAACTTTGATAAAATCTCCGAGGTAAACAAAAGCGATGTCGAGTATGGCCCACTGATCAGTAACAGGCTATCATCTACGAGGGCCTTCGTATGCGCCCTCCCGTCCCAACAATGTTTCCCAAACTCGTGCCCCCTCAAGGCGACGAGATCGACGGAAAGTTTATCCCCGGTGGCACTGCTATAGGATGGAATTTGATGCCCATGATGCGGTCAACGCATTATTGGGGCCACGACCCGGACGTCTTCCGGCCCGAGAGGTTCTTGGATGTGGATGAGAAGGTCCGGATGTCGATGGAACGGAACGTCGATATCGCCTTTGGTTATGGTAGGTACGGCTGCGCTGGTAAGCCCTTGGCAATGATGGAACTGAACAAGATTTATTTCGAGGTAAGTTTGTCAACCAGGTCCAGCTTGTTCTCGCCCGAACTGAGAGGATGATCGCAGCTTTTTCGAAACTTCGACTTTCAGTTGGTGAACCCAATGAAGCCATGGGACTCTGAGTGTTGGTCCATTTGGACTGAGGATAATTACCTCGTTCAAGTTACAGAATCTCAGGCTGTCTGAACATCATCAGCTGTGCTGTCGTGTGCCAGGTATAATGAGGCTTACTTTCATTGCCAACTTCCTTGGCTCTCGTGGACATTATCGGATTGTGCAAGAGGCGCAGATTATTGAGAAAATCTGGATAGTGGTTTTGCGTCTGCATCTGGAATATCACCTGATTCTTCAATTCAATATTCTTTCCAGCTGCCATCAGTTATAGTCATTCGGTGCTTCCTCATTGCGGGACGACCAACAACCAGTGGCATCCCGGGAGATGGAGCATCGCATCGGATAGCGCCTTTATGAGATCCCAGTCTGCGATGGCATGCACGGAACTGTGCTTCTTTTGTGACAATGCCAGCTGACATTCTACACCGGGGTTTTCTATTCAGTTAACCAAATCAAATTCCGCTTGACATGCTGACAGTATGTTTCAGATTTGTAGTTCTGCAAAGCTGTGGCTCAAGATTTCAAGAAATATCCTCATGGACAATGTGGTTAGCGATTCAAGACGAGGGATTGACAAGACATGAATAGCTCTGTGACTGATCGGCGAGGAAGGACTTTTCATTTCTCCTAATCAAACGCTACCGGAACATGTCCCTTGTCAGTTCCCTTGACAACCACCAACTCGGGTATCGAACATTCCCCTTATTCAGTCTTCGCTTTTGGTGACAGGAACCACAGGCGCACCACATCTCAACACCGAAGAATGCATCCAGGGCCGAAACAAGTTCGTGCCTCAAATTCGTCGTCCACGTAGCCCATTGATTTGCAAATCGTGCAGTAGTAGTGATTGCTTTCCTCCCTCCTGTCTATGGTCTGAGGTCTGTAGTTGAGACAGTTGCGTGAATAGTTTTCTGGGTCCGGGCATGCTACCCAAGTCAACTCGAGTGTCGACATTCTGTCCGCCCAATGCCCGCACAGCGGAGTTTTGCAGACGCGAAAGACGAAGCACATTCTTGGAGTGTCTGGTGGAGTGCTGTCGGTGAGTAATGCTTTGTGAATTGATATCCGAAAGGATTTTGATCGTAAGCGGATATGCGTCGGCTGTGTGGATAAGAGAGCTACAATGGCAGATGAGTAGTCGTAATAAAAGCTTGATGTTGTTTTGGGATGGTTGATCGGAGGCTGAGGTCTGGGTGTCTTCGGAGGATGAGCTCTAGAGCAGCGTTTGCCCTGCTCCTTCTTCGACAACTTCTCCTTCCTCGACGACTGCTCCTTCCTCGACGACTGCTCCGTTCGTTCACCCATAGCTCCTTCTGCACCATCCCATTGAAAAGCCTCCCAGGGAGCCTTGTTTCCTGAGCTGCTTGTTTTCCATTGAGCACTGTATGCACGATGCTCATCCAGCAGATGGAGCAAACCTCAATTCCAAGGCTGCGAAGGTTGCTTGAAGCATAAGATCAGGTTCAGCAACCCAAACTTAGCCCAGGCCTCACTGGCGTGGGTCGGGGTCATCCTTGAAACCCCAGCCGTGGCATTGCGTGCAGTAGTGGTGATTGCTGTGCGTCCGCCGGTACTCTTCAACTCGGTGGTAGTTGGCGCAATTGAGTGAGTAGTTGTTCGTGTCGTTGCATATCTTGGTGAACTGTGCGTTGCGTACTCGGCGTCCAGCCCAATTGAAGCAGTCTGGATGCTTGCATAGGTATTGGTCCCATATCAGGTCGCACATTTTGGAAGATTTTGAGTTCCGTAGCTGCGTGTAATGTTTGGTCAGTGTTATGCAGAAGGGATTTGGATATAATCAGACTGTTGTGCAAAGAGGATTTGCAAAGGCAGACAAAGAGCAGTCGAGTCAGAAGCTTGACGATGCTGAAGAATTACAGTTGGAAGCTGAGCGATGCCTCTTTCTGAAGGCTTATAACTTATTCTGGTGATGTTCACCTCTTCGTGTTATTCACATTTCCAGTGAATGAGATCAGGAGGCAGGGTGACTTGCAGGTGCCCATGATTTACTTGCCCAGGAGTGTCCAGCAGGCCACTGACGAGTCACTCAGTTAATGTCAACAATTGGGTTTATTCACTGTATTGAGTGGTGCTGTAAGCCACCACTTTTCTCCGTCACTTACTACGTTTTGCAGGCAGCGAGCCCTGCATGTGTCTTCTGTCTAAGTACGCCTCCCCTGACACACTTGAAATCTCAGACCTGTTCATAGCTGACCCACAGGCCACTGTTTCGTTTGAAGATAAAAAATGTGGGCATTCGAACTCCCAGGCGACGTATCTTTCAAATTCTCTCAGCCTTGTGGCTGATTCAGATCATCCCGCAGCATCGTCAGGGCCTCGCCAGCCGCCGGATCACTTTGGCCTGTGTAAGAGTTCAACAAAGCTCTGTAGACTCTCGAGCCAGTACCTCAACGCCGGGTCCGCGTTCGAGCCCTGATTGCCTAAACAGCCTGCAAGCCCCTCGGCCCTTTACTGTTTTCGGCTTCTATTTAATTCAAGTACTTTTGAGCCTCTTCATACTCCACCTCCACAATGGCCTCGCTACCATCTAGCAAGCAGGTCGTAATGCGGTATAAAAGGATAGCACAATTCGCCGTCTTAAAGCTATCAAAGTGCTTAAGAGGATAGCCTAAAATTTATGGGAAGGACTTATTACTACAACCATATAGGACCAGCATAACACAGGTGCCCGAGTTAGCATCATTAAATATACTGTTTGGGGTGTTGCTGAGTGCCGCCATAAAACCGCCTTAAGGTGGAATGTTGTCCGGGTAGAGTGCTATGGGTTGCTTGGGGCCGGGGTCCCATATGGCCTGCTGGGAGTAGACTGGGTTGGAAAAGGTGGTGTCGTAGGAGCATGCCCATGGCGAGTTTTGGTCACGGGAGGCCATGCCGAGCATATTCCAGTCTTTCTCTGATGAGAGAATGGGGAGGAGCTCGAGTGCTCTGTAGCTCGCCTACCATTGATGCTGCCAGACTCCAGTTCATGTGCGTCCGAAAAGCCATTATGTCTACGGTCTAGAGCCATCTGCTTCTTTTGACTCCAGAGGAAGCGACGTCGAGAACCTGCCTCACTTCAATTAAGATTATTATAAATACAAGGTAATTTCTCCTTTTAAATATTTCATGAATCATTCTATTAAGCAAACTAGTGCTTTGTAAGTAAATGTGTTTTTGATAACCGCAGAAGAATAATGTGAAATGGATTAAAGCTATAACCTGCAAATGACCTTGACTATCCCCTCACCATTAGTGGTTTCCATAACAAATCTAGAACATCAAGCACATGATAACAAGGAATCTATCTCTCCCCTCTCACGATAGACCTAACAAGGTCACCCGCCCTATCAAGACACTGCCGGTACGCCTCGACCTTGCCGACGTCGCCCACGATCGAGACGCTGGCGCTGCCCTCCCTGATGGAGTAGCTCATCCACAGCGCGTCCTCGTCCCACAGGCAGATGGCCGCGTCCTCGACCTCGGCCTCGTTGCGCACCTGCAGGACCTTGCCCGGGAACGCCCGCCAGAACACCGGGTCCGTGAAGATGGCCGGCTTCTCCGCCCCCTCGGGCACCATCCCCAGCAGCGTGTCCCACATGCGCAGGAACGCCCGCCCCTCGCCCGCGCGCCGTATCTGCTGCTCCCACTCGTCCGCGGCCCTGCAGAGGAGCTGCTTGGCCCTGTCGGTGCTGCTTGGGCCGCGGCCTCCGCCCTTTACGACCTGTAGTGCGGCCTCGCAGAACTCGACGACCGAGTCCGTCACCACCTGCACCAGCTCCGGCCGCCCGCGGTGGAAGTGCTGCGTCGACACCGGCTCCCAGCTTCCCGGGTTGTGGCCAAAGTGCATCCTGTTGGCGAGCTGGATCGCCAGGTCCATGCACGCCTTGGCCGGGACGCCCGTCCCCAGCGCGGCACTCGTGCCCAGGGACCGCATCGTGTGTAGCGCGTACTTCTTCTTGGACGTGTGCATGGCGTACGACGAGCGCAGCTCGGAGATCTTGGCCTCGATCTCGGGCGTTGTCTGTAGTGTGAATTGCGTGACTGGCAGCGGCGATTTGCCGCCGCTGCGGGTGGTGGTGGCGGCTGATGTTGTGTCGTGCGACTGGATCGCGTCGTGGATGCGCTCCGTCATCCGGATGATGGTCAGGCCGTCCACCATGGAGTGCTCCGACAGCTGTGCCGAGCGGCCGTTGGCCGAGATGAGGAACTGCGTGCTCTTGTCGTGCCACCTGTTGAACCCGTTGCCGACGTAGCACTGGCGCACCCGCTGCTCGTTCGTCTCGGGACGGCCGTCATCAAGGCAGACGAGGAAGGCCGCGGCCTCGATGGCTTGGACGTATGCCTTGTTCGACGGGCTGAGGGCGAGCAGCGCGGCTCGGTTCATGGCCCAGGGGTCCCGGAAATCTGTCGTCAGCATCCCAGCCCACGAGTCCTCACCGAGGTCGCCGCGGTCCAGGATGCCTTGGAAGGCGTCCCTGAGGCTCTCATACGAGGCATCTTCTCCATTGTTCCGCAGCGGGACCGTGAAGACGTGTCCTCGGCGGAGCACGGCGCAGTAGTCGTTGCCAGGGTACCGCTGCATCTTGTCGCACCGAGGTTGCGGCTCACGGACGGTGTTAAACATCCAGTCCCATGAGTAGGTACAAAGCGGCTGGTTTCCCAGCCAGTCTGCATCCAATGTCCTCGCTGCGACTTCCCTGGAGAATTGGAATGCCACCGTCGAGACCAGTGCCGCTCTCTCTGCCTGCGTGTGTGGCTTTGGGCTGTCGTGGTGAGTGTTCAGGAAATTGCCCCACGGTGCAATAGGATGTCTACGGGACAGGTACAAGCCCTTCAGATGCATTTCTGCAAGCCAGCTGTCTAGGTCAGGGTCCTTGGCCCTCTGGACGAGTTGGTCGTACATTTGCAGTCCGAGACTACCTGGCGCCGTGAAATCGGCCACCGCTTTCCTGAGGCCTTTGAGCTCCTCAGGGCTTTTAGCAAAGTGGGAGACGTTCTGCTCGAGATACGCCAGGATCTCGTTCAAGTCGGGCAGCGGATACTTGGGCAGCGTCTTGGCTGCCTTGCAACATTCGAGGCCTTGGAAAGGCACCTTGGCCTTCTCGAGAGGGGCAGCACCGCCATCGACCTGCGCAGTATCGGCTGTCGCTGCTCGAACCTCGTCGCTGATTATCTTGGACCTAGCTGCGACCAGGGACGCGAGCGCCTTGACGCTCGGTGCGCTTGAGATATTGGATGTTTGCACAGTGGCCTGGAAAGCTCGGAGCAGCCAATTCTTCAGCTCGATCGACACCAAGGAGTCGAGACCAATTGTGGCTAGTGGCTGATTTACGGGCACGTCGTCGATTGACTGGTCGAGGAACACTGCGCATTTGGCAACAATCGTCTCCGTGATTATGGCCTCCGCCTCCTGGATGGTGCGAGCGTTTCGCAAGGCCGCCTCTACATCGACGGCCTTTCCGGATGAGCCCTCGCCCGCACTTTCTTGGCCTGTCCTTGGCGGATAGGGGAGCTGGCTGAACAAGGGGTTGGTCAAGCAGACATGCTCGTCCGCCTCCACCATGCTCGCCCGTGAGAGGCCCATGATGGACTGGCTACATTGGTCTAGATGCGACTGTGGACTCATGGCGTATTCGATGCTCCGGAACACATCGTCAAATGAAACCATGATGACCTCCAGCCTGCTTGTGCTCGAGCTCTTCTTGACAGAGTCGGACCCGGCCACAGCTCCTAGGTTGATGCTTATGTAGTGCGTGTTGTTACCGTTCTTGCTGCTGCCGTGTGCGCGAGCAAAGGCATCTTGGAACTCGTTACCAGCGGCATAGTTCGCCTGGCTACCGTTTCCGATATGGTTGGCTACAGACGAGAGTGTAAGGAAGAAGTCGAGCTGGGCTGAAGCAAATGCCTTGTCCAGGTTGATGGTTCCAAACACCTTGGGACCTAGAGCCGTTGCAAAGCCCCCGCGGCTCATGGAAGTAAATGGGCGATCTTGGAGAACCATTGCAGCGTGGATAACGCCCCTGACTGGTGGCAGGTTCCGCTGTCTGCAGACTCTGGCACAACTCATCACATCAGACTCCTTCGTAACGTCGCACTTGACAACGTGGACAATGCAACCGCTACCACATTGACCTTGCAGTGCCACGTGGTCCTCGTCGCTTATGTTGCGCCTAGAAAGCAACACGACATGTCCGGCTCCGTGTGCTGAAATGAATGTAGCCAGACGCTTTCCCATGTCGCCCAACCCGCCTGCGACGACGTATGTGCCCTCTCTTGCCAGCTCGAGGGCCGGGGCCGCTGCTGCGATGGCGTTCACAGCTGCATCCTCGGGCGACTCGAGGACGATCTTGCCCGTGTGCTTGCGTGATGCTATCAGGCGGAACGCGTCCTCGATGCGACCAATTGGCATGGAGTTGATGGGCGTGGGTGGGCGCAGCACGCCCTCCTCGAACAGCTTCACAAGAGACTCGAAAATATCGTAGACAACCTGGGGCTGCTCGGCACCGAGCGTAACCAAATCTACGGAAGCGAAGGTGATGCTTTTGTCGAAATTGCCCATCTTGATGTGATTGCCCTTGTAGATGTCCGTCTTTCCGATTTCGACAAATGTGCCGAGCTTGGCCAAGCAGTCGAAGGCTTCGCTGAGCATCTCTCCAGACAGGGAGTTCAACACGCAGTCGACTCCGCGGCCCTTCGTGTGCCGTAGAATACCTTCCTTGAAGGAGACTGCACGGGAGGAGAAGATGTGGCTCTCGGGAATGCCGTATGTATCCATGACCAGCTGCTTCTTTGCCTGGGATCCGACCGTGACAAAGATCTCGCTAGCTCCAGCGTGCTTTGCGAGCTGGATGGCTGCTTGACCTACTCCGCCCGAGGCCGCAGGAATCAGGATGGTCTGTCCCTTTCTGAAGTGGGCAGCCTCGAATAGAGAGTAATAAGCTGTAGCGTAGACGACGGGGATTGTGGCTCCGGCATTGAACGACATGTCCGGAGGGAGGGTGTGGGCAAGATGGCCGCTGATACGAGGCTTGCTGGCGAACGGCGAGGCGCCGAAGCCGAGGACGCGGTCGCCTTTCTTGTACCTGCTCTTCATGTCCTCGCCAACGCCAGTAACGACACCAGCTATTTCACCCACCATGTTTACGCCGGCGCGCATCTGACCGAGAGCAACGAAAACGTCCTTGAAGTTGACACCGTGTGCTCGTGTCGAAACTTCTATCTCCCACGGCTTAAGCTTAATCTTGCCGCTGCTAGAATCGTCGTCGACGAACCGTAGGCTACCCAGAAGACCTGGGGTACCAACATCCAACTTGAGCGGCCGGCCGGGCTGGTGGTAGGGTACATCTGATTCTAGGGGCAGAGCGTTTGGAGTCGACGTCGTCGTGGAGCGTCTGTCGGCCCAGGCCTGGAACTTCGAATCAGTCTGCAAGCGAGGGACGAGAAGCTCTCCGTTGCTATATCTCAGCTCGCGCTCGTATATGTCCTCCTCCCCAGACAATGACGCTTGTGATGCCTCTAAGAGACGGCTACAAAGGTCTCTGACCACGGTGAGATCGCCGAGAGTGGTCGTCTCATCGACATCGATGGTGACAAACCTGGACGCACCTCCATTCTCACGGCGCAACACCCTGGCTGTACCTTGGATCATGGATCTCTTCGCGCTGATAGCCGCGTCGTCCCTAGTCTCCTGAAGCGAGACCCACATCACATGGCTGCCGGACGTGAGGAGGTTCTTCAGGGCATCGAATATCTCAGGGCTGTCGTTCAGCAGCAGTCCATGTTCTGCAACGTCTAGCACCATGACTGGATCGGTGCTGTGTAGCTGTAGCTTCTCGGAATCTGTGAGTAAATCCAGGCAGGCCCATCCAGGGTAGCCTCTCAACTTCGAAGCTTCCAGGAGTGACGCTGTCAATCTCTGAATAGACGGCGAGTGCTTGAAGCCCTGGATAATTCTCATGCCAGCAAGAGGTGAAGACGATGATAGTGATGGAGGTAAGAACGCCTGCGCGGCAGCCGACTCAGTCGTCACAGACGAGACCATCAGGGAGGAAATACCACTCTCCTGGCTTTGAGTATTCTGTGCACAGATGTCTAGGCCGCTAAAGCGGTGCTGGCGAAGCAGATCATCCCACCCACTTGTGGTTAAAAGAGGGCAGTGGCCGAGGCGCTCGTCTTCAAAGGCCCACCAACCAGAAAGGGTTCCGAAGATGATGTTGATCGCGACGCTTAGCTTGGTCAGCTCGACGACGATGAGTTTCCCACCAGGCCGTAGCAGCTGCCGTGCGTGGCTAAGGGTGGCGTTCATGTCTTTGGTCGCGTGGAGGACATTGACCGCCAGTACGACATCGTAGGACCCAGTCTCGTAGCCCTGGGTTGATGGGTCCTTTTCAATGTCAAGCACGCCAAAGTCGATGTAGCCCAGCCACTCAGCGAACTTGGTCTTAGCATGGTCGAAGAAGCCGCCAGAGATATCGGTATAGGCATAGCGATCCAGCAAAATCTCGCCGTTCTGTCCTCTCAGGGCCTCAAGCAGGGGCATAGTAGCGCCTCCTGTGCCAGCTCCTATCTCGAGGATCTTCATGTGCGGTTTCTTAAAGGCGAGTAAGCGCACATACTGGGCCATCTGTTGGTAGCTAGACGATGAGATACCATTGGCGTATAGCGAGTCGAGCAGGTCACCCTCTCGCATTAGGGTGAGCGAGTCGCATTTGCCGAGGAGAATATCTGCGAGCTTGCGACCGACGCGGGCGGCCATCTTGCCTTCGAAGCCCAAGGATGTGGCGTTCTCCGCGGCTGCCACAACGCGAGCCTCGTCCTCAAAGTCCAGGTCGGAAGTGAGAGCATGGAACGCGGGGGAAGTGCTGTATTCCTGCATCCAGCTGAAGAGTTTCTGCAGGTGGGGTGCCGCTATCGAGGGAGGTGTGACAGTGCCTGGCGTACTGGTGGTAAGATCTAACTTGGACAGGGCGTGGCGGATGAAGATAGATGCCGCCTGCTCGATGTTGGAATAGTAGTTGTTGAAGCCCTCGTCGAAGTCTTTCTGTGTTGATGACTGCTCTCGTTCTTTCTGTTGGTTTTGTGCAACCATATACATGAACTTCTCGTTGCTCAAGAAGTCCACGTCCACATCCCACGTCATCCGCCGGGGCTGCTTGCCCTGGTTGCTGGCCTCGTCCGCCAAAGCCGCGTGCTGTCCCAGCCCGAAGGATCTCAAGACGTACTGGGCCTTGATCAAAAGAGTCAAGTCCCCAGAGGTGACGTCTTTCTGGAAAACATATGCGTCTGTAGTACAAGAGCGCATGTCGGTCAGGGACTGATTCAGAGTGGCGGCCACGTAGAGCTCGGTGTTGGGATCTGAGAGGCTGCTGCCCATGTTGGCTTGGATATCCATCTCAGCAACCGAGCCCACTACAACAGGTGCGTTACCGTTGTGTAGCTTGAACAGATGAGCACCAATATGGCTAATGGCGTCCAGGCTCGAAGGATGGACGAGATGCGGCTGTGGGTTGTGGCCCGACAAGAGGCCGGGGAGGTCGGGCACCTTGAGCTTGGTCCAAGCCACAGTCTGGCAATTGCCAATGTGCAGGTCACCAAGCAAGGCGAAGCTGGGTCCGTAGAGGTTACCGGTCGCCTTGAGGTTCTGGTAGAATGTGTTGGTGTCTACCATGGCTCCCGCGGAGTTGCAGTCCTTCTGGATCCCTCGGAAGGCGACCTGATACGCTGAGTCCTTAAGGTCGTGCTCAGAAACGGCCTCGACATTGTTATCATCTTGGGTGTCGTCAAGGCCGACCAACCCACTGCAGCTTTCTTCCCAGGCGCCGTCACTGAACATAAGGATGCGAAATGCCTCCCATCGGCCGCCGCCAGCCTTACACGGGCTGATTGTTAACTGCAGCTCGACACTAGCATTCTCCTGATCCACTGGAAGCGAAATCGCTTTGGCAAAGTGAACATCGCTGACCCTAAACCTCTGAATTGTGTCGGTAGTGCTAGGGACAGCAGCCTTGCTCTTGCGTACCTGAGACAACTGCTTCATGGCTTCGATGACCATGCACACGCATCCCGCCGCCGGGAAGATGATGGAACCATCGATGACATGGTCTCTGAGCCACGGTAATTTGTTCGCATTAAGATGGTGGCGCCATCGGGGTTCCTGCTCGCTGCCTGCTGGATCCAACAGTCCGCACAGGTCGTGCCAGGAAAATTGCCGATTGCGGTGCGCTGAGCTGACGCGGGACTCGCGCCAGTAAGGAAGCGAGTCCTCGGCAAAGGGATAGGCCTTTAGGTCAGGTATAGCCTGAGGCATATGGTCGCCGTGCCCAGACAGCATGGACGACAGCTTCTTCCTGTTGATGGGGACGCCCAGCTCGACAAGGTGGCCGAGGAAGGTGAGTGCGGTCTGGCGGGCGTCTGTCTTGCGTGCAAGCGGGCAGAGGTACGAGAACTTGAAGTCGGGCGACATCAGGGTCTGCTTCGTTGGTCCAGCCAATGTAGGTGCAGGCCCGATCTCGACCAGGACGAAGGCGTCATCGCCACCCGTATCAGCACGCTTCATCTCGTCACGGACGTGGCGTAGGCCCTTGACGAATTGGACGGGGGAGACCAGGTTGTCCACCCAGTACTGCGCGCCGAAACCATCCTGCTTGCTCGTACCCGTCACAGTGGAGAAGAACGACACGCCCTCGCGGACGGGGCTGCTCTGCATGTGCGTTGTCGAGGACAGGTACGCTGCCGTGGCTTTGTGCATATGATGAGAGTGGTATGCCTGGTCGACGCGCAGCTTGCGTGCAAAGATGGACTGTGCGTCAAGCACGGCCTTGAGCTCATCGATGGCACACTCGTCACCCGAGATGGTCGTGCTCTCTGGGCTGTTGATGCAAGCCACACAGATGCGGCCCGTTTTCATCTGAGCAACGTACGGGCGTACTGCGTCCTCGCCCAGTCCAACGGCCAACATGGAGCCTGTTGTCGTCTGGGCTTGCTTGGCCTGTGCGGCACAGAAACCTCGGTAGTATGATCTGGGAATCTTGTCGTCAGTGATAGTCCTGTCCGTGTCATGCACAGGATAGGTGAGGAGGGAAATGACAAGATTGGTAAGAGGGTAGAGCCGACGTCAGTCATGCATCGCACTGGGTAGACTTACACTTGAACCGCAGCCTCATGGCTCAGGGCCCCGGCCGCGTAGGCCGCGCCCACTTCGCCCGAGCTGTGGCCTACAACGGTTGAGACTGTGACACCGAGGCTTCTCAAGAGATCAACAAGGGCGATCTGCAGGCAAGTCGTGACGGGCTGCGCAATCTTGGCGTCTCCAAGCTTGGAGGACTTTTCATCGGCGCATAGCTGCTCGCACAGGGACCAGCCTTGCGCAGACGCCCCTAGGCCGTGAAGTATGGACTCCGACTTGAGAATGGACTCCTCAAAGGGTGGCAGGGACATGAGCTCGCGGCCCATGCCGGCCCATTGTGAGCCCTGCCCGGTGAAAACGAAGGCCAGGTGCGGCGCAGTCGAAGACTTGGACGGCCGGATGCTGGCGAGCGATGAGTTGAGCTGCTCGACATCTCCAGCGACGATGCCAGCTCGCCAGGGTAGGAGGGTTCTGCGCGCTGAGAGGGTATATGCAAGGTCATCCAGCAATCCCTTTTGTGCTTGGCTGTCGGACCTGCTGCTGCTGGCGGCGTGACAAGAGATCCATTGCAGTACATTTTTGGCCGAGGCCTTCAGAGACTTCTCCGAATTTGCGCTCAGAAGGAATAGTTGGGGACGAGGTATGTTCACCCCATTTGCGATGGTCCCATTAATGGCACCGTTCGTCTTGATTTCACTCAAAAGCCCGGCTGTGTGGCCATTGTTTCTGAGCCCCAACGACGAAAGGGCACGGCCAGAAGCGGCACATGTGCTCAAGTCCTCGATAATAACGTGGCAATTTGTACCACCGTAACCGAAGCTATTTAGAGACACTCGGCGAGGTCCCTGTGGCAGGGGCGTGGCTTCTCGAGCAATCTGGTGAGAACACGGACACACGGTCAGCACAGCTGTTCATGGCTTGTCTTCTTTTCTGTCTTCCGACAGAAGGGTCGAAATACCCATGATCATATCCAGGAAGGTAACAGGGTCAACTTACTTTGATATTCCTTTCATCCAGCTTTAACGACGGTTTTGTATCAATCAAATTCAACTGTGGTGGGATCATTCCCGTCTTGAGAACCAGGAGCGACTTGATTAGACCCGCAATGCCCGCTGAGGCCTCAAGGTGCCCGATATTGGACTTGACTGATCCCACGTAGAGGTCCTTTTCTCGATTCCTGTCCTTACAGAAGACCGAGTAGATGGAGCCGATTTCCTCTTTGTCGCCGACTTTGGTGCCCTGGAAACACGATCAGTATTTCAATCATTAAACCACTCACCCGGGGGATGGTGTGTGTTGAGGCGGTCCTTTGATATCTGCTCATACATACCGTGCCGTGTGCCTCTACGTACGGGGTATGGCTCGGGTCCAGACCGGCCTTTGCGTATACCTGCTCCATGAGCACCCTCTGGGCCTCACCGCTGGGAGACATAATGCTGCCCTCCGTGCGGCCATCCTGGTTGATTCCAGAACCGACTATGACGCCGTGAACGGGGTCACCGTCGGCGAGAGCCTTATCCAGAAGTTTGAGGACGACGGTAGCTACGCCTTCGCCGCGGCCGTAGCCGTTGCCACGTGTGTCGAAAGCGTAGCAGTGGCCATCAGGATTGATCATTCTGTGGTATGGTTGATCATTGTTAGATACGTAGTAAGCCACTGGGAAGGGTAAGGGTAAGGGTAAGGAGTTGGCGACCGGGGGGGGGGGGTTCATTCGTTTGGGCCTGGAAGAGTGACCCAGTTGAGACGTAACATAAGATGCTTGGCGGTGCTTGACACAGTAGACCAGACAGAATTGAAGAACTAGCCAATATGTTTGGAAGGGATGAAATTTCTCACCCTATGCCGCTCATGTTGACAGATTGAGCAGGATCTATCAAGAGTTGTGATCCACCCACAATGGCCATGTTGGATTCACCAAGACGCAAGCCCTGGCAAGCCTGGTGAAGGCAAACCAGACTTCCAGACTATAGAACCACAGTTGGTCAGCAGAGTGTTCATGAGATAATTCTCATGTTGATAAGATATATTTTCAATGTTTGGAAACAGGATGCTGGATATAAAGCAAGCTCGATACACAAATCGAATAAAAAGAAAAGGGGGCAGGGAGTGAGAGGAGGCGGCGATAACTTACACAACCAGTATCAAGGGTCACTGAAGCTCCCGTCAAATCAAATACATATGAGATCCTATTTGATAGCATGGCCATACCCGTACCGGCAACATGCGATCCACTGACCTCACCGAGGTCCTTGTAACCCATACGCTGGTAGTCATAGGCGAATGCACTGATGTGAACAGAGGTATTGCTGCCACGGACGTCCTCGAGGGGCAGGCCTGCATTTTCCAGTGCCTCGTACGTGGTCTGCAGCAAGATACGCTGTTGTGGGTCCATGGCATGTGCCTCTTGCGGTGGTATCTGAAAGAAACGGGCGTCGAACTTGGATATGTCATCCTTCAGGAAGTAGCCGTGCCTGGACCCCAGGGATTCAGCGGCTCCCTGATGGGCGTGGTAGAAGGCATCACGGTTCCAACGATCAGCCGGGATGGGTCCCCAGCTGGAAACACCATTCAGAAGGAGTTTTTCGAGTTCTTCTGGGCAGCTGGCGCCGGGGAAGCGACAACTCATGCCAATGATGGCAACGGGGGATGGAGTGGCCATGTTGTGACCTGTGGGATAACTTCCTCAAGTGACAAATTGGAAATATGGAAAAGAAGGTCCGACACGAGATCTCGAATAAGCCCCGGGGGATTGCCACAATGCAACCACTGCGTTTACGTTCGAGGAGAAATAGCGAGTCTGGAAACTGGAGCTCGGTGATCGTGTAACCGGGCTTCCCAGTAAGTATCCTCCTTCTTATATCCCGGAAGTCCCGACATTCTACAGGATACATATCTAGCTAGCCCTCAAACACGCTATTGGAGGAGCGGGATACCTATTTTGCCGATCTTGCGACAACTGGCACATCCCTTTCCACGGGCTGAGATGGACAGAATCATATGAAAAACAGTGTGAGTTGGGGGGTTTTGTGGCGGGTGGGGGTTTCCGTTACATCTTGTCACAGCTTACACGAATCTCGTCATGATTTGCGACAACGTGTTCCATGTAGTAAATTATACAAATCTGTAAAGATCCGTCGGTAACAACGTCTTTCAGCCACCAGATAGCGTGACATTAGGGACGTTCTCAGGCAAAGCAAACAGCAGCATCTGAGACAAATGAAAAAAAGTTATTCCTGGGAAAATTGAAAGCAGCTGCTGAGCTGTGGAAAAAAGACCACAGAATTTATTCGAGCGGTACACTGGCATCTCATGGCAAGTTGAGATCGTCAGGGTCACAGCAACATATCCGCGGATTACGGCATCATCCGCTGTGTCTACATTAGACTGAAAATAGGGAGCGGTCCTTGCCGCACATTGAAACACTCAACACGACATCGAACATCAATATGAGCATAGCTAGGGCAAGACATTTCAGCCCTTGATTCCTTGGTATGCTTGGCTTCTACCACAGTACTCAGACGGTCTGGACCCTTAGTTTCAAGTCAGTCTCTTTCCAATTCAGGACTTGGCAGACTGAAACCTTAGTGTCCGTATGGGCAGCCAAGGTACATTTCTTCACTATCTCTTTGCACATATGAGCAGCCTCCACATTTACCATGTCATGAGTTGAAACAATAATCAGAATACTATTAAAACTCGTACCCAATTATGAGCAACTTCATATATGCAGATCATATCACACACTCTGTAGTTGGTGTGCAGAGGGTTTTGTTGGTCTTCGGTTGTGCGCAGATACTATTGCTCTGAGTCTGCTTGCCAAGTAAATGTCTAATGTGTCGAATGGAATGTGATCGGAAGGTCCGTGCGTTGGAACGTACCGTATATTCTGCAGAAATAGCACAATCAATGGCCTGACGAGAGTCACTGATAGATCGACAGAGCTGTGTCAGTGCCCTTCCCTTCCCGGCAACAGTTTCCCAACTTCATCGCAGCCCTTCGCCAGGGAGCAGCGCGGTCTTCGTGTCAAAACGCCTATCAAAGGTTCCAGCCCCTCATAGGCATGCCATTGTACTCAACAAACAAACTTGACCCTCCCTGACCGATTTTCCTGTCCCGATTTTGTCTGCAAAGCACAGCAAGACGTGAGTACTTATCTTCCTCGCAGGAGTTATCTGCGCCCTTTTTCTCTTACTTGAGAAGATATTCAACTGCTGTGATTTGTAAACTTTCCTTTTTTTAATCGTGTGCTGTCCTCACTTCGGTCCACCCGTCCCCCCGGAAGAAAATCAAAAAGCCAACCATGCCCTTTTTCAACCGCTTTTTACTTGGTGGGCACGAGCAGGTCTGCATGCCAACGGTGCCCACGGACGAAATATATCCTGTGCATTATTATGACGACACCCAAGTTTTTCGCAAGTCGCAAGGAGTTTGGCTCATTCGTTTCGACGATGTGTTAGACCCAGGCATGGTACATGGCTCTCTCGAGCGGCTATGTACCCTCCCAGGATGGCGCAAATGTGGTGGGAGGATCAGAATAAATGTAAACCTACCTCGCGCACTCTTCACTTTGTACTCCTGAGCACCGACCGTGCACTAACGTGTGTGTCACTACCGCCAGAAGAAAACCGGCAGACTGGAAGTACACGTCCCAGAAAAGTTCACTGCCGAGAGGCCAGCAGTGAAGCTCACCCGCCTCTCGTATATTGACATGAGCATCAATGAGCACCCACTGGCATCGAGACTGCCCAGGGAGACGCCCAGTCCATCTGTGCAGGCCAGTCCCGAGGACTTCTTAGATCTCTCTGTCACCTCCGAGACACCCCTGACCCTTGAGGACTTTCTCACCTCTGATATCCCCCAATTCAACATGCACATCATCTCCTTCAAAGATGCAACCCTCGTATCGATGACATGGCCACACCTCCTTGGGGACATCATGAGCGTAGCAAGTGTCTCCGAGGCGTGGAGCCTCGTCATGGCGGGCCGCGAGTCTGAGGTGCCTGCCTTTCTCTCAGCCGGGGAAGACGACATCCTCGAGACCCTCGGCCAGCACCCAGACTTTCAAAGCAAGCACATATTGGAGGACCAACAGCTCTCTGGGGTGCGGTTCTTCGTCTGGCTAGCCCGGTACGTCCTCGACATGATCTGCTGGCCCACCATGGAGCTCCGCACCATCTTCCTGCCGCCCAAGACGGTGAAGAAGCTCAAGGCCCGCGCGACGATGGCGATCAAAGCAGGGCTCCCCGAGGCTGTACCATCCAACACCGACCAGGCCACGCCCTTCGTCAGCTCGGCGGACGTCGTCTATGCCTGGCTGGTGTGCATGATAGGCCAGGTGACCTTCGCCCTCACATCCCGGCGCTCGATCATGATCGGCTTCCCCGTCGATATCCGCGACCGCGCCCCGTCCGTCTTCCCCAAGGCCCAAAGCGAGAAGGGAGTCTGGGTCCAGAATGCATCACCCCCGCTTCTCGCCCTGGTCTCGGCGCAGGACGTCCACGCGGAGCATGCTGTGGCCCGGGTCGCCCAGGGTATCCGCCATGCCATCAACACCCAAGGCACCGAGGACCAAGTACACGCCCTGTACCGTTTATCGAGAGCGGCTTACGATAAGCAAGGGTTGCCACCAATCTTCGGGGTCACGAACCAATTCCCCATAGGCAACACTAACTGGACTAAGGCGTACTTGCACGACAAGCTCGATTTCAGCCCCGCTGTGATCAAGAGCGAGGGTACCGGTGCCACTGACAGCAAGCGTGCATCTTCATCGCGCAGAGGCAGGCCTGTCTACTTCCACGGCAATGAGTTGAAGCCCAAGGACAAGAAGGAGAACCCTCTGTCCCGGAACATCATCTATACGATAGGCACTCCCGAGGGTGGCTACTTCGCTGTGGGCAAATTCCACCCGAAAGTGTGGAAAAGAATCAGGGAATCATTGTCTGAGCTTGCATGAAATTCCATATGACTTAGTTGCTTTGCTTGAAAAAGGCATCGGAATAGAAAATCTTTTAATCCACAATGTGCCTTGCAATGAAAAGATTCTAATGTAAAAAACCTGAAATGGGAAACGAAAATGGAGACTGCCTGAACGTCTAAATCCACGTACCAAAGAAGAACAATCGAGAGAGGTCGATGTGATTTACTTATTAAGATTTAAAATAATTATCTGTAGTTCTAGATAAATGGAAATATGAAATATAAGTACTGTCAGCAGTGTTTGTCGTCCACCAGTGACGCCCCGCAGCCCCGTCACAACCGTGTTGACAACCGTCTTGCCACGAACACCATTAGTGGGTCGCGAGTGTGTTATATACCTCTAAGAACTAAGCCCATACGTAAGTTCATCTTTTCCAGGTCACCACCGGTGACATATGAAAAACGCCAAAGGCCAAGTCGGAAATTGCAGACAGGACGACTCGCAGCACAACCGTAACCCCGACTGTGCTAGTGATAGGGGATTACGGTGAATGGGGCCAACGCACTACAAATACACTACAAATAGGCTACCGTCTGGGGGCCCTTTCTGCACTCAGGACTTAACCACACGGCCAATTCGAACACAAACACTCGCAATAACCAGAGCCCAGTCACCACCTTCTACACCGACCAGCCAATCTCAAAACAACAAGCGCAACACCTCACAAGATGATTGAAAGCAACCCGAATCAATGCTGTCGGGGCTACAGCGGCTCAGAACATCGAAGACACTGCTGCCACGGCCAGAATCCCCCAAACCACTGCCACCGAAACTGCTGTCATGGGCACTGTTGCTGTCATGGGCACTGTTGCTGTCATGGGCACTGCTGGCAGAAACGGGATGACTACTGCTACTGCCAGTCCTGCAAGGATAGGCGTGAGAGGAGAGAAGCGGAAATGAGGGAGTGGGAAAGGCGTTACGCAGAGAAAAGGGAGCGTCGATGGACAGATCCCAACCACGTCGTAACGCTGGAGGACAGGGTCGACGACATCTACGAGGCCGTCGTGATTGGATCGCTTTTAGCCTTGGTGGGTTACGGCATATATCGCTGCTTCAAGCCGAATGAACAAAATTGAGGCCAGGCTAAGCTCTGGGCGAGGTGCAGGGGAACAGGATCTCAGCTGGCAGTTTGGGGACGACAATTTTCATTCCTCTTGCCACGTGAGGCAGGCAAAGCGTTGCCAGGCTGGCGGTGATACGAAGTTGGCGTGAAATAGAAGACGACATGGTGGGCCAGGCGGTTTTGACCAGCATATTTCCACTTGCGAGCTACCCAACTCAGCTTTGCCGTCGTAACCGACGCCGAGCATGCTGAACGGGCTGGCTTACCGGCCGCAAACGTCTCCCTGTGGAAGGTCCTCAAATAACAGGATTCAAGGTCAGGAACATACGTCCTGAATCAACTGTGTCAGAACTTCAGAACCAGCTCGAACCACAACAATAGTAATGACTCTGGACCAATAAAAGCCCTATCCCACCAGCTCCCAATTCTGATCTTTATTCTAGCTACAGTCGTTTGTCGCTAGTTTCACGAGCGCCAACTTTAGGTCATTCATACCTAGGTAAGCCGCCAGGATTTTCAGACAGGCTATTAAATTCGGGTAGATAAAACATGCTTTCTCGCTTGGTACTCATTGACAATGAGCAATTACCAACACATTGCACTGCCCACTGCAAAAATAGGCCGAGGCATGTTGGCTGCAGTCGCCAGTCTTACATAAGCCCCAACATTAGCACTTTACATCTGGAAGCCATCAACAAAACGTTGGCATTCCCTCAGGTACAGCTTAAACTTGGGCTATGACCTCACCTTGTGACTTTTCAACCATACTCGAATCCTTGCCATCAGTAAATTGCGTCGTTCGTTCTACCAGACTAGAAGTGCTCAGAATGAGTTCCGATGCCCGCAAAGCACCGCCTCCAGCACCTCCACTCCCTCACCCAAGGAGGGACATCATGTCCAGCAGCAAACCGGCGATCCAGATGCCTTCTGCATATCTTGACAGTCGCGGGTCAATGCCAGAAGACTCCTTGAGGTGCTCTACAAAGGAAACACTGATTGCACAGCCCTACACACCAGTCTACTACTTATTCTACGGCACCCTGACCCAGCCCAAGATCCTGAGTCACATCCTCGACCTCAAGGAGCAGCCCGCTCTGCAACCAGCCAGAATCACCGGCTACGCTCTCACAGACTGGGGCCAGTACCGCGCGCTGGTGTGCGGCGGGCCCGGCCAGGAGGTGGCGGGCCACGCCTACCTCGTCCGGTCGGCCGAGGACGAGCTCAAGCTCGCGCGGTACGAAACAAATGCATATGAGGCGGTGTTGTGTGAGGTACGGTTCACGGACGGCAGGGATGCGGTACTGGAGCACGGCATGACATTCAGGTATGCCGGGGACGACGATGCCCTGAAGGCCGGGATGTTTGACCGGAGGTTGTGGGAGCTGCGGACGGGCACGCGGCTGCCGGGGAGGTGGAGGACTTGCAGGGTGAGTCCGCCTGGGTCAGGGAGGGCGGAGGAACAATTAAGACTGAAATGAAAAGCTTGCCGTGAATGATGATTCTCTCTGTTGTTGTAGCAATGCCCCACTGACCAAAGCCACGGCATTTTCTTAAACCATAGTCATTAGGAATTAATAATAATTGTACATGTGTCTCATCTTCTATTCGTGATATTAAAAAAAGTACATTATGCTCCTGATCTCCATCTCCAGAAAATGTGGAGAGGTACCGGGATGGCCTGTGACGACGGCAGTTAGGAGCCGACCAGCTTCGACAGCCATGCCTCAAGTGTGTCACACAGACCTATATCTTGGGCGGGAGCCTGAAGTATATACAAAAATGTCATTTCGCGTGCCTCTCCACGTCCTTGGATCGCTTCCATTGGGGGCGTGGGAATGGCAACGCGTTTTCGCCCATCGACCAAGACCGCATCCTCATGAGGATCACACGACTCGAGAGGCTTTCTTTGCGCCGTACGACGCCTCATCCCCCCCTCTACCTTGTCTTCTTGGCCTCTGGCAGGTATGCCCTGTCGTCGACGCCCTCGACGACCTTGACCATCTTCTCCATCTCCCTGCTCTGCTTCTCCCACTGGGCCTGGGACATGTTCTCCTGTTTGTCAAACATGCTGGGGTCGGGCTTGCGGTAGGAGCCGCCCATGCGGTCCCACAGGGTCGTGTACTGGCCGTAGTTGTAGTTGAAGGCGAGGTGGTGGATGCTGTGGCAGGCGGCGCCGTTGACGACGGGGTTGTCGGACACAAACTCGCCGTCGTGGATGATGATGGTCCAGAAGTTGACGAAAACAAAAAGGAAGACGTATGACATCTTCTGCAGGGGGAAGAAGAAGGGGAAGACGTGGTAGGGGAAGGACTGGGCGAAGCCGTCGAGCGGGTGGAAGGCGTGGGAGGCGAAGGGGGTGGGCATGATCCACTTGTGGTGCGGCTTGTGCAGGTTCTTGTAGATGAGCGGGTGGTGAAGCCAGCGGTGGATCCAGTAGATGCAGAAGTCCGTGAACATGACGAAGAAGGGGAACTGGACCCAGCTGTAGGCGGCGAAGGGGGCCTCGGCGGCCGTGTCGTAGAGCTTGCTGTGGCCGCGCACCTCGAGGAGCATCAGGGGCGTGGTGCAGATGGACATGAAGGGCATCGAGGTCATGGTCTGCTTGATCTCGAGGGCGATCTGGTTCCTCAGGTACTTTGGGTGCTCCTTTGTCTTCTTGTCGAATACGAAGACGTATGACAGGCTGGCGAAGACGAAGTACACGACTAGACCGAATAGCCTGAGAGAATGATGGTTAATTGAGAGGCTCCCTCAGGAGACAAAGGTTTAGCACTTACCAGACAACGAGAAACAGGGACAAGGCCTGGCGGTATATGTTATCTCGCGGCCATTGGCTCATGTAGGCATATTGCGACGGTTCGAGGGAGAAGTAGTGCGTTGATGGCTTGTAGGTCCACGCCGAGAATGCCTGGTCGTTGACGGTCTCGTTGGAGGGTGGATGTGGGAAGTCGTAAGGCGCAGGCTTCGCAGGGTGTAGCGTCGCGTATAAGTAGTCCCCAAATAGGGTATCTACGATTTCGAGAACGATGTCCATGGTGGTGGTGGACTCGCTTCGTGTAGGCGGACAGTTCCCTTGCCGACTTAGGAGGGCGGGCTGCTTGCTGTAAAGGAGGGATTGATGGCTTCAGAAGTGCTTCCTGCTTCCACCTTATTTGTGTGCCCTCAAGTACCCAAACAAATACTGTCGTCTCGAGGATAGGACGGCAATTGCGACTTCAATTCGGCGTGGTAATATTCCCTGGCGACAAACCCCGGGCCGAGATTACCAGTCAATTGTTTCTTCAGAGGACGAACTGCCGCTCAACCAAGCGGAAAGAAAACAAGGATTCAAGCTTGTGCTCGACGATGCACGACCTCGGCAAGAAACTCAACGCACACACGCCCGCCCGCTGTGGAATTGTCGTGCCTGCCAAGCAAAGAGCCAGAGCAAAGAACTGCAGGCAGGGTCTCACAGATGAATTTGGTGGCAAATGCAAGATCTTGTGACCCCGGAAGGAATGCAGGCTGCTGCGAGGGCCGTCTTGTTCTGATATTTATTCAGGGTCTCTCGACCCTGCGTCGACGTGGTCCCGATTCAAGTCGCGGTCGCCCACACTACTGGTAGCGACGGTGGGGACTCTCACAAGACCCCCGGCTCCCATAGTACGATGTTAGATGGGTGGCTCCCACCGCCGGGCGCACAAACCACGCCAACGCGCCCCGGATCGGGCAAAGACAGGCGTCTGACATGACCGTCTGCTGTCAGTCGTGCAACCGCGCCAGGAGTTGCGCGACGAGTGGAGCACCTGGCCTCCCCACCCGGCTTCTGATTTGCTGCTGGCCGTCGCCGGCGTGCTGCGGCGCCGCTCGGAAGCTGGCGGGAGCGATGCGGGAAAGTGGTCTCATTCGAGATGTGAGCATGCTTTGCTCTGCGAGTTTTGCTTCCTTTTTTTGCTGGCTGCCAATCTCCCCGAGTTGCTAGCCCCGCCCTAGCTCAACAAGGTTCTGAGTGGCACATTCCAGAGCTTCCATAGCTTCGGCAGGGCAGCTTCGACAGCTACTGTGCGACTGCCTGCTCCTGTCGATCACTGGCCACTTCCCAATCAGATAAATCCTGCCGACTCCATTCGTCAATGCCTGCGTCCTTGATACGACCCTGCCCGAGCTGCCGGGCCTGCGAAGCTGCGAACCACCTCTCCTCTCTCCACTGCATGCAGACAATGCCATTTTCTGTAGCTCCGCCGTGCAATGACATGCAAACCTTCTAGAAGTTGATGCGGAGGGGCTCGGAATTTCGAAGACTCTACTTCACAAGGCCAATCCCCTCCAGATCACTTCGTCTCATCCGCCCACGTCACACACACATTTGTACATGCATGAGCCCCTCACAGGTTCGCGTGGAGCTACTGCACTCGCATGTGCCTTGTCCACCAGCTTCTGTGTTTTGCTCACCGGCTTCGAACGGGACCATATGTCCGGCCTGCCGGGTACCTCACCGTCGCTGACGACTTGTCGCATAGTTGTGCGGTGCGCGAAATTTCTACATTTGGTAAAATTCGCCCGTGATTATTACCAATTCTCGTCACTCATTCAGAAGGCTGGGAGGTAAGAGCCCTTGCCCATGTGGCGAGACCCCGCGTCCCTCATCCTTGAGCAGGCAGGTGCAGTAATGGATTCTGCAGGCCATCACGGACGTCAAGCTACTTTTACAATCTTTGCGAAGCGGATGTCCGTTTGGAATGCTCACCCCCGCGCCTGCAACGTGCGGTCTGATTGGTAATACAGTTCATATACGGGCTTGCTCGGATCGCGTGGGCCGAGTGGTGGTTGATGCGAGGTTTGGCTGCGCATCATCACAGCCCTCGAGGTCCAGGAGGGGTGGCCATGTCGAGGTGGCTGAATAGGCTGACTGCTGGCAAGACTGTTCTGGCAGGCGGCAGTGCGCTGAAGGTTACAAGACTGGAGCTTTCGCATTTTGTGAACTCGCGTCCCTTGACCTTCCACTTCAGACGAAGAACCAAGAAGGAGGCCGGCACAGAGGAACAACCTCAGGCCGAGCCCCTCTTACATGTTTGGAAGCAGCTGAGGCGGTCTTGACGTGGTCGGCGACGTGGTCGGCGACGTGGCGGATCGCGCCGAAAAACAGAGTTCAACTTCAGCGGGGAGCAACTCATTCCTACGCATCACTCTCGCGTCGCTAGAAGGCATTTTCACCGAGTCAAGCCGTTCATACTTCGAGCCCCTGATGAATCCGCCCATGGCCACGGCGACTGAGGTAATCTCGAAGCCAAAGTCTATACATTCCCGCAGTCAAATTCAGTCCAGTCAAACACGGGGACTCGTTGACTCGGTGGAGGTCCTCACTCATTAGCAGTAAGCCTGGGTTTGAGCAAGGTAGTGTGGCCCCGGAACCTTAAAATCGCATCCATCCGGCTCCGGTGGCGACTTGGCCCGGCTACCGCAACTGTGCCAGGGACTCCAGTCAAGGACTTGTTTATTGAGTAGAACAATCTAGTCATTCTCGGAGGACCGCCACGGTGCATCATCCTGGGCCCCGCGGGACGGATGATCGGCGTAGTATACCCGTGGAGGAGGATCTTGAATGGTGGTGCCCAATATTTAGCCTGCGATATATGCTAGATAATACGTGTTATTGCCGGGAGAGAACACAGAGAGGCCGACTAGACAAACATTGAGGCTCATTGTGCACGGATGGTGTGCCGTGGATTGAAATGTTTCGTGTGGGAGTATGACGCAGCCTAAGAGATCACCCACTCTGGGGACGACCACCCTCGCCAATCGGTTCTCTTCGTCTCACATCTGAACTTTCCGGAAGCAGTTCACCAACACTGCCTTCCATCTGAACTTAGGTGTGCCTGCTACTTACCCTCGCCTGGGGGGCTCGGCCCTAAACAACGTGCACTTGACATATAGGTGTGTATTGTGGTAGACACCACGGAGTTTCTGAGGGGCCGCGCATCCGTGTCAAGTCTCCGTAAGAGAACATGGGAGGACAAGACCTCGCCAGCAGGGGCAGCCTCGTCGAATCTCGAGGAGCGGGAATAGCTAGGGCATTGGGCTTGGTCGGCGTCGAAAATTGGCGTTTGCGCTTATCCCGAGAAAGTCTCGCTCGTGTTTGGGTGCCTGGCAGGGCTGAGTAAAGTCCGCCTCTTCGCTGGCTTGGCTTGGTCGGTAGGTAGGTCTTGGGTGCTCGTCCGGCCCACGCAGCGAAAGGCTAATCCCGCGCCTTTTGGGTGCCTGGTGGGTGGACTGGATCATCGGACTGGGCTGGTCGAGGGTGATGAAGTATGTGCTGTGATAGAACTTTGCTCATTGTGGTTGCGCGTCTGCGTGCATGCTGGCTTGCAAAAGATGCACACCGGAAATATTCATTTCCGACCAATCTGGTCGTTGCCGCGGCTGCTCGCTCGCATCAATGGCGACGGCTTCTACACGTAACCCTTCAGCCCAAACGGCCAGACGACACATCATCAACTTACCAAGTAGCATTGCATGCGCCTCACCAGTTGCAGCACGCCTCGGAGTTAAGCCGTGCTCTCCAAGCGCCAGGACCGACCGTCAAAGCCAGTCGGGCCTGAATCTGGGGTGCGGCACGAGATCCCCGTCCGCATTGAACGTGTTTCGGCAGACCCCGAAAGAGATGGACGGTAGGCAGGGTGCCGACCAGGCTCTGGTACTGCCCAGCATTGATCAGCGGCCAGAGAGGCTTGCGCAAGCCAGTGCAAGGGGGAATGGTCCACGGGCCATTTTTTAAGCTCATCCTGGTAAATGCCGAGAGTCCGTCTGCGTGTGATGAGCAGCAACGTCTAAAAGATTGTTTGGGGCGGGATCCCTGGCTGCAGGTGGGTCTTTTTTGGCTTACACGACGACGTCTGTTCATGTTTTCGAGCGCCCGCCACCAGCGGGGCCGGTCGTCTTCTGCGCGCGCACACACACACTCGAATACACATATTCATTTCACGATGGATGAGAGAGCACATAATTATTCGGTCAATAGTATTCGTTACATTTGTAGTTTCTCGGGTCTAGCATCCGCAATTCGTAGCACAGCTCAGGACGACCATGTGCCCTGAAACACATTAACAGCACACCGCATCGTCGAGCAGGACTATTTCGAACGTAGTATAAAAGTAAAAGTGACATTGGTACAACCCGTGTCAGGGAGGATGAGAAGTTGCCGTCTTGTCATAGTCACCATCGAAAGCCCCAATCCGCTCTCGATATCCCAAGTGACTGGAGACTGGGAGGAGGGAGGAAGAGAGTCAGGCACAAGGCCTCTTAGTTGGCGGCAGCAGCCTTGTTCTTCTTCTTGCCCTTTCCTTGGTGGTGGGGCTCACGGGTCTCAATCTCCTCAACATCGCGAGCGTTGGCCTTGTTCTTCTTCTTGCCCTTGCCCTGGTGGTGGGGCTCGCGGGTCTCGAGCTGCTCGGTGGTCTCAATGTCACGAGCGTTGGCCTTGTTCTTCTTCTTGCCCTTGCCTTGGTGGTGGGGCTCGCGGGTCTCGAGCTGCTCGGTAGTCTCCTCGACGTCACGAGCGTTGGCCTTGTTCTTCTTCTTGCCCTTGCCCTGGTGGTGGGGCTCGCGGGTCTCGAGGTCCTCGACATCACGGGCATTGGCCTTGTTCTTCTTCTTGCCCTTGCCCTGGTGGTGAGGCTCGCGGGTCTCGAGGTCCTCAACGTCACGGGCATTGGCCTTGTTCTTCTTCTTGCCCTTGCCCTGGTGATGGGGCTCACGGGTCTCGAGATCCTCAACGTCGCGGGCGTTGGCCTTGTTCTTCTTCTTGCCCTTACCCTGGTGGTGGGGCTCGCGAGACTCAAGCTCCTCAACGTCGCGCTTGTTGTTGGCGGCGGCCTTGTTCTTCTTCTTGCCCTTGCCCTGGTGGTGACGGGCCTCGATGCTGCGCTCCTCTAGCTCATCTTCATCCTCCTCATCGTCCTCCTCCTGGCGCTTGTTGTTGGCCTTGTTCTTCTTCTTGCCCTTGCCTTGGTCTAGAAATTTGTAAGCTGGGGTTTGCCAAGAATGACCAATGGGAGAAACACTTACGGTGACGAGCCTCGATGGAGATGTCAGCGGGGAGAGCAAGAGCGGGTCCGACGGCGGCAGCGACAAGGGCGACGCTACGGCGGGACAGGGAGGCACCCGGGGCGCTCAAGTCGAAGCCAGCAACCGTAGAGGCTGCGAGGCCAGAGACCAGGAGGCTGATGACTGAAGGGGCGTGCATTATTGCGGTCGTATGTTTCCTGCCTGAGGTATCGTACTATCAAAGCTGGCCGGCAGCGGGTCAAAGAGTGACTTAGAGTTGGTGAAGGAGAGGGAATGAGACGATGCCAAGAATGAAATGAGCTCAACTACTGAACAGGAAGAGTGGCGTGAGCAAGTTTGGGGAATGAGCAGATTTATGAAGTATTATATACGGAGGTGGCCACTTGGCCCACCCGCCTTGGGAACTCCTCAAGTCCAACAGGCATGAGGCCCTAGTGCCCTAGTAGAGCGAGGCTGGCCGTTTAGCCGATGGACAAGACGAAGACGAACGAGTCCAACAGCCCTAGACCTCGTCCCTGGACGAAATCATCAGGAGTTGGGACGAAAGCGACAATGTCAAACCTGATCTGCACAAGCCAGTTGTCTGAGAGTCATGTCTCATGATGGATGCTGACTCCCAGGCATACGGCAATGACGGCAGTGGGGCAGCGCGGGCGAGGGTCTCATCAAGGGCGCTTCTCGACTGCCACCACAAGCGGTTAGGAGGGTGTGGGTGATGAGAAGAGCGAGCAGAGCTGGTGTGTGTGTCGGCCGGGCCTGGTCCCTGTCGTCTAGATCGTGGGCAACACGCTGGGACCAAGGGGATGGGACGAATTCTGCTGGCCTGTCCCAGCTGAACCCAGGTCGAACATTCTTCCACGACCCACAAGCCCGTCAGAAGGACCGAGTGCGATGGCCGACGAGGATCGTGACGCCTGCTATGTGCTGCACGGAGTAGCTGCAGAGATTCGATAGGGCAGGGATGAGGGCGCCCCAAACCCCAGAGGCCCATGCTGCTGTACTGTAGGAGCCCCTTAAGCATAATCGTGTGTGGTGCTATGGAGCTGTAGAGGAGGCCGGCCAGCTAGACTGGGAGTGGTCGGACAATCCGTGGTCGACACAAGGTTGGGAAGCTTGCAGGAAAGCCAAGCTTTGCGGCTCCATCAAGCTCACGAGCAGCGCCAGGGTTTGGGTGGCCGGGCTGGCTGGGTTGGTAGGCTGGCTGGGTGGTTGAATGGTACGGGCCCATGCTGTGTCAGGTTCAGATCTCACACAAAGCTCGCAAATGAGATGCGCCATGTCGCCACATGTGCAGTACCCCAGCTCCCCAGATCAGCCGTGGGCGCCCATCACTCATCAACCCCCAGGCCCAGATCGAACAGCGAACATGATTCACACTGGCATCCAGTGGATCATGTCCATCACTTCTTAGCCGCCCTGGGCACAACCTGCCGTTCGAGGGGCGTTGGAGACGGGGATGCGGCTGAAACTGCAACTTTTGGCGCCTTCTCAGCCCGAGACACCAATCACCACCGTGGTCGATGTGGGGAGGAGGGGCCTTGCACGGAAATAACAGATTATTCATCAGTATGGCTGCTGCACGGCCATGATGAACAGACCCATGCGAAGATCGAGGACGGGGTCATTGAAAGGGCGAGGGCGAGTGGACGTTGACTGACGTGCCTGACATTTTGGGAAGGAGCCCTGAGCCAAGCCTGCCCAGGTGAAACGCCCAGTGCTTCTAACAGGTAGCCTGCCTTCGACTGCCACCCATGCTCAAACTTTCCGCGACAGCGGCTTGGCTGCATTACCCTGGTTCGCATTGGCTCCAAACCACAATTGGCCATTCGGGCATTTTACCCCGTCACTTAACCTCACCTCGCTCGAGTTAGAGCTGGCTTCAGAGCCGTCCAGCTGCCGAAACTCTCATTGCTCTCTGATTTTTTTTCCATCTCGCGCTGTATCACACTTCCACCCGCCAACCTAATCGCGGTTGTGACGCTTTGTGTGGGGCCCCGAATCGCCTCGCTATCGTAACGCACCGGCCAGCCACGCGACCAAGCGAGGAAGCAGCTAGGCCAGGTTGGGACCGAGTGGCCACCTGCTCGTCCTGTCCCCATTCCCCCATTTCAAACACACCCTGGCCCGAACGTTGTCTCATCCCATGTCGCCGCCAATATCAGACGTCTCAACCTCCAAAGGGGCCGATGTACTTTTACCCGAGGTGAGTGGTGGTTTGTAATGGTCTGCGTCGCTGCCATTTCTTTTGTTTCCAGAGCCGCTGCGCTGGTGCTGTTTTGATCGAGTCAACACATCTTTTCTTGGGAAACGCCCACTGTTGATTTCCCGTCACCCACGTTGATCACACACGATCAAAGGCTTGGCCCCTCGACGTGGCAAGACGAAGCGACCTGAAGCAAGTCTAGCAAGTCTAGCCGTATGATCTACGCCTCAAAACTACCTTGACAGAGTAGCCAAGTCCGCCCTTCTGACGTCCGTTCGGCCTCTAGTAGGAAGCCTGGTGTTTCCTCCTCTCTTTCTCTTCACCCCCTTCTTCTGTTTTCCCTCATCCGAGCAGCTGGCATGCCCTCATCCTTCCGCTTCATCACATATTCAGCGTGTGAATATCCTCTCTTATCTCCAATGGCGAAAGATTACCAGGCCGTGCCTCTAGACGAGGAACAGAGCCGGAGCAGCTCAGAGTCCACAGTATACGAGAAGGACAGGCTAGCATTGAGATTAGGAGACGACAAATTCGGGCGAAATGCCAGGACGAGAGCCTCGGACTTTGTCTCCAAGCACTGGGCTTGGATAGGGCACGCCGTCCTGCTCACGTTATCGATGACCTTATTCACGCTGTCCTTCTGCAACAGGACGGCGAGACCATCAGACCTCCAGGTCACCCAACAATTTTCTTCTTATTGTAAGCATCGATCAATTATGCTTCGACGGTCAGACTTTCCGGACTAACGTCAACCAGCACCGGTGGCCCCCATCGTGAAATATGACACAGTTCGATTCAACCTCACACCCATGGTGGAGGGTCCTTTTGTCGGGTATGGCCCCAAGGTCGATGAGGCTTGGGACTCCATAGCCAATGACAGTAAGTAGATCGGACCGTTATTACTGGTGGAACCATGTGCTAAGTCTATTTGAACAGTGGGCGACCAAATGATATCAGAAGCCGAGTTGGACAGGCTCGGACTGCCCAGGAACTCGCTCAAGGTTACAGACCCAAAGACAGGCAAGGAGGGTTACCGCGCTGCAGTCGAGGTCTTCCATCAACTGCACTGCCTGAACCTGTTGAGGCAATACGTCTACAAGGAATACTATGTCAACATTTACAGTGACATTCAGGAAGAGGAGGATGGCCTCAAGGGCCACGTCGGTAAGTCATTAGACCACACACATTTGACCAAATCATGAAATACTGACATCACGCTCTTCTAGACCACTGCCTCGAGGCCATTCGGATCAACCTTATGTGCACCGGCGACATCGGCATCTTCACTTTCAGAGAGTACCCAGAGTACGGCTACGAGGACGGCGACTTCTGGCCCGACTTCAGCACCCTGCACACATGCCGGAACTTCGACAGCATCCACAAATGGGCCATCGACAACACGGTGTCCTGGACCCATGATGTATGAACGCATCAAAACACATTTTTATTTTCACATTCTAAGCGGGAGCATCGTCAGCCACCTCCCGCTGTCCTGAAATATCGGAAGCGAGCCAAGAGAGCCGGAAGATGCTGAACAGACTTGAGAAATAGCTGTTCGGCACACTCGATTGAACTGGGGTGCATCTGTGGCCTGAAATTAGAACGAGAAGTTCCGGGACCTGCATTCGGCAACCGGGCGCCGAGAATATAAGCAATGCATAATAGTACCTATCGCTCAGATCACCGTGTTCTGCTGGCAATGTTGGCTTGAATACCTGTAAATCCACTGTGTCCTTCCACAGCCCATGAGCTCTGGAGTAACGAGGCCGGTACTTGTGTGTCCTTGTCCATCCCCGTCATGACTACGAACGAGCAACAAAAACGTGCCGCAATTGGCCAACATTTATATCTGCTCGTCTAGTCAACTCTGACCCTCTTTGGATGTAAAGCTATGTGGTAATCATGCCGTCGTGATCTGGCCCCTTTGGTCCCAGATGGGGAATCGCAGTACCTACATAGATAGCCACTCGACCTGCTATTGATCCTTCTCAGCCATGATACCAGGTTATGTGATAACTGTGGGCAAGCCCTTCAAGGCTATTGTGTCTGGCCTTGTCCGGTCCCGCCAATTATGTGTCCGGGATGACGTTGAAAAGCCCAGGATTCGGAAAGCTCGTCTCACCTGGTGTTGAGTTGACCTCTTATGGCCATCGCACATGATGCCTTCGACCCCAAGCTCCTCGATCGTCGGCGTACATGTCGCACCGGCGCACATGACCTGGTCCGGTACGGCGAAAATTCTCCACACTGCATCATTATTGTCAACCAATGTCCTGAAATAATGGATTGGTCGTTGGTACGACGCGATAGCTCGCTTGGTGACTGGTGGCATACCGGGATAGTTACGTGCACGACTGTGTTGAGACCCCGGTTGGGGAGCTCAGGCACCAGAAATTACACAGACACCCATCCCGCGAGAGATTTGAAAGCAAGGAATCGTCCTTCAGAGGCTTGACGTTGTGTACTGAAGAAAAAAATCAAATGTCAAGGAGAAAAACGGACGTGGCCGAGTGAGGGAGCTGTTGACTCAGGGAAGGCGGGTAAAGCCAAGATTCACGAAAGGGGCTTATGTGGATCCGTGAACTGCAGTTATCGTGGTCTAATGATGATGCCAAGAGATTCTGCGAGAGACAGCACCGACATAGAGTGCAGTGGATTGGATTGGTTCTTGGTGGTCAACTGGCAGGAGACGTGGGCTATTGGAAGTTTCAGTATGGCTTTGACAGAAGTCTGAGCGAAGTCTTTTCACTAAAAATGTCCGGTTTCCCTGGACGTGATCGAAGGGGAGCCAACTGATGCGCACACTAGAGCCTGACCCATGTTTCTTCATGAATAATCTCTGCAGAACCATCATCAGCTTGATGGTTCCTGATCAACCTGGGCAATATGTGAATGGTCCGCCGATCATCTGACCCAGATGCATATTAATTTGCCGTGTGAGGGCCCTCAAGGCACGTTTGAGGATAGACACTCTTCAATAAGAGCAACGTCTCGTGCATCAGTCACCACTTGAGCACAACATGCGGAAGAGATTCGGTGCTTGATCAAGTATTGTCGCCAGGACTACGAGAACACGCAATAGCATCATGATCCACGCTTATACATCTTTTGCCATTGTGTCTACTGTTGATCGCTACTTCCAAATACGATCTCACGCGGGGACTTTTGTGGCCTTTCGCTTCCGTACGAATGCCACCAACACTAGAGTTCAGTCGAGAAATCATAGTTGTTCGAGGTCGAGGTCGTGGTTTGTTCCGCCTACTATAACACTCAGCTATGACTACGCCTTTGATGGGGATGTTTGCTCTTTTCGGATGGATCAGCAATTCTCTCCGATAGGGCGTCTTGTAGTCTTCATTCTCTTACGCAGGCTCACGCGCGGCCCACATATCAGTCCTGGCTGTGTTCGCAAGCCGTCACGGTGATTGGCGGACAACGATTCGTGCCTCTACCTTGTGATTATCATCGACACCACATACTCCACAGCGTCCTGAGCATCCGACTCACTAAGACCTCCACAGTCAGACAAGTATCCACGTGGGCAGCCGTTCATCCGTAGGCGACTTTCAACTCTCCGATGTAATGTGGTTCCAACACAGCATTGACACCTGTAACACTCAGCTTCGATGAAACCTGATATATGTTTATAAAGATCACGCATATCAACCACAGGTAGTTTACTGGCACTTATAGGACAAGTGAAAGTGGGTCCACTGGCCGAGAGAGGCGAAACTCGGGACATAGGTATAAAAAGAATCAAGGGTTTCACCTGTTCGTCACAGCAATCAAAGAGAGTTTTCGCTTGGGACTGCTGACTCGCAACAAGGCGGGTTATCAGGGAATCCGGACGACCAAGAAATACGCTTCTGCCAGATATCCATTTTCCTGGTTGTTGAACGTATGCAGAATAGGGGCAATACGTAGGTAGTTGCTTGCAAAATTTCAAACTATAATAAACGCCGATTGCAGCGCTCCCGGAACCTTATTCGTTACGCTTTCCGCAATATCATACGCCACCTGCCTAATACAACACAACTACACATCATTTTTGCAAACATGAAGTTCTCCATCACCAGCCTCCTCCTGTCGGCCTTGGCCGTTGGTTCTGCCCAAGCCGCCTGCCAATCGCGGAGCACAGGTTGCGTACGTCTGCATATTCCTCATCCCCTCCCGATTTTGCTTCATTTAATGAGCATCTGAGCTGACCCATTTCCTGGATTGTAGTCCCCAGACTCCGTCTGCCAGTCTCTGCTTAGCAGCGGCAGCACCAGCCAGGTCTGCGGCTCGACCGAGACCTCATCAGGATGCTCTCTCAGCGGCAGCACGATCACAGTAAGTTGACGCAGCATGATGGCCTCTTGGCACGTTTCGCATTCTCTGACAATGTTCTGTCATTAGTGTCAATGCTGCGCTTGATTTCAAGGAGACTCGCTGGTGGTCTCTCCTACTGCAATGCGATAGCACACCTGTGTCTTGGATAACAGCTCTGGCGCAAGGGCTTGGCCGACCTGATTTCAGTCTACAACGACAACTAGTCTACAAGAACTTTATACCCTTGATTTTCGCTCTAAAGGACATCATAATGAAGCACCTCCGACCTAAAGTCAGATTTGAGCCTGTTCGACGTGACATGGTGAATTTGGAATGGTTCTCAGAATTCTCACCCATGCTCGGCTGACCTTACGAGTATTTGAGAAAAGACTTTTGCAGAGCTTCAAGATGGTTGGAGGCGATGGGCTGAGCAGAGTTAATTATCCGGCGCCTCGGCTGGTAGAGAGCTCTCAAGCATTCCAAGGCTCACAGCCGAAGCAACGTCCCGAACGAGCTGATGGATGTTCTTCACTTCTCAGTGTTTTCTCTTAAGAACGAAATTTCTACTAGTTTATAAATCTCTGCTTTCGCACGTTGAGAACTTCTGTTTCTTCTCAAGTCCAGAAAGCCGAAACTCTCACCGTGAGACCGCCGAGGGGAAGACCGGACAGTAAATCGATACAGAACATTTAAGCGCAAAGCCACACATTCTAATTTACCATCAACCCATTCTGAAGATTGTGCTTCGCTATCGCTTAAAAAAACTAGTATGTAGACCGGCGATGAGACTACGCTGTGGCACTGTCTCCGACGAGATGCATCAGGTGAATCGTAAATGGGACGAAAGGCTTGAAGTACATGCGCCAACAGCTCGAAGCAAGGAGCTTCCAGGATTTCAGGTAATGAACGATTCTTGTACCCTGAGTGTTCAAGAGTCTTGGAAACCTTTGAGTTAGAGCAATAAGTTTACATTTACATCCTCAGAATGAGAGTCCACATATTCAAATACGTCCCAAAGTCCTGCTCGAGACGCAACGATCCGACTCGTGATACAGGGGCACATGCCTGCATGCGCGTAAAACATTTGAACGTGGTGTCTGGTGTGTGGTGCATCCTCCCGGAAGTGCTGGCAGTAGGACATCATAACGCCTAAGCCTTGGAATTCTTGACCTCTGCTCCGCCTGCGGGCTTACGACTTTTCCCTCCGGTAACATGGCTCCAGGGATCGTCTTGAGAGTTATCAACCCAATGCGCCAGTGAGGCGCTCATCTTGTCCTTGTGAGCTGGGTCGGGTTTGCCACTACTGTGTATCGGACCTTGGTTGCTAGTTTGTTGTGCGCCAGAGGCCCAACTTCCAACTCCCAGCAGGTCATTCTTATCAGATGAATCCCTATGATTAGTTTTAGTCGCAGACCATCAGAAGATAATTTTTCATAACGCCAGAAGGAGAATTTGAGAGCTTACATGGTTCTGACTATTGCAGGCCCTGTAGGACGCCGGTGTCTCTCTCAGGGGACAAGCCGCCAACTGCAAAAGACACACTCGCCGAAGGTAAAGAAAACAGAAAGAATAAAGCCCTGCTGCTGGTGAAACAGGTATTAGGAATTTGGGAAGGAATGATTAGAGAACGTAGCAATTAATGATGTACAAATTGTTGAGCGAATGTTTTGTGATGTTATAACGACGGGTAAAAGTTGGAGGACCATGACGATTCCTCATTTCCGCACAGACAATTCCTCTGGTTTTTATACATTAATAGACGCAGCCGTAATCCGCTCCCCTTCGATGATATTTCCAATGGCTCAGCTTGCCAAATTGGCTTTCATCAGCCTCGGTTCGGTCATTCTATTACAGGAACGTCGGCCGATGCAAGAATGCAGTAGGGCCTTTGAACGCATCATAGTCACTGGCATCGAAACATCCCGCTTGCGTTGTGCACTGCCCGAGATAGATGTTGTGTTTAGTCTGCAGTATGCAAGCTAGCAGTTTTGAAGCTATTCGCCGTTGCCGAACTGCGCCAGCTATTGGGCAGCGGATGGGCTAATGCAATGCTGTAAGCTGTGGCCGACGGGTGCCTTGAGGAGCTGATTCTTTTTAGCCGACTGGCGACCGATTGGTTCCACTGTGCGCCACTGTGCTCCCCCCGTGAGATCTCCTGATGCGTCGCTTCCAAGACTGGGCGAGGAATTCACCCTGGGTGGGGGCCAAACGGTGTCGGGCTGCCCAGGTGCGGTGCCACGCAACGGGGGTGGCTGTCTTTGTGGAATTTCTCGTATCCTGAAAAAAAAAGGAAAGAAACACATCTAGCACTTTTCTGTCCTCCGTGGACTCATCGGCCGATCTCCAACGCTTTGCTGACGTGAAGCTCCAAGGTGAGTGTACCACCTGGGGAAAGCGGGATAAGCTCCTGAAGGCTAGGCCAGACATGGCATGTGTAATCGAGGAGCCTTGTTGATGCAACTTAATTTTCTGCTTAGGTTCTGCCGTTGAATGATTTCAGGGGCAGTCTGACATCATTTGTGTCCATCAAGGTCGTTGACTTCAAGTTTATCTCTGCTCCCACGACCGCTTTGTAGGCGAGCTATGGACGCATGATACTGAAGCGAGAAAGCTAGTATAGATACGTCAGCTTGTAATTCTCGAGAACGAGTTGATCTCGCCCATAGAAGACGACTTAAACGCATGAGTGACTCTATCAGGAATGCTAGACACGAGCCTTGACGTTATCAGCAACAACTGCTTGGTTCACTTAGTCTATACATCTTCCAAGTACTTGAAGACGTCGTATGGAAAGAAAACTCTTTACTGGAGAGTACATACTGCCAGATAATATACACTGAGACTTTGAGCTTTTTCAATGTAGGAAACATGATTCTCTGCTTACTACCGGAAATGTTAGTGACTTGCAAGAGGGGCGGAATCCGGCTACACTCCACACATCAGACGGATTATTTAGGACCTTCCACATTGATTGTACCTGTATGTTACGGTAAAAATCTTAGATGATATGTCTTTAATGTCGCATGAACCCAAACCGGTCAGTCTGAATCTCACGGCTCAGTTAATACCATGACTGACAGCTGCTACCCTGGCAGAATGCCCGAGCTGACAACCATGGCAAGGGACTTCATGTCCCACATAAACGCGCCGAAAAGCAAGGACAAGGTACTGCCGAAGAATGGCGCGAAATTCCATGGGAATACCCAGTCTGGGAGCACGCAGGCTTGCATGGACCATATCTTTAAGGCAATTGATGCTGGAGCCGCTTGCTCCATGCGAATGAATTGAGCAGACTGGGTCTATACCTACATGCATGTTGAATTTGTCTGCCAAATGGGTGAAAAACTATTCACGCAAGAGCCGTCCAGCGGAACAGAAGCACTTCACGAGCTCGAGATACGAGAACCCCCAGAACCACCCCGGTCAACTTCTGCACATGTCTGTATCCTTACAAGCGACCATCGAAGAGCATACAACGTGATAGATGCAGATTTCTATGCCAAAAACCACGGCTGTGTAACGGGAATTGTCTGATCTGCTATGTGAATACCGGAATTTTGTATCTATCCTCATGCTGTCCATCACCTGAACGCTTCTCAATTGACATCTGTGTTGCCGCGTTCCACTCATTTTCACCGAAACAAGATCGTTCAGCTGTGGCAAAACCAGTGAAAGTCAATCGATGAAAGAAAGACAATCAGAGGTTGGCCGAGGTTGTGCCGAACTGTGAGGCCATGCATGCATGGGATGAAAGGTGTTTCGATGTGATGGACACCAGGTGAAACAGTCTCATCCCACATGGTTTTGATCGGTTGACTTGGTATTTAAGCTTTCTGGCGTTTGGCTTTCGGTTTTCACAACCCGGAGCGGCGTTGGGCTCAATGGGGAAACCTTCCCTCGAATGAGTGAGCATGCGTCGGTCATCCGCAGACCTGTTGGCTACAAGACTATTATTAGGAGTACCAGCTTCGCGTGTCTAGAGTCGACAAACAAATACTTGTCAGGCGCCGTCTGATGTGGCCCGAAAGATTAGGGGATGTTAAGTATGGCAGGGGACCTTCGGCCACGCAAGAAAACATGCAATTGCTGCACAAACTCAAGTACGGGCCTTATTGAAACATTGGTTCGGCACTCTGATATACGAGATTCCATTTTCTGTGCCAAATAATCCCGACACAGTAATGTGGTCTCGATGCACCCCAGATTATCAAGCCTTGTTTCCATCGTCACCAAACCTGCCCCTGTAATTTTTAAAACAAAAAGCACTCTGAGCACGTATATTTACCCCGAGAAATTGCTGAAGGACACGAAGAACCTGAGGACTTTTTGCTGACTTGTAAACTTGCTCATCGAAAGCGGCATTACAGAGCTCCGAGCCTTGCTCGGCTTCGGCTTCTGAGCCGAACTTGGCTTGACATCTACCTCCGATATCATCGTCGATAGTGTATCGCAGGAGCCGGATACCGCTCACATCGTGGCCAGGTTCGATGCTAGGTTCGATGCTTGAGGCTCTGCGACAAACGTTCGCCAGGGGGTTGCCGATAGCCAGGTGGTTTGGAGGGTCAGCGCGTGAGTGGATGCCTTCTACGTCAATCTTCTTCGCCTGTGACCAATTTACAGCATGACATATGGATGCACTGAAACGAATGCCATTTCTTTACGTGATCGCCGTGGGAGAGGCCTCCTTGCTATTGAGCAGGCAGCGGTGCAACGTCACACAAATCGAGGATGGTGGCCCTCTTTTGTCGGTCCTCGAGTAGTCACGTGCCCAGCCTGTTCTTTCAAAATGCACATGTTGGTGCCGAGCGCACTCCTTTTAGGACAAGAGCGCTCAGACAGGAGGTTCCTGCTTACTATGGTGTCGCATTGCACCATGTGTCGGCTAAAGTTGGGATGATGAGTCGTCTGGTCTGAGAAGATGGGATGAGCTGGGCGGAAGACGAAGCGTGTGGAGAGATCGGCTAGTGCGGTCTGGCAAAGCCTCTAAAACAAAGGCCTCGGAACATTTTCGCAGCAGGCTAGCATGTACGTACGTGCTAGGTTGAGTGGCCGTCCCGGAGTGGTTGATGGGTGGCGGAGGGGTGGTGGATGACCGTTCGTCCGCAGCTTACAGTATTACTTCCCTTACCCTCACCCTCACCCTCGGCCTGCAAGTCTAAGTCTTGCAGCTGCAGTCCCACACTGCAAGGGTGCCGTTTTAGCGCACGACGGTTGCGGCCCCCTTGTTTTGGATCCGCCGACCTCCACGCCCGGAGGGATTCCTTACGGTGGTGACACCACAAGCACTGTACTCGGTATGCACTGCCCGTGGTGGTAACTGGCACGGTGACTTGTGCTGCATCCTGCGGTAAGCCGCGACCACATATGCCAGCTCGTACCGACGGCGGCCAGGCTGGACGGAGGTCGAATGCGCTCAGAAGTTCTCATGATCAACGTGTACGATGTATCCATTCCTAATGAGATCAAGAATGCAACGAGACCTGGGCCGGCGAACGGCGGCCTCTGGTTTGGTCTGAAGTCAGTCGATCCGATCACGTCGAGCATGGCATTGCACGGCCGGAGCAAGTATCCCCAGCATGTGACATGACAAGACGACAGCGTATGAATCGACCGTCCTTGAAAAGCAGTCAGTGAGACGTAGATGGAACAGAGATCTGATGTCGCGTACGCAATGCCGTAATACCAAAATGAAGCACAGTCAGACGGGGTGCGGTGCTGTGCTTGTGTGTTGGTGGCTGCCAGGCCTGCCAGGCCTGCTCCCATCCCATCTGGCCCCAACTTTATTTTAAACGCCGTGATGAAATGTACTGCGAGCGCACAGACGTCAGAAACGTCTCGAGCGGCTACGCAGGTTGGTGAGGGGGTGAAGGGGGGCGGCGCCGGCGCTCCTGGTCTTCTGGCCTCTGGCCTTCTGGCCAGTATCCGTGAACCCTGAATCCCGACCTGCCAGAGGATTCGACTCGGTCCCGGATGGCTCTGGGTACGTACCGTTTCGGAGATACCTACAGATTGTACTTCTAGCACAGGCAACAGCCGTGCCTCATCCGCGAGAGCCACGTTTTCCATCGGGGCTTGCCCCATTTAGGCAGCCTGTCCTGCCTTTCTCCGTGTTGTCCAGCACAGAGACCCTCACTGCTAGCCGATTTGGGCAGTTGTTGCCCCCCACAGACAAGGTCCCGCCTCTTGCCAAATCAGTTCCGCACCCAAAAACAACGTCGTGAACGATGTACATGTGGTAGCTGCATGCTGGGGAGCCATGTACTGTGCGCATTAGATGCTCCGCATGCTCGTTCCCGCCTTGCTTGAACAGAGACTCCGTGACACATTCCATCTTGGAGAGACGGGGAAGGGACGAGTTCCCTCCCGCAGCGAATTACATAGTTGTCTGTCTGCTTTTCACCATGAGGCATGTACTTGTCTGTTTGAAGTGTTCATCGCACAACACTCGGGTGGCAACAGCTACAGAAACCATAGACTCCTGCAGATGCGTGCTGTGTGTAGGGTCATGAGGTATTTGAGTACATGCAGTACAGTACACTCAGACGCCCGTCCGTCGGGTGGCACTTGAGGATATGTGTACCACAGCAGCGCTGATCGGTACTAGGCAACTTGGGGGCTCGGCAACAAGCACAGTATTTAGATACATAGGTACCTCGTAGCACTGCTCCAGAACCCGAGAAAGGAAGGGGCACCCTTGATGTGCATGGTTGCCGTGGGTGGCCCGATTCGGCATTAGGCAGGGTTTGTCTTGGGTGGTGGGGATCCACCCGGCTGCACTAGCCCGCGCCGCCCCAATTTTTTCAGCAACCAAGCGGGAGGTTAGGTGAGTTACTTTGCGCGCCGCCGCTGGCAGGCTAGTGGTTTGCAGCTTGCCTTGCCTTGCCTTGCCTTGCTGCTTTGCTGCTTGCCTGCTCGGTACCTAGGTACCCAGCCAGCCCATCCATCCGTGCCCATGGCGCCCCCCTACCCATGCCCCGTTCCCACCCTCACGCTACCAGGGCACGGCCGCCAGGGCCACCTGGTGCTCAGGCTGGGCTTGGCTCGGGTTCCCTAAAATCAGTCGTGCGTGCTTGCTTCTTGCTTCCTCAATCTCGCGCGCCTCTCCTCTTCTCCTCTGCCTGCCCTGCTGCTCCCGCCTTCCTCCACGACACGGCAAGACCTCAACACAGCTAGGTTCGGAAGGCGTCTTCTTCATCAGCGACCATCTCGCCGCCTCCCAGCCTGTCACCCCCCTGAAGTCGTCATCAACCGACGGTGGAGCTCACCATCCTACCGTCTCCGCGAAAAAAACACTCGAGAAGCCCGCGCTTGGATCGCATTCCCACAAGGACTCAGTCCCAAACCCACCACGACCAACGCTGATCCGACCCAACCAACCCTCGTGACCCGGTTCGGGCGCCCGACTCAACCCGCCAGCAGCAACACACCTCATCTTTAAGCACCACCAACTCTGTTCCTCGGCCACAGCGTCGATACTAGGCCCTGTCGCCATCACAAGCATTGTCAATAGCGGCGAATACAATCAAGGTGTCGCAGCCATGTCCATGTATCCGCACCGAGGCATGGGCGGCGTCCCGCCCGGATCAAATGGCGCGTCCCGTCTGAACGAGCTGCTCGACAACATCCGCTCCGAGTTCGAGACCCAGGTTCGCCAATGCGAAAACTACGAGCATCAGAGTGAGCATACCTGACCTCGCGACGAGGAAAATCGGCGCCAGCCAAGCGCGATCTCTCCAATCCCAGCTTCTAACATACGTCACAGTCCAAACCCAGGTCAATGAAATGCAATTGGTCCGCGAGAAGGTCTACGCGATGGAGCAAACCCATATGGCGCTCAAACAGAAGTAGGCCACTCCCCCGAGCTCGCCATTGCGCCTGCGCACGCCCCGCTGACAATCTTACCCGGCAGGTTCGAAGAAGAGGTCACCCATCTTCGTCGACAGCTCGAACAGGCCAGAGGTGGCGCTCCCCAGGGTGCCATGGTCGGCCCGCCTCCCCATCAGGGTCCGCCACAAGCTCCTCCCCCAGCCATCGGCATGGGCACCAACGCCTTCAGCGCCATCATGTCCGGCCAGGGTGGCCAGGGCGGTCCTATCCCCCCGCCCCCTCCTCCACCTCAGGAGCAGCAGGGCCCTCCTCACCAGATGCCGCAGCCTCCACCGGGGCTTCAGGGCCCTCCGCCGCCCCCTCCACCACCATCACAGGCGCCCCCTTTCCAGCAGCAATACCCCCAAGGCCCAGCTCCGGGGGGCTTCCCATCCCAGCCTCCCCAGAGCACCGCCAGCCCTGGGCCTGGTAAGCGCGGTGGGCCCGGTAGACCGCCAGCTGGCGGCCCCGCGACTCCTCAGATCAACACCCCAATTCCGTACCCGGGACCCGGAGGCCCCGGCCAGTCTCCTCAGGTCGGCACCCACCCGACCCCGGATCACGCCAGGATGGCGCAGCCGCATCATCCTCCGAACAACGCCCTCGGTGATCTCGATGTCGAGCGCCTGGCCCCTCAGCACAAGAAGGCAAGGGATGATTGGTTCGTCGTCTTCAACCCGACTGTTCCACGTATGCTTGATGTGGACCTGGTCCATACCCTGGCGCACGAGAGCGTAGTCTGCTGTGTTCGCTTCAGCATGGACGGCAAGTACGTCGCGACCGGGTGCAACAAGTCTGCCCAGATCTACGATATCGTCTCTGGAGACAAGATCTGCGTGCTGCAGGACGACAACGCCGACACTGGCGGTGATCTCTACATCCGGAGCGTCTGCTTCAGTCCCGACGGCAAATACCTCGCCACCGGTGCCGAGGACAAGCTGATCCGGGTCTGGGACATCCAGACTCGCACCATCCGAAACACATTCTCTGGTCATGAGCAGGACATCTATAGCTTGGACTTTTCTCGTGATGGCCGGACTATTGCATCGGGTAGTGGCGACCGCACAGTCCGACTCTGGGATATCGAGACATCCAACAGTGTGCTGACACTGACTATCGAGGATGGAGTGACTACTGTTGCCATATCTCCTGACTGTCGACTCGTCGCAGCTGGGTCCCTCGACAAGAGCGTTCGTGTCTGGGACATTGCTACCGGTCACCTTGTCGAGCGCCTCGAGGGCCCTGACGGCCACAAGGATAGTGTCTACAGTGTCGCATTCTCGCCAAGCGGTAAGGACCTTGTCAGCGGCAGTCTGGACAGGACCATCAAGATGTGGGAGCTCAGCTCGTCCCGGCCTGGTCAAATGAACCAAGCCCCCAAGGGTGGACGATGTGTCAAGACGTTCGAGGGCCACCGGGTAAGTCTACCAATCGAGCATACTTTAGTTGGTGCGATCTAACATTTTTCAGGATTTCGTTCTCTCCGTTGCCTTGACACCAGATGCGCAGTGGGTCATGTCAGGGTCCAAGGACCGAGGGGTGCAATTCTGGGACCCCAGAACCGGAAATACCCAGGTCATGCTGCAGGGCCACAAGAACAGTGTCATCTCCGTGGCACCCAGCCCCACCGGAAACTACTTCGCTACCGGCTCTGGAGACATGCGTGCTCGTATCTGGTCGTACACCCGAACCGGCCCTTAGGCGAGCCGGCCGGCCACCCCAGACGAAACGAGATGGCTGAGTGTAGTCCGCGATAGCTTTTAGTGAAGAAGATCAGTGGAAGCGGGAAAAGGGATTTGCGAGCTTCTCCGATCCCCTCGAGACTTTTCTGGCAACGTGCAGACTCATCCTAGGCCTTGACAACCACCACCGAGGCTGAGCCTTCTCACCGTCGTTTGCGCCATACGCAGTCGCATCGATTTGATGGCCGCAGATGACCTGGGCTGCCCACTTACTCTTGGACAAAGACACTCCAAGGGTACTTTTCATCTTCAAATTTGGGTAAAAGATTTGGTCGGGCGTCTGTGTAGTCAAAAAGAAACACAAAAAAATGAGATGGAAGGCGGGCACGGGATCGTTAGGCAATGGAAGTCCACGCGTGGGGGAATATGGGCAGGATCCTGGGCAAGGGTTCCGAGTGTGACTTTCGTAATGACTAGAAGTGTAGTTTCAATCTGCAATGATACTTTCCTCCACTTGCAGTGTGTGTGTGTGTGTATGTGTCCATGGTTCCCTTTGGTCGCAGTCAAAATGCTGTTGTCAGAATATGTTCGTTTCTCGCTCGTGGAGAGGCTGTCCAGAGTACTGGTTGAGCTGTCACGAATTTATCCTTTACAAATAGAGGGCACGGGCGAAGGAGTTGTCCAGTTGTCTAGTCTAGTCCTTCACTCTATACGAGAGAGCTGAACAAGTCATCAAACTCGTCGCCCCCTTTCTTCTTTTTCTTCTTCTTGGTCTTCTTCTCGTCTTTCGACGAGTCCGGCCGTGCCGGTTTCTCAGGCTTGCCTATCCTCGACGAGCCAGGGTCATCCGCCCTAAGCCTCTTCTTGCCTTTACTCTCACCCTTCTCCGGCCTCTTCTCCTTGGGTGGTGGTTTTTCTGCCGGGGACGACGGGCGCTGCGGGCCTCTCGAGGCGACGTCCTCGTTTTCGACCTCATCGTCGCCGTCGCCGAGCTCGTCTCTCGAGATGGCAACTCCTAGGTCGTCCTTCTGTTCCACGCTTAGGCTGCTGCGACTGACCTGCTGTGCAACCGTACGCCCTGCAGCCATCTTGGCTGCTATTACCGCCTGGGTTGGGTCCTGCCCGGCCTCGTTGGCGTCACCACCTGACGGCTCGTCAGGCCTCAGAAACGGGGCCAGCGCCGCCTCGACCTGCGCCAGCACGCCGATGAGCATCAGGCCCAGCTGGGCGAACTGCCTGTCTGCCAGGACCTGCGTGAAGGCCCTGTTGGTCGTGTCAGTAAGATTCACACAGAATGTGGCAATTAGTAAAGTGAGACTTACTCAAACGCCTTGACGGCTACTACGTCGTGCACCCACTGCGCTCTAACCTCCACTCTACCCAGCTCCGGCTGCTTGGCGGCGGCGGCGGCGGCCGATCCCTTGTCGCCCGTCTTCTTCCGCTTGGCTTGCGCTGCAGATGAAGAAGAAGTGGACAGGAGCTCAGCGCGCTGCACCGCGGCTTCCAGGTCAGGCACGAGCTTGTGCACGCTGCGGCGCAGCATGTCGAAGGGCCCCCACCATCGCGTGCCGCGGTGTTGGTTCTTGTTGCGGTGGACGAAGCCGTCCAGGAGGTGGGCGGCCGTGGACAGGCGGGTGAGGGAGGATTGGAGGGTCGGAAGGTCTGGGGTTGCCTTTGTGATGGGTTTTGTGGTGCGGTTGGCCATGAGGAATTAGACTGGGGTGGAGATGAGTAAATGGTGGAGATGGGTTTTGCTGGGAGCCTGCAAGCTCTCAGGGATCGTATAAGTCGAACAATTATTGTATTCGAGATGCTGTAACGGGTCTGGTGGTGATTTTCTCAAAGATCGAGGGTTGGACCCTGACCGCGCTAGGCTATCTTGGGCTAGACTATCACGTCGGTCTTGCAGCTTTGGATAGTTCTTGGGAATGGGTCAGGGAAGGGTTCCGCCTTCCTTAATCGGAATCTGGTTGGGACAGACCTGGACCTGTGGGCAGAATACAGAAATTGCGGGGGAGGGGTCCTGCGGGCAGCTAAAATTTCGCGACTCGTTTCTGCCGCGTTTTCCCTCCGTTTCGCGCAGGAAAGAGAGAAAAGATGTCGAGGATCACTTTCACAAGGGCGTGGTCCATCCAGTCCCAAAGTCGAGCCAGCCACAAACCTCCCTGAGAGAGATCTTTTCGTTCCGGATTGATCCCCCAACCAGCAATGGCTTCCCAGTCCCTCCGCATCCTGCTCATCGGCAACGGAGGCCGCGAGCACGCCCTCGCCTGGAAGCTCAGCCAGTCGCCTCTCGTCGAGTCCATCATCGCCGTCCCAGGAAATGGCGGCACCGCGACCTGCCCCAAGGTGACCAACAACTCCTCCGTCTCTGCCGAGGACTTCCCCGGCCTTGTTGCCCTCGCACAAAAGGAGAAGATTGGCCTCGTCGTCCCTGGCCCCGAGGCGCCTCTCGTCGCCGGTATTGAGACCTTCTTCACCAATGTTGGCATCCCGTGTTTCGGGCCCTCAGAGGCCGCTGCGCGCATGGAGGGCAGCAAGACCTTCTCCAAGGACTTCATGAAGAAGCACAACATCCCAACCGCCGCGTACGAGAACTTCTCCGACTACGAAAAGGCCAAAGCCTACATCGACTCTGTCCAGCACGACGTCGTCATCAAGGCCACTGGCCTCGCCGCCGGAAAGGGCGTCATCATCCCCACATCCAAGGAGGAGGCTCACCAGGCGCTCAAGGAGATCATGGTCGACCAGGCCTTTGGCTCCGCCGGCAGCGAGGTTGTCATTGAGGAGTTCCTGACTGGCGACGAGCTGAGCGTACTGTCCTTTTGCGACGGCTACACCATCAAGTCCCTGCCACCCGCCCAGGATCACAAGCGCATCTTTGACGGCGACCAGGGCCCCAACACCGGCGGCATGGGCTGCTATGCGCCAACCAACATCGCCACACCTGAGCTGGTGGCGCGTATCGACAAGGAGGTCCTCGAGCCTACCATTGCCGGCCTGAGGAACGACCGGATGCCCTTCAAGGGCTGTCTCTTCACCGGTCTCATGATCACACCCAACGGCGTCAAGGTCTTGGAGTACAATGTGCGCTTTGGTGACCCAGAGACACAGACGGTCCTGCCTTTGCTGTCAGAGGACACCGATCTGGCAGAGATCATGCTGGCTTGCGCCAAGGGTTACCTGAGCTCTGTGGACTTCAAGGTGCAGCCCAAGTTCAGCGCAACCGTCGTCGTCGCTGCAGGCGGATACCCCAACAGCTACGCCAAGGGGACACCCATGAATGTGGGAACCCCTGCTGCGGGCAGCAATATCACGATTTTCCATGCTGGCACGAAACTATCGGGCTCACAGCTCCAAACAGCCGGTGGTCGTGTGATTGCTGCCAATGCCGTCGGCTTCAGCCTCGAAGAGGCCGTGAAGAGAGCATACGAGGAGGGCATCAAGCTGATTCAGTTCGAGAACATGTTCTACCGCAAGGATATCGCACATCGTGCGTTCAGGAAATCCGGCGCCGCTCCGAGCGCAGGACTTACCTATGCCCAGGCTGGTGTCAGCATCGACGCAGGCAACGAGCTTGTTGAGATGATCAAGAAGGCTGTGCGGTCAACCGCCAGGCCCGGTGCTGACGCCGAGATTGGCGGATTTGGTGGCGAAGTTGACCTGTCGGCCGCTGGTTATCCCAATGCGCCCGTGCTGGTTGGTGCCATTGACGGTGTCGGCACGAAGCTGATTATTGCGCAAAGCATGAAGAAGCACGACACCGTCGGCATCGACCTGGTGGCCATGAACGTGAACGACTTGATCGTGCAGGGCGCTGAGCCCGTCATGTTTCTGGACTACTACTCCTGCAGCAAGCTTGAGCCGGCCGACGCGGCGGCCTTTGTCTCTGGCGTGGCCGAGGGCTGCCGGCAGTCCAAGTGCGCCCTCGTGGGCGGCGAGACGGCAGAGATGCCGGGGATTTACCACGGCGACGACTACGATGCCGCTGGCGCAGCAATTGGCGTCATGCGCAAGGAGGCAAGGCTGCCACGTCTGACAGGCATGGCTGAAGGCGACGTCCTCCTCGGACTGGCGTCCAATGGCGTACACTCCAACGGCTTCTCTCTGGTCCGCCGCATCGTCCAGCACGCCGGACTGAACTACGCGGATGCGTGCCCATGGGACAGCTCCGCGGGCTCCGTGGGCGAGAGCTTGCTGACGCCGACGCGCATCTACGTCCAGCCGCTGCTCAAGGTCTTGGGTCAGAACCTCATCAAGGGCCTGTCGCACATCACGGGCGGCGGCCTGACCGAGAACGTCCCGCGGACACTGCCAAAGACCCTGGCCGCCGAGATCGATGTGGCCAGCTGGGAGGCCCCTGCAGTCTTCAGGTGGCTCCGCAAGGCCGGCGACGTTGAGCCGAAGGAGATGGCGCGGACGTTTAACAACGGCATCGGCATGGTCGCCGTGGTCTCTGCCGCCGATGCGGACCAGGCTGTCAAGGTGCTGGAGGCCGAGGGTGAGAAGGTTTACAGGATCGGAAAGCTCGTGAAGAGGAGTGAGGGCGGGGAGGGATGTGTCCTCAAGGGACTGGGGTCCTGGGCTTAGATAGGTAGAGAGGTGATTGGGGTTTGCTTTGGCGCTTGGAATTGGAACAGGGTAAAGGAAGACAAAATTCAAATATTGCGTTGTTGACTGTAAAATCGGACGGAACGTCAAGCTTGTGATGGCCATGGCCTGACGTCTCTTGTGGAGGCTAGGCATTGATATAATGTTTGACCTCAAACTCTTACAATTTTAAGCTTATCGTTACTGAGCTGTAGCATTTCTCGACTAAAACAAAAACAAATCGCCACATCATGGAAGTACACAGCAAATCTTAGAACTAGATCAGCTGCAGGGGTGCGATCGGGAGAAACGATCCAAGTGCTCTCGAGACAATTCCGTAGTGATACACTTCTCCCACAAGAACATAATCCCCATCTGCAGGACAACCGATACCCCCCACTTCAGCTTTCCTGACGGCAAAGGGTGTGCGAATCCCGGGAAAGACACAGATCCCGTCACCAACCGTCGCGCCCTCAACTGCGAGCCCAAGGTGCCCAGCGGACGAGACAAAGACCCGCCGGCCCCGTGTCGCACGGTCACAGTAGTAGGCAAAACCAGAGACCTCCTCCCTCAGAGCCCTGTCGAGGCGCAGCCCGTCCAAAGAACCCTTCGCCGCGCACTCGCGGCGCTCTGCCAGCCAGTTGTCAAAACCTCGCTCTGTTGGCGGGCCCCTCAAGCACTGCTGGCCTCGGTTCTGGCCGTCGGTGTGTGGCGGCGTTGTCGGCCCGCTGGCGGTTAGGGTCTTCCAGAGGGACATCCTCTGGGCTTGTATGCCTGCGAGTTCTTTCGTCTGGTCAGCGCTGGGAATATCTTCGAGCTCCACCATGCTCAGGACTTCTTCCATCCAGGCAACCGTGTCTTGCACGTAGCGCAGGCGACCTCCGCGCCCGAGAGGTAGGCGCTCGGAGCTCAATTTTGATATGGTGTCAATGACGCATCCCTTGATGGTGAGAGCCATTGGGAATTCTGGGTCGTAGGACACGACTGGTCTCGTGCCGTGGTTTGTTGCGTGGTAGTTGCCAGCGGCTGCAATATCGTCCAGAGTCATGCCTTCTGTAAGAGAGCTCCAGTCAGGCACCCAGGAGGGAAGATTCAAAGACCGCCAGCGACCGACCCCTGCTGCTGCGAGGATGAGGACCTCTGCATCCCTCAGAAGAATACGCCTTGCGACTTGGGTGTACAAGTCCTCGACTGCCAGCCTGTAGTTGGGTCGGAGATCGTGGTCAACTTTGTCAGTGGGCAGTGCCACTAAAAGAGCAGCATATGCGTATCAGTTTTTGAACTTCTCGAAAGCACGGTCGCTTCACTCACAGCCTAAAAGAGCAAATATCTTGTCACGGGGGTCAGTGGCTTGGAAGTGGCGAAAACGTAGGAGTAGATGCTGCAAGATCGAATTCTCCTTTTCCGTGCACTGCAGGTCACTGGCGACCGCGATGCTCGGTGGGTTCCTGAACGGGACTTCCAGGTAAATCATCCGGCTCGCTGCTTCGAGATGCTTGTCCATCACCTGGAACAAGAGGCCATTGTTGGCCACGATCCACCGGCAGAGCTGCCAGAGCTCGTCCCACCTCACAGCATGGCCGCCACACACTACCACCGCATCAGAGGCGAGCGCGACCTCCTGGACGGTCCAGCACCTGGTGAACCACGGCCTGGAGAGCAGCTGCGCAACAGTCGCCCAGTATGCGGGGGCTATGCCTGCCCCGAGCGACCGTTTCTCGAAGTCTTCAATGCGCAGAGCGGGAAGGACATTGCCGTTGGCCTGAATGAAGCCCCGAGTCAACTGGAGCAGGTCCATCGCGCGGGTCGATGCATCGTCAGCGGTTCCGAGGAAGACAATGACCTGCTGCGCCTGTCTGTAGATGTCTCCCATGATCGCGACCTGGCTTGCTCTTTCATCCGGGTCCTCCTGGTTGATGCAGATCGCGTCGATCCACAGGTGCAGCGTGCCTCCCGGCGGCACAAGTGTGCTCACGATATCGAGGATCACCTGGCTGTACCCCAGTGGCGTCTCGATGCCGTCTATGTCGACGAAGTGCCCGACCACCGACTGCTCACCCCATGCGTAAGAAATGGCAAGGTAGGTCGGGCTGTCGTCCAGGCCAGCGTGCACTAGTTTTGCGACGAAACTCGTCTCTCTTGAATCAGACTGCGCTAAGTGCGTGACTCTCAGAAGGCGGATGTCTCTTCTCCCCTTCTCTAATGAGGTATAGAGGTCAGTCGTCTCCGGAATTGGTCTCTGCGGTTCCATAGCGCGGGTGCGCCAGTACGAGGCGCTGTCGCCTGCAAGAAAACCCCATAGTTGTTGCTCTACCTGGAATACATCAGCAGAGGTCTTCGGTCTCTAGGGGTGCCAGTACCAGCGTGGCATGGTGTGAGTTGGTCGTTTCAGGGACGCAGGCTGTGATCGTCAGAGGACGAAGGGAGAATAATCTCAGTTTTGTGATTGGGGTCGAAGGATGTAGGTGCCCTAGTACAGTGTTACTTCACAGGTCGGCAGGATGCTTACTGCGTCTGCACACCGAGAGCTCATTTGCGTCCTGGGGTTCAGCTCCGAAATTGAGCTCATCGAATGATTTGAGTTCTTCCCTGCCAGGACGATTGAATTTCCGGACGGCGGAACTCGAGCCAGGATATCGTATGCTGTCAACCGATTTTTTTTCAATCCTAGAAGTAAGAAATATCGAGAGAAACTACCCTAGCTATAGTACAGGTTTACGTGCACCCACGCAAACGAGAAGCACGGCTTCGAACTAAGGGAAGCGCAGAAAGTTGCGGACACAATGAGGATTGGTCTGAAGTTCGGAATAAGTCAGCCTCAACGTCGCTTGACAACGGCTATGCCGATGAGTGGGAAAGGGGGATCAGTTGGAGAAAAGACAGGATGAGAGTGTTTACTTGTTTATTCCATCCGTACAATTTCGTTGAAAAGTCCACACATTCGAACTATGAACTCTACACACTCACTCTCTACTCATGGCCCAAAATATTTACACCAGATAGTCACAATTCTCAATCATGCGTCTCTATATGCTAGTCTCAATCATTGTCCAGGAAATAGTTTGCAGTGCCTGGAATACTTCTGATGTTGACATGAATTTGGGAAAGACGCTGCGCTTTCTCGCCACGTGTCCGCTTTCTCGCTTCAGACTAACACATTGATACTCGGGCAAGAGGAAGACCAGTTCCTCTTCATCCAAGAGCACCACGTTGTCCAGGCAGTGGAGCCTCTCATGAGATGTGGTAGCATTCGCAAAGGACTGCTGTATTGGCCGAATTCATACCCATGTTCAAGGTAGACGTATCCGCGGTTGTTGGTACGGACTACTGCCAGTGGTTCGCAATGGCCCCGGAGCGTCCCAGCTTCCAGGTCCATGACCGACGCTGTGCCGTAACTTGTCATTTGATCGGCAGGAACAGACGTAATGACTAAAATTCATTTGGAAATGCGCGGGCCACACTCGTGACCAAAATCAATCCAGCGTCGTTCCGATGAGTACCGTCCATGACCGACGCTGTGCGAACGCCTGAGCCGTGACTCGCAAGAACAGACGTAATGACGATGCATCACTTGATATTTCATGGCCACTCTTGCAATCAAAATCAATCAAAGGTCTCTTCTATTAAAATCATCTTTGAACATGCCCTCCACTCCTCTATTCCAACACACCTAATACGCGCACATCTACGCACGCGCAAACACACACACACACACACACACACACACACACACACACATACGTACACACACACACATACGTACACACACACACATACGTACACACAGATAACACTAAGATTTGTTGATTCCACGCTTCAACCTCTATGCCTTTTCTTGTCAACTTCACCTATCATACACACTTGTACCGTGTGAATCAACCTGCTCTGCACATGTGGGTGGCCTGTTCTAGCAAACAAGTAACCTGATCTGTATTAATTATCATTGGTAGCTATATAGAGTCCTAGTGGGACTCCAAGATTCAGCGTGTGTTAATGTACCTAAAGACTTCTCACTCTACTCATAAAATGGAGATTTGTGAGAGTGCGCGTGTGCAGGTGTAGGCCCATTCACTGGTTGCATTCACTGGGACACCGTCCCGGCCTAAAACTCCTCCACGACAATTTCTAGCAGATCTCTCCCTTACATAGAGAAAGCGCCGTCTTAACTTCAATTGATGTATTGAGGACAGCTGCCTTGTCTCTGTATCCCCTCTCACGACAATCTGCACAAGTAAAATTGGGGATTACACTAATAGGTCCACCTGGCCGAGTATCAGAATAATAGGTGCATAGGTAGAGTGGTAGGGCCCGTAGGCCTATAGCCCGTACAAATCGAATTAAACCTACAGGTCTAAGTCTCACTAAGGGCGCCCCTGCTATGCGGAAGCCCCTAAATAGCTGCTTACTTGCTTATATAATAAACAACCCTGATAGACTACCCTCTCTTCCTAAGCCTCAACTTAAGGCCTTTACTTTTATTAGTAAAAAGAAGAATCTTTAAAAAGTAACCTATATAGGGTTTAAACTTATATACTCTATAATCTTAAATTACAACTTAAATATATAATTTAAGCCAAACTCTCTACTAATTACGCCATCTCGCTAATACTAGCTATATTAAAAATACTGCTTTCTTACACCTTATAAAGCCTCTTTTATAAGGCCTTTATCCCTATAGTGCACTTGCAGCACCTTTACAATATATTTATAGCTCTTTTGCGCCGTATAAAGGGTGGTTTTTTTAGGTTATTATTTAGGTTATTTGGGTTATTTAGGTTATTTAGGTGTTTATTTATCTTCGCTATACTGCCCTCTCTTCCTAAGCCTTATTTTAAGGCCTTTAACGCCACATTTGCACCATATCTGCGCCACTTCCCCGCAGCGCTTTCAGTACGCCCTCGGCTATACCCTTTTTAGCAGTCAGAATCTTAAAATCAATACCATTCAAACTTAGAATTAAAACTATTCAAACTCAGAATCAGAACTATTCAGACTTAAAATCAAAACTATTTAAACTTAAAACCAGATATAGAATCTTCTAGAGTGCAACGCCCGCACTATTTCTACGCTACTTCTTTCGGGCGCTCTTTAAACTATAGTGCTATTTGACGCGAAATAGCTAGCTTTTTCGTTAGAGGCGTAAGAGGGCTACTCTTACAGAGCCTAGTAAGATTTATACTTACCGCTATAGCACAATTATAGCCTATTAGCCTTGCAGCTTTATTTTACTCTTTCGGGATTAATCTATATAACTTACTTCTTAAAGGTTTATAATATAATAGCTCTCCACTTACGGGCTTAAATTAAATATATAGCTCTTAAGAGGCGCCTTTATAGCGCCCTTATAAACGGTATATATATAGCACTCCTACGGGATTTGCACGCGGGGCTTAAAATTAACACTCTTTATAAATAGTCTGCATACTTATAGATAATCTGTGCACTTACAGTATATACGTAGTACTTTTGCAGCTTCTACCTATTATTAACTTCCTTAAAGGGAGGGCCCTACTAGTTTACCTCCTAAAAGGGGCGGAGGTTTAATCTATCAGAATAATAGGTGTATAGGTAGAGTGGTAGGGCTCGTAGGCCTATAGCCCGTATAAATTAAATTAAACCTACAGGTCTAAGTCTCACTAAGGGCGCCCCCGCTGTGCGGAAGCCCCTAAATAGCTGCTTACTTGCTTATATAATAAACAACCCTGACACCGAGGCTACAGCTAATTAAGACTGACTATTTAATATTAACTCATACTTTTAAAGTGTTTTTTATTATTATAAGTTTATATACATAGGTAGTGAACGTTGTATATGTATTATGCTGATACACCATCTACTGCATTTCTCCGTTTTTCTATAAAATATCTCCGTGTTCTTGTGACCTTCTCGTGATCATGTTGTTCCGTCGATCCCCCCTGCCCTGCCTGGTCGCACACACGGAATATATCAGTCGCAATGTCATACATCCCCACTGCATTCGCCAGTGTCCAAAGCTTCTGCCACATTGGTCTTTCCAGTTTCTGTCGATAATTGGTCTGTTGGAGATTTCTTAAGTAGAAAACAGCGCTGCATAGGGCTTTTAGTGCATGTTTCCCCGTCAGTTCAACTGAGAGCAGGCCCAAGTGAGAGTTGGTGATGGCCCAAATTACTCTAGGGCTGATCTCGTAAACATCGTAGCGCTCTTTAGCCTCGTTCACGACTGTACATTCCAGCACAGGCCGTCTACCAGGCCCCCGGTAACGAAACATCGGGACTTTCCCCAAAGCTGCGATAGACCAAAGCAGACGTGCATGGGAACTGCGGGACGCCGCGTGCAGTTCTTTTCCGAAGGTGGGGTGGGACAACAAATCTTTGCACAAAGAAAACGTCGGGGAGTCGGGGCTAATCGTCCTAGTATGGAGGAGCCAATGTTTGCGCGCGTATGTTAGGAGATGGAAAACTTCCTCGGTCCGGGAGCTCGCCCGATAAGCACCGCTGACTTCTGTGATTGCTCTTCCAAGATCTGGGTCATGTAGACTGCGGAGGCGTAGCAGTTTCAGCGCGGCTGCTTTTTTCCACGGTCCATCCTTCAAGACATGCTGAACCACCGTAGTTGGTGCTTGACCGGCTGAAATATTTGGAATCACCGTGGTAGACAACTGCTGATCGAAGATCCCGTAGCTCAAATAGGTCACTAACAATTGGACCAATTCCAAGCTTGCTTGCTGAAAGGTGAAATGCCAATCCAATGGAGTCACGTTGTCGGCATCCTGGAGTAAGAACTGCGATACGCTCTGATGTACGAATCGGACAGTGGCTTCCTCTTCATCGACGGTGACCAGACTCCCGCAAGATGCTAAGGCATGTGATATGTTGTTGATCTGCTGCTGGGGCTTCCATGTCGTATCGGCGAGTACAATGCTGAGTGCCTCTCGCATCTCGTCTATTGTCAAGGGGCGTTGAGCAGCGAGGATAATCTTCAACAGTCGACTTTGAAACCAAGGACCCGTTATTTTGGCTCTGTGAAGTATGCGGCTGAAAAGAGCATATAAATCTTTAGGCATATCTTGGAGACTGCGGCGGATGGACTCGTCTGTTTCGACGTCGTTTTTGCAGAGGCAGTCAAGCTGCAAAACGACCCAGAGAAACCTGTGGGAAACCAATCTTGTTAGCCACCAATTCTGACTCTTTGTGAGATGCGCTAGTTAGTATACGAACATTCCGTGCGCTCCTTCCAATAGTGCGTCCCGGATCGCTACGACAATGGTCGGGTCACCGAAGACAAATTGATCGCTTTCTATTCTTGCCGCCAATTCGGAATCGATGAACGATTCAATGTCTGGGTTTGATTCTGTGATGCGCAAAAGTCGTTCTGGGTACAACCCTCGATACTTGGAATGTACGTCGTCTGGTTGTGATCTCAGAGAGGCAAAAACGAGCAGGATACTCCCTTCGATCCCTTGAATTATTTCATCCAAATTCGAAACGAATTTTCGTGTCTCATTCTCATTGCAGTCGTCCAGACCATCCAAAACGAAGTAGACCCGCTTGTTCAGCTTGATGAGAGATATGAGGAGGTCCAGAACAGCTTCATCATCCAAGATTGGGGTGTCTTGAGCGCAAAGCGCATCCACGGCGCCGCCGTTTACATGGCGCGAAAATAGTTGTCGGCAAAGAGACCTCATTATAATGCTCCATTGAGAGCTTTTGCTGATATCGTGTCTGACAAAAAAGTAGCAGACAGTGCCGTTGCCGGAGAGAATCAAATCGTCCACTACGTTTGCTGCAAGGACAGTTTTCCCACAACCGAGCTTCCCGCTAAGGACCAGAACTGAAGAATGGCTGCATGACTTGAACTCCAGGTATGCTTTATCAGTGGCAAACCAGGTGGTATTTCCTCGCTTTCGGGCTTGCTTCCAAGGTGTTTCGTGGTCGTAGTCCGTGCAGGCGCTCATGTAATCTGATCGTCTTTTGAGTCTCTGTTGATTTTCTCGTGCGCGGTATTTTCTGTCAACGAGAGTTCTGAATCTTGAATTTTCGCGAGACTCGTATACGAGGGTTTTGGTGTTTAGACACTCGACTTCCTCCTTGATGTTTGAAGCATACTGCTTCAAGTCTGATTCCGACTGTCGAAGTTGTGTATCAAAAGCAGAGGTTGTGAGCTGAACAAGTTTAGACTTCTTGCAGTAGTCCACGAATTGCTGACATATGTTGACGACCACAATGAAGTACTCCGTAAGATCTTGTTTAATCTTATCGGAACAGGAGTACAGGAGTGCCACATCCTGATACCGTGGGGAAGAGCGTCCGATTTCCATGAACAGGGACGAGAACCTCTCCAAATGCGAAGAATATCCCATGAGCAGCTGCATATAGATCAATACTGACCGACCAAGTGGATAAGAAGTATAACCCACGACTAAGCTTGTCCTCACGACGCACCACACGCCACAGGCAGGGAGGTTCTGAGAACCCCCAATTATAACATCACCAATGGTGGCAAACTGTTGAACCGCCATCAACATGTTCGTGAACCGGGGACCTATGCTAGCTTTGGAAGTGCGCTTATTTATTTCGGCAGTCACTGTCATCACATCTTGCACGCCCGGTGTGCTATTCTGTGCCTGTGTCTTCAATGTTTTGAAGTCTGCCTTGGCCCGATCAGAGAGAGAAGCCTCGAATTGAGAAATGGCCTGCGCTAGTCGAATCTCAGGTGTCAGCCTGCCAGCACGCCGGAGTGCGAGCGCCATATTTACTCCGGTGCTTGGATATTGTACGACACTGAGTATAATGGAGTTCGCGATGGGCGCTATGAAGCGAAACCATGGATCGGAAGTATCGAGAAACAAGTCTTTGGCGCAAAAGGTGTACAAAAATGATTATGGCTGTGTTGAGTGGGGAAAATGGAGGAAGTGCCAGGTCGGTTTTCTCATGCACGATGCTGACTGCACATGCATTAGTTGCATCCTACGCCACCCCACCGACAGGGCTTTCTTTTCCAATCAAATGCAAATAAGCAGTAGTCAGGGTCTTTGAGCGTTTACTACTGTATGAAGGGACCGCCTACGGCTTCAAAAGAGCACGTATACGGATTAAGAACGAAACCACTAAGCAGTAGTCATACGCAAACAGGAATTTCCCAGGCTTCAATCAGGGCGGATTCAACATGTCTTTGTAGCCAACATGCGGCAGATATATTACACTTTAGCCGCCACACACAGTGCCTCCAACGCCATACTAGCTCAAGGGTATCTGCAATCCGGGCCACTACTGTCCTTATCCCTTTAACGCGATCGAAGTCGCGAAAATTGGAAATCTCCACGAAGCATACATTGGATGGAAGAAGCAACTCGCTCAGACGGGTCTGCTTGTGATTGAAGGTCCGCGTGGTGGCTGGAGGGCAGGCGGGATTGGGAAGACGGCCTTGGCTCAAGTTCCAATAGTCAATATACTGATGCCTTCGTAACTTTACTTGTGTATAGTATCAACATAGCTGTATTGCAAGGAGTGGTCCACTGCAATGGCAAAGTATCTCAGCCGCACCCACCCTGGTGCCGCTTTGCATGCATGAACATGCATGAGATGCAACCAGGCTCTGTTCACGCCCACATCCAACTTCATCCCGATGCTTCTTCGCGACCACCTTTCGGTAACACTGAATCGACGTTCCTGAGACATGCAAACCACTTCTGGTGTTGATGCCATCGAGGCGGAGCAAGACATTTTGAGTGCTGAGGCTACTCAGCTGTATAACCACTACCAATATGAGCCACTAGCCGCAGCGGATGCGGCGCGTATACTGATCCTCGAGCCCGCTGACCATTTCGAGTCACCCTTGCGCTGCTCTATCACTCAGCGCCGGCGGGACACCTAGTCATGCAGTGCGAGTGGTTGCGAGTACTCGGCTGTGTCATACATATGGGGTGACTGCGAGCTCTCCCACCAGCTGTTGGTCACCCACGACGCTCAGTCATGGTCCTGTCTTCGAATCACAGCAAGCATCAAATCACAGCAAGCGTCGAATCACAGCAAGCGTCGACTCATTGCTCCGTCATTTCCGGGTGCCATATAAGCCAAGACTATTATGGGTCGATGCCATTTGTCTCAACCAAAAAGACGAGACTGAAAAGACTCAGCAAATCCCTCTTATGGGACGGATTTACAGTGGTGCGAAACGGGTTCATATCTGGCTAGGCGACGACGGAGCTGAGAAAGCTCAACAAGCATTTACAATCATCCGGAACACTGAACGCGAGGAACACTGGAAGATCACCAAGGAAGAGATACGGTGTCTTTCTGAGTTCTTCAACCGACCATGGTTTCCTAGGCGCTGGGTTATCCAAGAGGCAGTATTTTCGCACGATGCTGTCTTCCATTGTGGTGTCCACATGCTGAGCCTATCGCGAGTGATGTCCGCCTTGAGGAAATTGAAGGGCGTTGGGAGTCATGATTTGGTTGTTCATGGCGCACGAATGCTGCTATCAAGCGTGGAGGCGCGTCATGTTTCAAAGAAAGGGCTGCTTTCGCTGCTGGTAAGCCGTCTCCGACACATCTCTGCCACATTTGCGGACTATTTGAGTGCTTTATCGAACTGTTCTTTTCCGCGCAGCCTCCAGCAATGGCCCGAAGGCACAGATTGTGCCTTTCTACCCTCGCTCTCCACATCATAATTGTTTCTTCACGCCTTTCATAGCTGATCACAGATTTAGTGGGATTTGCACGAGTCCGAGTGCTGCGATCCACGAGACAGGATCGCAGCGGTGTATGCTCTGGTGACTGATGGTGCGAGGCCACAGCTACAATATGGCTCGAGGAGCTGGAGAGAGATTTACATGGACGTGACGTCCTGTTTGATCAACAAAACATCCGCATCCCGCCTCGTTGATGGTGCTGCCACGCCTCACGCTGTGTTTCTGCATTTGTACAACTTTGGGTCAGTTGAGTCTGAGGCAGACAGTGGATGCCCATCTTGGACTCCCGACTGGTCGAAACGGCGCAGAAAGTCACCTCCATATGCCCTGGATGATCCGAGTCTATACTCTTGCAGGAGGGAAACCATGGAAGTTCAAGACCTCAACTCTCAGTGGTTCTCGACCACACCGAAGTCCTCTCATCTTTCAGTTCTGCCTAAGCAGGGACGGCGGCAGCAGTATTGTTCTCTCTTGCGCCGCAATCCAGTCCATATGAAAACCGAGGTCGTTGGGCACAGACTACGAATCGACTACCACCCTCTAACATTCTTCTAGCAATGTGGGATTGCAGACCGACTTATCCCTCCTTCTACAGGACCAGATCTCTGGCAGGAGATCATCGCCGCCTTCGGGCCGTCGGTAACAGCTGGACAAAAGGCCAGCCAGTCTGACCAAGATTCCCTGCTTATGCTCCTAGCCCAAATGCTTGTCAAGAGGGATGAGGCAGGAGATAAGCCTTGGAGAGGTCTGGTGAGCTACACCAAGGAGATTCGCGAAGGACTGCGTGCCTGCCGAAATGACGCCGACACCCTGAGCCCCCAGCAGAAGGTGAAATTCCAAGACATCAGCTCAAGCCTGCGTCACTTTGCGATGATGAGGATCCAGAACGCTGCTTGCGCTTCTTCTCGGGTGGAAGCATTACGGAATTTAGTTGTCTGCATCTAACTGCGAGGTTTGTCGGGCCCGCGAGCCATTGTGACGAGACACCTTTCTAGCCATACGAGAGGGATAAAGAGGCAATGCTGGAAGTCATAATGCAGGCCAACGAAACAGCTAGAATCAAAGGTCTGCCGGGTCCTATTGTCTTCGACATCATCTGAAATGGCTACGCTGTGAGCTGGTACTTTTGGTGAGGGCGTGAGCTGTGCGGCTCAACGTGGGACAGCAAGGAACCATTCACCCCCTTAAACAAGTGCCAAAGCAACATAACCTCGAAATAGAAAGGCGAGCCCAGAATGTGGCATGGCAACTGGATAAGTTGTAAGCTTGTCCGGGGGACGTCGGATGGGAGTTTGGGTGGAAGATGGGCCCCACATGCAGTTCGGTCCAGCACAGAAGTGCCTGCCGTGGGATGAAACGTGGGGAAGAGCTGCCGCCAAGTGGGCCCCTGAAGCTGCAGTGACAGACAGCACTCGAGCTCAAGGGGACCTCGGGAGCTCCAAAATCTTGGTGGAAATGGGTAATCTGGACCTCGACACCGACTGTCATTTTCCGGTCCTGACCTCTTCTTGAGCGATTTATTTCAATTCCAACCATGTTTCCTTAAACTTTCCGTCCCATCAAACAATCTCTCCCCTCTACTCATCACCCCGACTCCCTCGACAAGGCACAATGCCTCCGCCCAATCCTCGAGACGGCGCCCGGTCGTCCGGCCCTCCTGCCGACTATCAAGCCATTGCCGCCCAATTCGCGGCCGCCAAACGCCGCCAGCAGGCTGCAGAGGCCGACAGCAAGAATGAGGACCCACGCGAGGAGCAAAAGAAAGCAAGTCTCCAGCAGAGGCAACGTGAAGCCCTCGAGACCCGCCGAAAAAAGGCATACGAGCGCCGCTGGGGGTGGACGCTGGGCTTCTGGGTCTGGATGCTCTGTATACACGTAATAGGCATCGCATACTTCACCTCGGGGTTTCTGTTGACCAGACTGGTCCTGGACGAGAAGTCAAGCTGCGACGCCAACCCCGTGGACGGCACAGATGGAAAGGACCTCAGCATTCTGTCCGATTGGAAGGGACGGGGCACCGTGGACGGCGGGTGTTGGCACCCCAAGACCTTCGACAAGGCGGTTGTTGTCCTGATTGATGCGCTGCGATATGACTTCACCGTTCCAATAGAAGACGATGCCGAGTTCCACAATGCCTTTCCCTTCCTGTACGAGACGGCCGTCAAATCGCCTAACAATGCTTTCTTAAGGCCTTTCATCGCGGACCCTCCCACGACAACGCTACAGAGACTGAAGGGGCTCACGACCGGTACACTGCCTACATTCATGGAAATGGGAAGCAACTTCGCAGGCACCGCCATCGAGGAGGACAACCTGCTGATCCAACTTCGGGACGTCGGGAAGAAGATTGTGCACCTTGGGGATGACACCTGGGATGCCTTGTTCCCGGAATACTTCGAGTCCAACAGCAGCAGGTCATACGACAGCTTCAACGTCTGGGACTTGCATTCCGTCGACAATGGAGTCCTCGAGCATATATTCCCACTGCTTCAGAGCGACAAGAAGGGAGACTGGGATCTGCTTATCGGGCACTTGCTTGGTGTCGACCATGCTGGCCACCGCTACGGACCTGCTCACGCTGCTATGACAGCGAAGCTGCGCCAGATGGATGATTTCATTAGGAATTTAGTGGACACCATTGATGACGACACGCTGCTAGTTGTTATGGGTGACCACGGCATGGATCCCAAGGGTGATCACGGAGGTGAGAGCGACGATGAGGTCGAGGCCGCACTCTGGATGTACTCGAAGAAAGCTGTCTTCGGCAGGACGAAACCTGAGTTTGTCGCCCCACCTGCCACGGCCAAGATACGACCTGTAAACCAGATCGATCTGGTACCGACGCTTGCTCTCCTACTCGGTATTCCTATTCCTTATAACAACTTGGGTGCACCTATCGAAGAGGCGTTTGCAGGCAAGAAAGGTGATGCCTGGAACAGCCTCGCATCTGCGGCTCGTGTGACCTCTGCAGGCATTCATCGTTATCAAGCATCTTACTTTGCTGCTCGCGGCCTGGAGCAGACTGCTGAGGCTGCCGCGCCGGCTGCCCTTTTCAGCAACGCCGAGAAGGTCCTTAAAGACGACACGAGAGGGAAATCCCGCGACCTCGTGTATGCCGCTTTCATGGACTACCAAGCAGAGACACTACGGATATGCAAGAGCTTATGGGCTAGATTTGATGTGCCAAGCATGTTGATCGGCCTTGTTATCACTGGGCTCGGCTTGGTCGCTCTGGTCATCTATGTTACCAAAGACGAAGATGACGACTTTGCCGCTTTGGACAACATCGAGCTCGACATCGCTGAGAGGAAGCTGGAAGCCGAGGGCGTTGAGGCGAGCTCGGAAGTCCCGTCGTATCAGACTCAACAGAAGACTGTGACATTGGCTGCCCTCGCTGGCGCCGTACCGGGAGCTGTCCTTGGAGTCGCATATGCTGCTGTTACCGGCGCACAAGACTACCGGCTCGGTGCTGCTGGGGCTGGTATTACGAGTACTATCTTAGTTGTGGGCGCTCTTCTTCGGAATTCCTTCGTCCTGCCCGTTCCATCAAGCATATGGGGCTGGATGGCTGCCGTGTTCACTATCAGCCAGTCCATCGGCTTCGCATCAAACTCTTACACCATATGGGAAGACAGTATTCTTCTCTTCTTCACCACCACCTTTGGTCTTGCAAGTGCACTTGCGTCTTTGAATATCGAGAAACTGACAGACCGATACTTTGCCGTCTACCACTCAATTCTTTTTGTCTTACTTGGTCGGGCAGTCTCCTTCTCAAAGCTCTGTCGGGACGAGCAGTATCCTTACTGCATGACGACCTACTATGCGTCGTCAGCCTCTTCCACTTCGGCGACCTGGCACTTGGCTATACCTTTCTCAGTCTTTGCCATTCTTCCCTCCATCCTCAGGGCTTACTACCTGCCCACCCGCTCTTACCACGGTCTGGCACCAACATGGATTGGCTACGCCCTTCGCACCGCGCTCTTCCTTTCTGCTGTGTATTGGACCATGGACACAGCAGACAACGAGAACTGGGCCACCGGTCTTGCTGAAGGCACGCTCAAGATCTTTAGTGTATACACCGCACAGCTGGCCTTGGCCATCGCCGTCGTCGCTGGCACGACTGCATTTATCTGGGCGCCACCTTGCATATCCATCCTCACGACCTCCACGAACGCCAAGCGCGCCCAGATCGCCGTCCTTGGCTACGCAAACGCCAACGGTGCCAGGTATCTCTTCCTACCGCTCAACATCATGACTGCTTGCATCATCCTGTCGAAGCCGATGGGTGGGGGTGCCATGGCGATCATGATGTGGCAGGTGCTGTCGCTGATGGAGATCCTGGACCTGAATGAGCTCACTGGCGAGACAATCGGCCCTATCATGCTAGGCCTGCTCGGCAACTTCCACTTCTTCAAAACAGGCCATCAGGCCGTCCTCAGCAGTATCCAGTGGGACGCGGCCTTTATTCCACTCTTCTCTATCCGGTACCCGTGGACGCCGCTGCTGGTCATTCTAAACACCTACGCGGGGCAGATCCTCGCGGCGGCGTCGGTGCCGCTGGTCGTGCTGTGGAAGACGGGCCCGAAACGCAAGGGCGTGCTGGAGAGCGTCAGCCGGGACCTGGGCATCTTCATATCGTACTACGCCGTCGAATCACTGGCCACGATGGCGTGGGCTGGCTACCTGAGGAGACATCTCATGCTGTACCGCGTGTTCAACCCGCGGTTCATGATGGCGGCCATGGTGCTGCTGATCGTGGACCTGGTGGGGATCCTGATCACGCTGACGGGAGTGAGGAGTAACACGCTGTCGATCGGGGAGGTCTTTGGCATGGCGGACTGAGCGTTCCGACTTGGGACGTCAAACGGGTTTCGAAATCTGTTTTTACTAAGCATTGCATACTCATCAAATCTAAGAGGGGCGGGCGTTATGCTTTCATCAGATGCAAATTGGGGACACAAGGATTGTCATGTAGTATTATGCTCTTTATCTAGTGGGATCATGGATGAAAATAGCATGCAGTATGAAGATAGTCAATACAGGTCAGTGAATCAACTCCACCCACGATATCAAGGAGCGCATCAAGCAAAAAGGAAGAAGATGGCGCCCGAAGGAAAGGGAAAAAAAGAATTCAGGACCCAAGGCTTGGTTGACCCTATCACTACCGTTCTCCAGCGACGAGCCACGAAATTCCTCCCAGGAGGAGAATCAACCCACGTAGGGGATTCGTTTCCCAATCCTTTCCTCGGGGCTACGGACTACCAGTCGCCCGGAGAAGTCAACAAGTTCGCAAGATTTGGGTCCCTCGGCCGGGAATTGAACCCGGTTTGTGCTGCAGTTTGGATGGTAGGCGAGCCTGGTGGTAGGAAACCTTCAGACTCACCCCTGCACTAGCTGGTCATCGTTGGTCTTTTATTTCGCTGCTTCAAGAAGGTTGTTGTTGGCGGGGGAGGGGGGAGCTGTGTCGTTCCCTCGTTGCGAGGTGCGGTGGCGCGGTGCCGCACGCGTGGGACGCGTCCTTGACGCGATGGAAGGGCATGGCATGAGAGGCGGCTTGGACCGTGAGGAGAGAAGAAGGGGGTATCGATCTATTTGTGAATTGCAAAGGCAAGAAGAATAACCGCAATTACGCTGCCTGTGCTGCTCGAGCAACCTGCCGACCTGCTACAGCCCATGCTCCTCCCAGACTTGGTAGATCCTGTCCCTGATAGCTTCGTGGCCGAGTGTCCGTGGGTGGAATGTTTTGCCGTAGTAAGTTGGCACCCACCACATTCCGTTCTGAGCAAGGACCCCGTTGTACGTTGGCCGCAGTGAAGGGTCGCGATGCTTCGCCATGGCCATGTAGCACAGCGCAAGTTCGCCCCAGTCTCCTCTTGCCTGGGCCCGCTCCAGACAGGTATATGGATCGACCAAAGGTGACAAGGGCGACAGGACCTTCTCCCTTTGGGACCTCATCGACTCTGGATCACCATTCGTCCCGTTCGGCCACGTCGTCTCATTCCTCGCATTGTCCGGGCCCCCGACGAGGAAAAACCAGCTATCCGTCCGATTGTACGCCGGCTCAAGCACGCCAGGCTCGCAGAACCTGTGACCCTCGAAGAGGTCATCGTAGTCGACAAACACGACCCTCGGCCTGGCCCCGGTAAACCCTTTCTGCACCACCCGGACCGTCCGCCGCAGCTTCGCGTTGGCGGCGTCGACGAGCGCGTTCATCCGCCCCCTAATGTCCCGCTCCAGCTTCGGCCCGCCGTACCACACGCCGAGGGACATGTCGTCGCACTCCGGGGTGTCGGCGTCAAAGAAGCGCGCGTACCCCGTGACGGCGACGCTGAAGCGCGGCCGCCTCTCCCAGGCCACGGCGTCGAGCACCTCGTGCAGTATGACGGCCAGCCGCTGCTCGAAGACGCCGCTCTTGACGGCCGCGTCGGCGGCTTTCAGTGCGGCCTCACACGTCCCGCTGTAGAAGGAGTAGAAGCGGAAGATGCAGGCGTTCATGACGTCGAAGAAGCCCATGTCGTTGCCGCCCACCGACAGCGTGGCGAAGTCGAGCGGCTGCGTGGTGTTGAGGAGGTCGACCTGGCCCTCATGGGCCTTGGGCCCGCCGCCGGCGAGGATGTCTGTCGTGACTGCGCCGGTGCACGAGAGCCACTGGAAGGTGGTGTTTAGCCCCGTGGCGTTGTTGAGGTCGCGGTGGATCAGCTCCGGATAGGCGTGCACGCCGTGCCGGCAGTCGCCCTCCGTGGGTAGCTCCCTGTCGTCTAGGCCCGTTCCTATGCCGGCGCTGTAGCTGTCGCCGAGGGCGACGAAGCCCCGGGCTTGCCGGTTGGTGGGTCCGACTGCTCCGAGGACTTGTTGTTGATGGTCATGATGTTGGGAGAGGCTTCCGCCCTGGGATACTAATGACGCATGGCAGACGGAAGATAAAGCATACAGGATGAAAGAATAAGCCCGCATAGTTGCACTCGGACTGCTCATCAAGCTAATCTCATATCACCGGCCGGTTATAAGTGACACTTGCGTCTCTGCTGCGCAAGGCTTCCATGGACACTCGTTTTGTTATGGAAAGGGGATCGTGGAGTTTGGGAGCCGGTCGTCCCGGCCCTCGACGAGAAGAAGCCCCAGGTGAGGAATGTGCATACCGTAACGATGCGAGATTCATGTTTGCCTGGATGGCGGCGCGCGTGACAAACTTACGGGTGAGTAGCGGCGGCCGAGGTGTGTGAGATGACGAATGGCTTCAGCCAATCGGCTCGGCACATGGTCTCGTTCGGGCGATCCAGCGGCCGGATCAAGACACACCTCATTGTCCGGTAAGGCTGCAGGTGGTCAAGGTAGGCAGGCATCTTATCATGTCCAGAGTTTCCATGAATCTAAATGCGAAACTTCCTTTCTTGGGGGCCGTTGACGAGGTGGCATCGAATATCGGCAGTCTACCATATGCGTTGGTGACTAACCTCGTCTCTTAAAGTGTGTTAGACCTGCTTGGGGATTCCGGCAGACGCCTGCAGTGCACCGAGTCTAGAAGGCGGTGAGAATCCGTCCGCATCCGCCCCCCAAAAACTATATAAGCCCAGACATCCCCCAGCTTGTTTCCTTCCCTTTCCTCTTTTCTTCCCCAGCCTGCGGGCATCTTGGTCATTTGAAACACTACAGAGAAAATTAGCATGGCTCCCTGCATAAGGATGACACAATGCTGTTAAAGCGAGCTTCAATTTTTTTTTTCACTGTGGTCGTCAGTTTACTGGTGACATGGAGAAGAAATGCTCATGCTCTTTGATCATATGCTCACTTGCCGGTCCCAGCTCTGCCACATTTTTTTTGCACCGTTGTATCTAAGAGAGGTATCGAACACATACGACAAAGTGTCCAGGGCATTGACATATGCCGATATGCCCACAAAGGGACCGAGGATATCGCCGTTGTTCTCTATCTAAGCGTCGGCTTCACTTCTCCGTTCGGCTTCAGGACCGTGTAAGACTTGAACCGTCCTCCGTCGGCAGCGTGCTCCTTCGCCCCCTCCACATCCTCTACCGTGTCGAAAGTCTTGAATTCTGACCCGCCAGACTTGCCTATCTTCAGGACACCGTCATTGATCAGCTTCACGATCCTGACAAGCGTCTCCCGCGTGTTGGCCCACCTGGCCAGGATCTGCCAGTTGAGATGGAGCGCCGCCGTGTACGGGAGCTCGAGCTTGCCGTACGGCGCGCCGCTGAGGACGATCCGCGCCCAAGGGTTGAGAGTCTTCAGCGCCGCGGAGAGGTATAGCGGCTTCTCGAACCATCCCGGGGTCCAGTCGTTGAAGACGTCCACTCCTCCCGGCGCCAGCTTTCGGATCGCCTCTGTATCCTTTTCCTCATCGCCGCTCATGGCGATATAGTGTAACTTCTCCGGGTTGCCCAGCCTCTCCTTCATCGTCCTGAGTGTCCCCTCGGACCGGCCTAGCATGATCACTTTAGCACCGGACAGCAGGGCCAGCTCCACCGCCGCTCCGCCAAAGCTCCCGGTGGCCGGGCCGATGACCACCGTCTCGCCCACCTGCACCTTGGCCGTCTCAAATATCGCCCCTCCGGCGATGTTGTACAAGATGATCGGCGTGAGCTCCTCAGGCGCATGGCCCTCCTGACCAAAGAGATACTCCTTGTTGATAAGGTGGCATGACTCAAGCGGCGCCTTCATGACCCTCTGCATGCTCCCATCCCTCCACTCCCCCTGCATCAGCACCCTTCCCTCGGGGCCCTCGCCGCCGTGGTGGCCCTGCACGATCTTGACGAGCGCGTCGTCCCGGGCGTGCACCGTCCCATCGACCCAGACCCAGTCCCCGGGCCGGATGCGCGCGGCGTCGGGCCCCACGTCCAGAACGCGGCCCACGCAGTTGGCGTTGGGCACGAGCGGCAGGGCGAGGTTGAGCTGCGGGATCTCGCCGCGGTGAACCTTTGCGACGTAGGGGAGGATGAGCGTCGCCACGACCTGCACGACGGCGCTGCCAGGCCCTGCCTGTGGGATTGGCAGGTCGACGACCTTGCCTGGCTCCTTGAATGAGGAGAGCCAGTATCCCCTGTTGGTGAAGCCGGCGGGTAGCAGCTGCGGCGGCGACATGTTTGCTGTGCTTGGTCTGTGAGCTGCCTATTTAACACGGATACCTATTGGTGGCTGGGTTTATGCGTGCGACTTGCTAACGACCATACCGGATGGTGCGATGCTATTCATATAAGGTCGCTGCACCGTCGTTTTCGGGCTGTTCGTCCTGTCCGAGGTGCCCGGGACGCAAGACCGAGTGTGGCCCATGGCAGTATATCTAGGTAGGTGCCGAGAAGGAGGCCGGAGTTAAGACACGGAGGCGGGCCCGGTGTGATCAACGTCGACGAGCGTTGGGTGATTTCCGCCAGCGACGGTCTCACTGTGACATGAGCAAGGTTGGGTTCCACGTTGAGTTCCGCGGTCCGTTCCGGGTTCTTGCGATCCATCCCATGGGAGCCATGTGCCTCTCTTGATTTCCTACCATGGACGTCTTTCGTTTTGGCCCGCATAATCCGTGCATTTAGCGTCCCCTCAACTCAAAGAGTACAGACCTCAAGGATCTAGTTCGAGCAATGGTGTGCAATACATTGGTCTAACACAGCCGTGCTGTTGATTGACTAAGGGGCCTAGCAGTTATTTCAAGAGGCCTATCTTGGAAATCAGGTTCTAGAAAGTGAGGTAGAAGAGTTTCTCATGGCCGGTCTCTCTGTTTAAAAATCACATCTGATAACCATGTGCTAGTGAGCTGCGACTTCGAGTGATGGTATTCGTACTGTTCGCTATGAGTCGCTTTACTGGACTGACAGAGTCTGTAACGTAATCTCACAAGTGACATTCCTTCGTACGTGGCTTATTCCTAAGCATGATGCGTCGTTGTACATGACTTGCCCAACTGTGTGGACGGCATCCCATATGAGATGCAGATCCTCTGAAACCACAGGCATATGCAGTCATTGCACAGCGATGGTGAATTTGGCCAAAATTTGGGATGGAACTTTGGGGTTTCCATCCTAACAGTTGCTGCACTTGATTAGCAGGTACATATGAGGGCCGACTATCAGGCTCCGTAAACAGCTTGTTATTCTAGGACTTGCAAAGTAGCAGCTAACATGTTGCTTTGGACCAATGGAAGCCCCGGCGAAAAGGTTTATCCATCAAGATTGAATGAGGTGAATTGTTTCTGCCAAGCATGAGCTCTTCATAACGGAAGCACATGAATTCAGATTTTAAGAGGGTAGGCTTGGCTTAAGTGGGAAGACAAAACAAAAAGAGAGACGGATATTTCTGATAAAGTCTTCGAATCTTTTTTCCAAGGATGAAGAGTGAAGTTCCTACGAGGAAGTTAAAGGTGACATCCCCATCCCGATCCAGTGGAGATCACCTCATCCCTGTCGTCTTGCATCACAGGTGGTCCAGGTGCACTATCATGCAATTGACCAGTCAACGTGGGGCGATAAACCCCACGTAGGTCAGGTTGGTACCGCCGTACCGCGTCGACCCCTCCGCAGTCGGAAGAAGGTGCATCATGCTTGACAGGGATTGGAATTTCAAGATCTGCAACGGATTCTTGTGCAGCACACGGCACGCAGGTTAGTCATAAGCTCTGAGAACGAGGCCGTCACAATTTTTGCCAGACCTTCCCAATTCCCAATCCCTCAACTCCACTTGGACCTTCCAATAGAGACCAAACCACAGGGAAGACCGTCCAAGGAGCACCATGTCGTCCCAACTTCCGGATCCCACAGAAGACCTTGACTGGTCGGGCTTCGTCGGCCCAATCCATGAGCGCTTCAGGGCCTCTGCCGAAGCTCACCCGGACAGGACGTGCATCGTTGAGACCAAGACGTCCACAACCCCGGAAAGGGTCTTCACGTACCGTCAGATCTATGAGGCGTCCAATGCCCTCGCCCACTACCTGCACGATGCAGGCGTCACGAATGGAGACGTGGTCATGATCTGGGCGCATCGGTCCGTGGACTTGGTCGTGTGCATAATGGGAACCTTGGTAAATTGCTGCAGACTCGCTCGAATGTGGACGGACTCATTCTAACGGATTTCTCAAGGCATCCGGGGCTACTATGACCGTGCTGGACCCGGCATACCCTCCAGCCCGCCAACAGGTGAGTCATACGGCACACGGGTTGGGATGAGAGCGCTCCTGCAAGCTGGCCGAAACCTTTAACACAGTACTCATCGGGAAAAACGACTAAAACAGTCTCTTTAGGTCTACCTAGAAGTGTCTCAACCACGAGCGCTGGTCAGGATTGGCCGGGCGACAGACGAGAATGGCCCCTTGGCTCCACTCGTCCAGAGCTACATCGACGAGTCGCTTCAGCTCAAGGCCGAAGTGCCTGAGCTCCGCCTTCGAGACGATGGCTATCTTTTTGGAGGAGAAGTTGACGGTCAGGACGTCTTCCAGAGCGCAAGGCAGAAGGCATCGTCACCACCCGACGTTCTCGTGGGCCCGGACTCAAACCCTACGCTCTCTTTCACGTCAGGGAGCGAAGGGCGGCCCAAGGGTGTGCTTGGTCGGCATTACAGTCTGACAAGGTACTACGGCTGGATGGCAGGGCGTTTCAACCTGTCGTCCGAGAGCGTCTTTACCATGCTCTCTGGAATTGCTCACGATCCTATCCAGAGAGATATTTTTACCCCACTGTTCCTCGGGGCACAGCTGCTAGTGCCGGCGAAGGAAGATATTCAGCACGAGAAATTGGCAGAATGGATGAGCGAGCACAAGCCCACCGTTAGCCATTTGACCCCGGCTATGGGTCAGATCCTGGTCGGCGGTGCCACGGCAGAATTCCCCAGCCTCCAGAATGTCTTCTTCGTTGGAGATATTCTCACAACTAGGGACTGTCGAGTGCTACAGCGACTTGCAGTCAATGCAAACATCATAAACATGTACGGAACCACCGAGACACAGCGAGCAGTCAGCTACTACGAGGTCCCAAGTGCCGCCAAGGACCCTGGCTACCTAAGCAAGCTCAAGGATACCGTCCCTGCCGGAAAGGGTATGCAGAATGTCCAGCTCCTGGTGGTGAGCCGAGAGGACAAGACAAAGATGTGCAAGGTCGGCGAAGTAGGCGAGATCTACTGCCGTGCTGCAGGTCTCGCCGAGGGCTACCTCGGAGACGAGGAAAAGAATGCGGAGAAGTTCCTCAACAACTGGTTCGTTGACAACCAGAAGTGGGTGGAGCTTGACACAAAGAACAGCAAGAATGAGCCATGGCGGAAATACTACAAGGGGCCTCGGGACAGGCTCTACCGGACTGGAGACCTCGGACGATACCTGGAAACTGGAGACGTCGAGTGCACGGGACGCGCTGATGACCAGGTCAAGATTAGGGGATTCAGAATCGAGTTGGGGGATATCGACGGCAACTTGAGCCAGCACCAATTGATTCGGGACTGCAAGACCCTGGTACGGAGAGATCGCAACGAAGAGCCCACGTTGGTGAGCTACATCGTCCCCGAGGCGAAGGAGTGGCAGCGCTGGCTCTCTTCTTTCAACTATGAGGACGTCGAAGACGAAGGTGTCGAGATGGGAACAGTGAGGGTCTATCTGAAGAAGTACAGGCGGATGCAGACTGAAGTGCGAGACCATCTGAAGTCTCGCCTGCCGGTCTACGCCGTGCCTACCATCTATATCGTGCTCAACAAGCTGCCTCTGAACCCGAACGGAAAGGTCGACAAGCCCAACCTGCCTTTCCCTGACGTGTCTGAACGCACAGAGGAAGCATCAGAGGAGGATTTGAAGCACTGGGAGTCCCTGACGGAGACGGAACGTGATGTTGCCCAGAAATGGGCAGAGCTCGTCCGCGGTCTCAACCCGAAGACCATCAGACAGGATCAAAGCTTCTTTGACCTCGGTGGACACAGTCTGCTGGCTCAGCAGCTCCTCCTGATGACGCGTAAGGAGTTTGGTGTTGATATTTCCATCAACCTGCTCTACGAATTCCCGACCCTGAGCGGCTTCAGCGGCCAGATTGACAAGGTGAAGGGAGGCGCAAGCGTGGACGTCGAGGAGGGTGACCCGGAGTATGCCAAGTCCTATGACGAGCTTGTTGAGATCCTGGCCGACAAATATCAGCCGGCAGATGCTGCAGAAGCCGACAATTTGACTGTCTTCCTTACAGGTGCCACGGGTTTCTTGGGTGCCTATCTTATCAACGAAATCCTCGGCCGGGCGAATCCCAGTATCAAGCTGATCGCTCATGTGCGAGGTGCCAAGAACCCTGCTGCAGCACTGGAGCGGCTACAGCGTTCGCTCCGCGGAAACGGGGTGTGGAAGGATGAGTGGAGCTCAAGATTGAGCTGTGTCGTGGGAGATCTGTCCCAGCCACAACTCGGCATTGACATCCTGACATGGAAGAGGCTGAGCAAGGAAGTGGACGTGGTCATACATAATGGTGCTTCCGTGCACTGGGTCAAGCGGTATCATGAGATGATGCCACCTAACGTTCTCTCGACCATTGACGCCATGAGGCTCTGCAACGAGGGCAAGCCAAAGAGGTTCGCATTTGTCAGCTCCACGGCCGTGCTGGACTCTGACCATTACATCAAGCTATCTGAGGACTTGACCAGAACAGGACAAGGCTCGATCACCGAGGAGGACGATATGCTAGGTAGTCGGACGGGACTCGGCACAGGCTACGGCCAGACCAAGTGGGTGTCCGAGCAACTGATCCGCGAGGCGGGCAAGCGCGGCCTACAGGGCACCATCATCCGGCCTGGATACATCCTGGGTGACGCGGAGACCGGGGTTTGCAACGTCGATGACTTCATGATCCGAATGCTCAAGGGGTGTCTCCAGCTGCAGAGCCGGCCGCGCATCATCAACACGGTCAATGCCGTGCCGGTCAAGCACGTGGCGCGTGTGGTGGTCGCCGGCGCGCTGAGCCCGATCGGAGGCGGAGTGCACGTGGCGCAGGTGACGGCGCACCCGAGGCTGCGGATGAGCGAGTACCTGTCGATTCTGGAGTACTACGGGTACAAGACGCCCGAGGTGTCGTACGACGCGTGGAAGGACGACCTGGAGAGGTTCGTGTCCGCGGGGCCGATCGAGAAGGACCAGGAGCAGCACGCGCTGATGCCGCTGTTCCACTTCTGCATGAACGACCTGCCGGCCAACACGCGCGCGCCCGAGCTGGACGACCGCAACGCCGTCGCGGTGCTCAAGGCGGATGCCGACCGGTACACGGGCGTGGACGAGAGCATGGGCTACGGCGTGGCGAGGGAGGACGTCGGGCGCTACCTGAGGTATCTTGCCGAGACCAAGTACATCGGCCTCCCGTCCGAGAGGGGCCGGCCGCTGCCTGAGATCAAGGCTGATATCGCGAGCGCAAAGGCTGCTGGTGGGCGTGGCGGCGCGTAGGTTGTGGTTCGGATTTGCATTTCAAAGGTTTAGATAAAAGACAAGATAAACGGAACCGAGGATCGAGAAAAGATTGACTTTAAAGCTGCCACGGGTAGACTACTAAGGAGTCGATGCTCCCCCCTAACCCTTGATTGGAACTAGCTCCTCTCCCCGGTTAGTGACGATTCCGGGAGGACGGCCTGAAATCGCGTGCTCAGTCCGCCAGACTAGCCCTTGGGGGGCTGGCCCAGGTAGGAAGGATCAAATCACCTCGTGGTCACAATCCAGCAGGAGCTCGCTCAACAGCCGCGTCCCTCGTAAGCTTTCGCCATAGACTAGACCAAGTCCTAGAGAGAATTAGCGGGTGCTTGGAGCCACATACCATATCTCTGCTCAAATGGACAGTCTTCTCTCTTGGTTTCCACAAGCTGCCACTGCCCGACAGACTTGTATTTATCGCGTCTTTGCCCTTCAGCCTTTTATTTAACCCCTCTGTTCAATGTTGTCACGTAGAGTAGCCTTTTAAGGGGGCGCGTCTACGGCAGGGATAAGCATTTGGCGCCACACAAGCGCTCATTCGAAAGCTTGTTGTCGTCTCCACGTGCCACGCCAATCTTCCCTAAGCTCTCCAGTTTCCGCCGGATCTCGCGATGGATAACCGCGTGGGTACCTTACCGCCCTCAGCGAGAGCCGGACAAAAGCCCTCTGTTACTGACGATGCTGCAGCAGCTGCCGCTGTTGCAGCACTGTCCTCGCCCTTCGCCCCTGACCCGGGCGGCACTCAGCCTCCACCGTATGGGCATCAGCAGCAGCAGCAAGTGCAGCAAGGGGTGCCCTTCTGGGACGATGCTGCGCCGGCTGCTGCTAAGAGGCGCCGCTCGGGGGCGCCTCGCGAGGGCTGCACCATGTGCAGGCTGCGCAAGGTGAGACAAGAAACGGCTCTTTCTGCGTGCGCGGGCTGGCTTGCTCGCTCGCTTGCTAGCCCATCTGCACTCGCTCCTGCTGTGCAACCAGGCCCCTGACTAAACTGTTCGTACAGGTGAAGTGCTCTGGCAAACCTGTGCCAAATGGCCCTTGCGCCAACTGCTCGAGGCTGGAGCTCGACTGCAGCTTCGTCGATGCCGAGCAAGGTAAACCTTTCCTGTTGTGCTTTGACCTCCTCTAGGCGAGGACTGTTACTCACACCGCCGTCACCGTCTTTGTAGGCAAAGTGTCTCGAGTTGCACCGTCCAGGGACCGCACAGAGGCTGGGACTGCCAGAAAGCGTGCCCAGAAAGCGTGCAAGGAGTGCCACCTCCATAAAACGAAGTGCTCTGGGGATCTTCCTCGATGTAAACGGTGCGAGACGAACGACCTAGCGTGCGAGTACGTCGAATCGAGGAGGAAGTTCTCCCACGCGCCGACTGTGCAGTCAAATCCCCAAAGCGACACCCAAGAAGCCGAGGCCAGGTCCAGTGTAGCAGAGGCCAAAGACGATGCGAAGCCACTAATCTCGCCTGTTGGTTTCTCCTTCTCGCCAGCCTTGACGTCCGAGACTAGGCGGTCCTCGACGGGAAACCTGTATGGGGAGTACGTACCCCTAAATTGTTTGCACCGGACCTTCGAAGCTCACAGACTTGCAGAGACCTTCTGGCTAAGAAAGACACCCTGCTGAGGCACTTCAACGTCTTTTTCCAGCTTTGGGCGCCACAGCCCTGCATGGGCATCATGCAGCGGGACTCGACCTACCTCGAAATCGATGAGCGACGGCTCCATCCCATCGTGGCCGCGGCCGTCTGCGCCATGACCTCCCGCATCGTCCACCCCGGCCAAAAGTCAATCCCGTTTGCGGACCGCTGCGCAGACCAGGTCGACTTCTACCTGTTCCGCGCCATCGACTCGTTCCTGCGCAAGACCGCCCACGAAAACCTTATCGTCCTCATCTGTGCCATCTGCCACTTCTGGCACGAGAACCAGATGAGCAAGGTCTGGATGTACATGGGGCTTGCCGCCCGCCTCATCACGTGTCTGCAGCTTAATTGGGACGGTGCGGGCGAGTCCCTTGTCAAGCAGGAGACTAACCGCCGGCTGGTCTGGGTGTGCTACATCCTGGACCGCCTGTTGGCTGGTGGTTTTGACGAACACCTTGTACTGCGCGACGACGATATGCACCTGAAGTTGCCGGTAAGTGACGAGGTGTTGTATGAAGCCGTTCGTGCGGCAGAAGCGTCCGGTCAGTCTGCCACTCTATCCCAGTCCGTAGGAACACGAAGTATCTCAAAGAATCTGTCCCTGGATGGCTATCACCTGAGACTCCATCGCTTGAGGCATCTCATACTGGGTGTGACCAAACGGCTCACAAGTCCACCGACTTCGCACCCTCGACGGCGTCGACTGGAAGCTTCTCAGGTCATCCAGTTGGTCAATGACCTTCAGAACAAGCTCATCAGCTTCAACCAATCTCTATCTGAAGATTTAAAACTAAATGATGCCAATACGAAACGCTTCCTTGATTTGCCAGAGGGCCCAAGTTTTATCATGCTGCACTCTCTTTTCTGGATTCTGCACGTCGACCTATACCGCTTCACCATACCAGGGATACGCGAAGAAGCTAATCCGGAGCTATCAAGACAACTACCCAGAGACTTCGTGCTCAAGTCACAGAGACAGGCGGTTGGGTACGCAGTCAGCCTCGCCAGGTTCTGGCGGACGCTGCAGGACATGGTGGCTAAGAGACTGCCCGACGACGGGACCGAAAGGCTCCTCACGGTGGACCAAATGTTCGCTATTCACGTCATCCAACCGACTAAAATATTGCTAGCCGCAAGGCAGCACCATCTGTTCGACAACCTAGAGGATAGCACCGCACCCCTGGTGCGGCAGGAACCGGTGAACGATTCTGTCCTAGCAGCTCTCGTGGACTCCAATATGCAACTAATCCCGCCCTTCGCTCGCTTCTTCCCTCGCATCATGGAAATTGTATGATCGGCGGTCCTTTCTCCCCGCCCTAACAGTGGTACCTCATCGCTAACTATGTTGCCAGACCCAAGACATCCGCCAGGCGGTCGCCAACTTCACACATGACACTCGTTATGACCAACCGGAGGCGATAGGGTACGTAGACTTGCAAGAATTCCCTGCACAAGTATTTCCCCGTGGTCGAATGCTAACAATACCTAAAAATTTAGCGCGCCTGCCGTTAAGCCACCCACCGACTTCAGACTGCCCGGCCCCCACTATGTCCTCGAGAACGCTCTGGTCCCGCGCGTGTCGGACCAAGACGACAGGGACAGAGAGAGGCAGAGGAATTTATCAGCCGCAGACATCTGGTTCCGGTCCAAGAAGAGGTCGAGGGAGGAGAGCCCGGTGATGATGACGCCGCCGATGAGCAGGGCGCCGGATGATGCGGCCATCATCCCGCTGCCCGTCAACGGCGCGCCCGAGATTCCGATCTGGCTTGCAGAGGCGCGCGGCTGCGACCCCCTGCCGGACACCCCGCCTCAAGACAGCAGCACCGCCGATGAGGCGGCGTGGTTGGGCTCGTCCCAGTCCGGGATCGGGCTGGGGCTGAGCAATGCATACCTGTTCGACGGGTCCTGGTCCATGCCACCGTCGCAGGCCGACTATGGTATGATGATGGGCCACCCGTTCGGGCACTCAGGCCCGACGACGCTGTTGTATGAGCGCGCGAGGGGCAGTGCGAGTGCCGCCATCCCTCCTGCGATGCATGCGGGTGGTGGTGGTGGGGGTTCGGATAGGAGGAATTATTACAGCAGGGCTGGTGGTGTACAACTACCCTACCCACAGCACCTCGACGACTTTGCTGGCTAGGGGGGAAGTTTACTTAATAAAATGTAAGGGGGATAAACGGGTTTGCATGTTTCTAAAAGGCTCTCTAGATATTTAAGAAAAGAGATATTCGCACTAGCAACAACAGATAGTACACCGGTATATTATTACACACCATAGTAGGTGTAGGAAATAGGTGTAAGCAGTAGGTATAGATAGTTGGTATTATGAGAGTGGATATGGGAGGGTGAGAGAGTAGGAGGGTGAGAGTGGGAGTATCACGAGAAGAGTAGGACTAATAGGAGGAGTAGGATGGGGTATGGGTTTTGTGGGAGTGGGTGAGAGTGTAAGTATTAGGCGTAGTGAGGTGAGTTTGTACCTTGTTTTGTTTGCGCTTCTAACGACCGGTGTACCCTCCCTTTTCTCAGGTGCAAATATCCAATTATGTATTTAAAGCTAGACTTTTCAAGCGCCATTGGTTCTTGCGGCTCCCCAAGTCAATCTTGGGGGTCTCGAATCATACAGAAGGAAGTTGCTGCTCTCCACCATAAAATGCAGCACATTCGCCTCCATCCATCCCTAGCTGCGGCGTCTCAGCACCTCGGCGAGGTTATGCAGCTCGTGAGGGTCGTGTCTCCTGCTGTGCGGCTTGGGAGGCCATATATTCGGTACACAAAATGTCCACTCACGGCCCTGATGGCCACCGCTCTCCCTACCACCGCCGTGTCCTTCCGTGCTAGAGCGGGGTGGGGAATATTTGCTAGGTTGAGGTATATAGTTCCGTAGGATGTTAGTAACCCATTGGTGACTGTTGATTTGCTATCAAATCAAATCTCTAAGCAGCTTCTGAGAGAGACTCGACAAAGCCTACAAGAGCTCATCACGCACATTCTTCTTTGGGCATGCCCGATTACCTTCGATATAGGCGCAAGACATATCCACTATCACGGAATTCAAAAAAAGAGAGAAGAAGCCGGAAGCCAATCCAGGGCCGGCCCAAGCAAGACAGAGACGACGTCGTGAAGCCGAGGTCTTGAATTGATGCGGCGACGCCCGGGCGAGACCCGGGGGCGAGACGTCAGGCTGCACGACATCCTGCATGTTGGGGCATTCTAGGTTCACCACCAATGAGGTTGAGTTCGCCGCCGCCTTTGCGCGGCTCCCTCTCTCTCGCGCGCGGTTGAATGCATGGCACCTGCAGTTTCAGCCGGTGGTTGCACCGGCCGAAAGGGGCAGGGTACCACCACTCTTGCTTGGGGGCCGCTTTGTTGATGGTACGGTACATAGATGCACGACTCGCCGGTTGACAGGCACCACCACATAGATGGGAGGATTTCCATCCGCGTATCGGGGCGGTCGCATCAAGGCCCCGCTTCATCTGCGAGGCTCTTGGCTTCGTGGTGAGAATTGACAAGGCGGACGCCCGGTCCTGATGCAGCCTGAGCAATGTCTACCTGCCTGGCTGATACCTGAAGGAAGGGCGGCGGCAGCAGCAGCAGCACACGACTGCCTAGCTGGACTCTTTACCTAGGTACCTAGGTAGTCAAGTACGTACATAGTCAAGCCGGTAGTCACTTGATTTGGGGCATGACTGCCCGTGCCCAAACCCCAAGCCTGGGCGCCTCGTCATTGCCTACCCCAGGTGATTGATTACCTGTAGCGTGCGTACAACCTAGTGCCGACGGGCTCGCGGGCTAATGAACATGAGACGAACCACGGCCGGCACGGCCATGTCTCAAAAAGTTTCACTTAAGACCTGGCATTTGGCTTATTAGCAAGTTAGATAAATAGTCTTGAGTAGTAGTAGCACGCTTTGTTGGGTAGCCAAGTCCAGGCCGATCCCAAGCCACGAGATCAACCAAGACGAGGCGTGGAAATTTCCGGCTTGGCACGATTGGGTTTTTGTTTGTTTCCGCCCTGGACCTCCCCCGGATCTTGGGTCAAAAATCTGCTGCTGGCCACTTGTAACTTCATTAGTGAGCGGAGAGCAGTTCTCTAGCCATGTCCAACCCAACATCGTTAGTCTGTAGACCATGTCTTGCCTAGCGCTGAATTACGCCAGCAGGCGCTATGATGCATGTCCCCATCTCTGTTCAAAAAATAAAGTCCCCACGCCGTGAGCGGCTCCGCTTGACTCCGCTGGGTGGAAAGCGGAACCGTCTGCTCCAAGGCTGCAAGGCAAGCAAGCGACTTGCTTCTGTTGACAATGGTGTCATACGAGAATGCTCTTTCGTGACTCGGGGGCCCAGGTGGAGGCGCATACGTCTTATAGCCCAGGGTACTGGGTTCTGGAACACGAGCACCGAGCAAGACCGAAACTTGATTCAGCCGGATCCGTGTCCATGTCCGATATTTTGAATGAAGGCCGGTGCAAACAATGGGGCCGTTGACTGCAATGAGACTGCACCAACTAACCAGTCAGACTCGTCGAGCATACAGCGAAAACCCCAATTTGGTGTCTGCTTTCTGTGCCGGATAGGAAAACCTGAGACTAGCATTGCTTGAGAAAAACACTGCTGCTTCTAGGCTCTAAGAATAATGATTATACAATATTAGAATGTACAAATTCCGCAAGCCAGAGTGTCAAAGAAAACAGCCCTTGCAAATGCTCGCTTGATTTGGAATTCATCCTCCTGGACCCCCCAAAACCGACCGCCCAATGCAGTGAAATGCAACACAGAACTTGACTTTGCTGTCGCGCGCCGTATGTACAGACGAGACGCCCGCCATCGCCCCGAGGTGAGCAAATGCCTCGTGAGCGCCTCGACAGGCGCATTGTGTCACTGGGGTGCTCGGCTTGGTTCTCGTCCTGGACCCTCCCTCCTGCCCTTCCGCTCCCCGTTCCTCCACACGCCCAGCACTAGCCACTGAAGCCGTGGGTTAAGAAGTCGGTCGACTGGTCGACAGGATCGAGAAGCGAAACCGTGTGCAGGGTATCCTTGGTTGCAGACAGCGAAAATTGGCAAATTGGCACCTCCTCCAAACGCCCTATCCCCTTTCAGAAATTCGGTATCAAAGTCGTTACTGGGGTGAGGGCTTGTTTTTCGCCAAGCCCCCAGGTATATATGTGAGTGGTCGTAATCAGTCGGTGACGTTCGGTCCGAGTGGTGGTGGTGGTTCTAGTGGTAGTCCTCGCGCTGCTTCTCCCTCAGGCCTCCAATATCGTCCATGTCAATGGAGTAGAACTGGTGTTTGCTCTCCTTCTCGTAGGCAGGGAGCTGCTCCTCGTCCAGGGGCTCCATGCCGACGGTAGCATTATCGCCGACGCGCACGACGAGGACCCGGCCACTCTTGCGGCGGCCGCTGTCGTCCTCCTCCTCGGGGAAGGTGATGTGAATCTCGGGGACGTTGTCGGGCGAGTGAGGGGGCTGGCTAGGATTTGACAGCATCGGCTGCCCGTCCTTGTTGAAGACCAGCACGCTACTGTGGCCGTTTCTGGTCTCGATGGTCAGACGGCGGTGGTTACTGTTGCGCTTCGCGTCTTGCACGACGTCGTTGTACTGGGGTAGGGAGTCCTTGCGCACTCTCTGCTGCTTGTTTCGCATCTTTCGGAGAACGAAAAGGACTCCGCCGAGAAGCAGGCCGAAGACGACCACGACACTCAGGATGATGACCAAGAGGTTGATGACGTTGGCGTTGCCATCATCGTCCCCCGCGAGGCCGTCGCGCATGGCGATGGGGTTCCGTGCGATGAGCTTCGACATGGCAGGCATGGTGGTTGTGGTTGCTGTTCCTAGCTGTGGTTTGGTTTTGGTTGTGTGTGTGTGTGTGTGTACAGGTTCAATGAATGAATGTGATGTGCAACGATAGTGATGATGATACTCTTGATCGAGCAGTGACGGTGATAAGACGATACAACGTATCGGAGACTATCCTGCCAAGTCTGTCAGTTTATCGTGCTTGCACGGCCGGACCTGCGTGATGCAAGTAGAGTGTCTCTGGGACCATGTCTCGCCGCGGCTGGTTGGACAAGGGAGGAAGGGATCTGAATCATGGGCGTTGGGATAAGATTGAAGAGCGTGCCCGACATACCTCTGCAAAGAATGGCCCAGGCGGTCAGGGTGGGAGTCAGGATCACTAGTTATTACAGTTTGGAAGTCGACCGGGCACTGATTTGTTTATCGTGTCGTAGCGTAGTCGTCAGGAATTTCCGGGGCGGATGGCCAAGTACACACAAGGGAAAATGAAAGGACGGAAACTCGACTGAAAGAATGAAGCCGAGACCAAGGAGGGAGGGAAGGGGGGCGACAATGTCTAATCTCGAGGGATCACGAACAGTGCAGCATGTATAGTATGGGAAGGAACGAATGTGGACTTGGACGACGCCGGTGACAATGGACCAGGTGGTGAAGGAAAGGGAAAGAAAGGAAAGGGTTGGAAGGGGCAGGAACGGGCAGACCACCTCCTTAGATGAGATCGAGCCGCTCGAGCCACAAAGAGCACACCACCCCAGGCCGGGCGGCCAACCCACACACCTTCACTTACCACTTGCGCGCTATCGATCGTTGCCGCTGCCACTGCAGGCTGCAGGTTGCCCTGGCGCTGCATTGCACTGCCCTGTCCTGCACACGGGTGGCCCAAATTGGACTGGCAACTGGCTGGCTGGCTGACTGGGGGGGAGGGGGGTGATGGAAGGGGAGGGCAGGGCAGGGTGAGGTTGGATGGATTCCCACTCTACCACTGGGGACTGAACTGACGATGGGGATTCGGTTCGATGCAACTAGACTGCAGGTGCCAGGCTTGCCAGGGACAGAAATGCAGGTACGCACGGGGGATGCAACGGCGCCAAAGCTCGGGTGGAAACCACGCCCGCGGGGCCTTGTCTGCTCATTGGCCGCGCCCGGCTGCACCCCTGATCATTGCCGCCCTAGCGTCAGCTCAATTTCAACGCTCAGGAACACGCACCCAATCAGTCGCCTCGCCTGTTTATAAACGAAGGGAGAGAGTGGGCCACCCAATTTGGCAACCATGGCAGTTTTCCTGCTGCTTGTCGTCCTTCCCCTTACCCCTTCTCGCCGCGCAAACCAAATGATCAGGATCGTTCAAGGTCACGCTGCCCAGGATCAGTGCTTTCTTTGGCTCCAGCGCCCACCGACGCGGTCCAGATTCGAAGATTTGCATGGCTGAAAGGATCGCTCGCCTCGCCTCGCCTCGCCTCATCAGGACGTCGGGGCGTAAGGGCTCGTCGTCCTCGTCCTCATTCCCAATCCGTTTCCTCCTTTGTTGTTGCCAGTATCCATGCCGTACAACAGACAACCCTGGACTTAGTACTCCTTAGACCAGCACAGAGGAAGCAAAACCGAGAACCAGGAATCAGGACAAGCCCATCGGCCCGTGACTAATGTCCGAGCCAGAGGTTCATCCCGTCCCCTGACTTCGACAAGGAGTTCCAAAACCAATAGAACAGAAAGCCCTCCGTCGGTGGCCAGTCCGGCTCCTTGCCTACTTCCTGCTTTGGGGGCCGGCCGTCCTCGTGTTGCATCGCCGTCCGACCCGCCAGTCAGCAAGTTCAGTCATGGGCCGAGTCCAGGCCAATCCATAGATTGAATGCATGACCTGCCCTGGATGTGGGCGTTGTCCTTCTGCGCCTGCAATGCCACCGCACTGACGCGATTAGCAAACATGGAAGAAGGAAAAACTCTTACCAATAGTTCGGGGGTCACACGAGAGCCACGAGAAGCCCGATAGAGTTTTGCCTTACCTTTGAGTCCATGCTTACCATGTGTCGCATTGTATGAAGATCATGGAGATCACTTCCAACTCATATCGTCTAGGCCTTCTCACACGGAAGCTCATAATCTATTCTTTTCAGAATTTTACTTCAAACCTTTCTGACACGTAGCGACGCAGCAACGCAGCACAAGCTCTCGGGTGCCGGCAAATCCCCAAAACTGACTTATCGAGTCGGACACCCAATCGCTTTTGCACGTTGGATTTGGGGGCGGTCGCCCATCTTCAAAAAAAGGGTTGCGAGGTTGGTGGTCGCCGTCCTCGGAGCGAATCGCCTTTCGTGGCCGCCAATCATTTTATCCGGACTCCGGCGTCACCATGTGTCGGCAACGAATGTCATCTGCCGGCCGTCGAGAGCTTCGGCATTGGAAAGGCCTTTGTCTCTTTGTCGAACCTGCACGCGTCGGGGCATGCACGGTTGACTCCAGGCTCCATCTCGCCGATGCTGGTGGCACACCTGCGGTCTGCGTCTGCTCCTACTGGTCGACGGTGCAGGACCCGACTACGGGCTGCACCGTCGGTTCGCAGCGCACAAGGTAATTGAGCTACCAATCCCATGCCTGGCCGGCTGACCCTGGATGGGCGTCTTGTCAGCCATGACATCTGCCGTTGTGCGATTCTGGCTTGCGTCCTGCAACTTCGATGGCAGGCTGCCCGGCTGCGGAACCATGTCGTGAACCGCAGACGTGTCTTCACCACTAATCGGCCGCCAGCAACCCAAGAAACGGTTTTGCCTGTCCTGCAAAGCGTGGTGGCCGTTGCCTAATATGCCTCGTCGACGGCGTGCCCGTCGTCTTTGCCCGACTCGAGGCCTCGTTACCGACGGGCAACACCGCTGGCAAACCGATCACGATAATGCATCGTACGTGACCTGCTTCTCATGCAACGTGATGGAATCTCGCGTTGGACAGCAGCCTGCCACGGTAGACGGCCACAACCATGGAAAAGCAAGGCTCCTCTATGACGCATAGGTCGCGGTCGTCGTTGCTTTAGTTGATTGTCGTTGACGATCTTATCGTGCCACCACGCTCAGTCGAGGACTCGAGGCTGAAAGCCGTTGTCATGGACTCACCGCTTTTCTATTGACGCAAGGATGGGTGCTCAGGAAGACACTGTGTGTCTCTGCTTGCGGGAACTACCCTCGTCGGGAGGCCTAGGCTGCTCGCTAACGGGCCAGTATCACTTCGTCCGAAGTGTTAAGACGATCTTGCGAGGCGTCGTGACGGGACAGGTCGCCCGAACTGCCATTGGTGATGTTTCACTTCCGGTCACACAAGGGCGGGGTCCTGTCTCCCCTTGGGGCTTTGCCCCGGTGTGGTTATGGTGGAGCACTTTGATTACCCGCCCCCAACCCTCAATGCACGCCACGGTTGCTTGATGCCCTTTTGTCTTTGTTCTGGGAACAACATGTTGTTGTTGGCAGCATCAATCATGTGTTGATGGTAATCCTTGTGGCAGGCGAGGTTTCGGGAGCGAAAGACGTTGGATGGAAATAGACCAGGCCCAAAGCTAGACCCAACCCGGAAGATTGTCAACGGCTGTGACAAGGGAGGGTTGAGTTTGTTGGCTGTTGTTGGTGCAGAAAGGCTTCAGTCAGAGCCGCTATTCCTGCAGGTCACGCATGGCTATCAGCTATAGTCCTGTGCACCTCTCCTGAAGGCAAACTTCTGAAACGTCGAGTTACCTGGGTCTCAAGGGCAATATGACGATCACTGCGTCTTTACGAAAAGCTTTGACAGACCCCTCCCGCGGACTGCGCGGAGGCAAAGTTGCAGGCCCCTGTGGGGAGAGGTGATGGAATCATAATAATACTGTACGAGAAGCCCGGTAGTTTTCTACGCATAGGTATAGCTGCTGCTGGGTATGGATACATGCGGCCTGCCTCCTGCCACAGCCTACCGGCCTTTTTCTCCCATATGCAGATGCGAGATCCGCCCGTCCACGGGTCTTTGCCCCACTAAAACTGCGGGGCATTCCGCGGCTGAAGCCTGAGCGTGCGTCAAAGGGGGAATCCGGGGCGGAGTGGTCTCGAAACCAACTGGCAGACACTTGTGTGCCGTGTAGTTTGTACGGTACCGATCGGGACGGACGATTGTTGTGACAGCCTCTGGATGGATACCTGCATACCTACCTTGAACACAGAGCGACTGGGCCTTGCGGATTTGACTCCAACATAGACTTTACATCAATTTGGTAGACTCCCACGGAGGCCGGTGCCGAATAGACAGGGGAGATAAGAAAAGAAAAGGATTTATACGAGGCTAGCTTATTGCTTGTAGATCCTCTCTGCCCCAGCGAAAGTGGCTTGAAAAAAAATTAGATTTGCAACGTCCCTGATGTGCACGCATCTCGAAGGGTCCGATTTCACGATCACCGTTCACGGACAGCTATGCGGCCTCAACCGCACACAAAGGCCGCCTCGGCTGCTGCTAGTCTGACCTGACTGTCACGTCTCCTGTTTCCGCTTGTGGACAGGACAGGATGCCCAGTTGGCTGCTGCCGCGTACGTGACTTGAGCCAAGTGTTGGTTGGTTGTCCGGGCACAAGCGAGCCTGGCGAGCAAAAAAAGTCTCTTTGTTCTGACGATATGCATGAACGGCGTCACCGATGCCCTCCCTTGGAAGAGGGCGAGTGTTATTAGTGGCGGGCCAACATGCCAGTATTTGCTGTGGCAGAGACCACCCTATGCCACACCTGGAGGTCCACAGGCGGGCGAGAATGCCAACGAGCCCTGCTGTAATTAGATAGACAATATTGAACTGGACCCCCAACGCTGCGGCGCATGCAGTGCAGGTTCGACCACGATGATGAGCGCGGCGTGGGGGAGGGGGGTCCAGCAGGGAGGACTATTCGGGGCCGCTGGCCTCTGTGGCCACCTACCGCGACCATGAACCAATGCGTCAATCGGACGGGCAACTGGTATCGCTACCTGGGTTACCTGACGTGGCCCGAAGCTTCCTCCCTTCCAAAGCTGAGGCTGGCCAGATAGGGAAATCGCCCTTCTCTCTCTCGCGCACTCTCTCCCTGCTGCCCTCGCCCTGCGTCGCCGTTCATCGCTCGTCGTCCGTCCAGCGAAGCACGCACCCTTCCTTTCCTTCCCTTCCCTTCCTCCTCCTTCCTCCCCACTGTACCTCTGTGGAAATAAGTATCACGAACATATGTCCAAGATCTAGCCCCGTCCCATCCCAACTCAGTTTCTTGTCCATTCTCCAGCTTGTTCGTATCTACACCATATGCAGCAAATACATCACCGTACAAATAAAAGACGTCTTTCGGATTGCTGGTCGTTCGTTGGTCTCGAGACTGTTCCAGTCTTTGGAAACAAAACAAAAAAAGTATCCACACCACCCTCACTGACAGTCACATATCAAGCCGTAAATAGCCTTGTACATCATCAGCCAACAGCAACAACCAGTTGGTTCTCCAGGCCGCCAGACGCCTTTACATATCCACTACAACTACTGCTGCTCGTCACCTCGTAGCTGTTCATCACGCGCATGGCCATCTGAGTCTTATTGCCCTGCAGTGAGTCGCCCTGGTTCCAGTCCAATGACGTGACGGGCAGGCAGGCAGTCAGTCAGGCAGTCAGACAGGCAGATGGGCAAACTACATGCTGACCACAGGCTGCAGCCACATACCACGAACACCACAGCCGTCTGCGCAGGCCTCACTTTATTCCGCGAGAAGACTTGACGACGACATCAAGGAAGCCCGTTGCGAGTCTGTTGCCACTTGAAGCGAGGCAAGTGAGCCGCCTGAACTGCCTCATCCGATCTCTTGACTTTCGGGAACCACGTACACGCACCTGTGAGCCCGGCATTCACGGGCATTCCAGGCACTTGGAGAGCGTCAGCCTTACCAGCCATTAGATGCGTGGCCAGTCCGGTGCCGCCCCTGCACGTCTGCAATATTAAAGCTGCGGAGAGTTTGCCCGTCCCGGCGCATCTAGTGCGCACGCAGGAGCTTAGGCTGCCGCATCCTGCCCGCTCCATCGACAACTGCCTGGGACGCACAACAGGTACCGTAGAGAAGAGAGGGCCGCACATCATCACCATCATCATCAACAGCACACATCAGGGCTGCAACACCCAGCTGGAGACAGAGACGGCGCTCCGGGGGACACTGACAGGGTGAACTTATTGTCGCGGTGAGTCGTGTGACTTGTGACATCCGTCTCGGACGGGTTTACCCCTGACATGCTGCTAACAATGCGCTAACGGCGACTTGTGGCAGACGGGGAGCCACACCGGAGTCAGTATCTCAAACATTCAAGAAGCTCACCCCGCAAAAACCCAGGCCTCTAGGGGTCCCTTCTCCGGCCTCCGCTCCCTCTCCTCTCACTTCTCGTCGCGTTTCTGGAGCTCGGCCCGTCGTGGTCCTCGCGCAGTGCTGAACATCACATCACAGCACAGTCTGGTACAGTGCCGTCTGCCGTGCCGTGCACCTCAAGTTCAGCTCAGCTCAGCTCAGCTCAGCTTCAGCGCAGTGCGGGTGCAGTGCGAGGCTGTCTGTCCCTCCTCCCTCCAAGTGGGCTGCTGCTGGCCATCTCGCTCCCGACCTGTGCGTACTTTGTCGCCCGTTTCTAGGTCCTCCCCGGTCTGGTCTCAGGTGTTTCGCACGCCTGGATCATCCACATTTGCTGCCCCTTGGCATTGGAATGCAACCTTAAGACTTCACAACTGCAACCTTATCCTTCCCGCCCGCCTCGTCCCCGTCAACTGCATTGTCGCAACCCACGCCCGACACTCTGTTTGCATTGATCCAGCACCCTACGCCCTACCCTGGCCTCACACCCGACAGAACCACACACTACAGGAAACGACAGGAGACCAAAGGCAAACTGCCCGAACGAAGGAATCCTCAAGGTAACACAGACACAGGCACAGACACGTACACATTCTACACACACACACACACACACGCACACATACACACACACCCACTTTTGCACGCCCTCTCGGGCAATCGTCGCTCGCCCACCAAGGTATGCTCCTCACACTAGCCCGAGCACCGCTGAACCCTTGCGAGTTGCGAGAGTGGATCGACTCGGCCCTAGGCCAAAGTCAAACTCCACTGGCTCGCCGGTAGTGTGGCCTCCCTCAGTTCTAGCCTTGCGCTGGCGGCGTGCGTGTGCCTGACAGCTGAACGCCTTTATCTTAGCGCACCTGTCTGCAGCACACACTCCAACTTCGCAATCCGAATCCCTATCCTCCAACTTGATTTCCTGCATCGAAACTCGAAGCCCTTCTTCCTTCTCTGTACATCTTGGTTCGCTCGCGCATTTTCACGGCCCCTACTCCCATTCTAATAGGTTCTGTTCTCCTGTCTAACACACATCTGGCTTTTGCCACAGGCTATCCACCATTTCCAAAAACTGACAGGACGATAATTTCCGATTCTCGATCGCGAGGCTCCGCTCCGGAGTGACGCCCACCATGGACAACAGTCAACCAGTGAGTCGCCCACAGCCTCGCCGTCGTGCATTCCTCTTGCGCATTTCGCATGCGCATAGTGCTAGCCATACGTCTTGTCCTGCCCGGTGGTCTTTTGTGCATGCGCCTTTGACGGCGTTCGCCTTCCCTGGGCAGTCGGCACAGAGGCGCTGATTGGAACTTGCGGCTGACCCTTCGACGCAGACTCACGGTCAACAACCGAAGAAGCAGATCCCCGGCCAACAAGCGAACCGCAACCCTAGGGCTACGAACCTCTTCGCTCCCCCGCTGATTGGAACCGGACAAGGTGGCACAGGTAGCATATGGACCAACCACCCAATTACAGATGGTCTTGCCTCCAGAGACAACACAGGCGTGTCCGGTGCGTACAAGAATTGGAATGACGAGGGCGCAAAATTGACACAATCCACAGCGCCCGGCCAATCGCTGTCTGCACAGAGATCGACTGGCATCAGCGGACCCGACGCCAGCCGGTGGCCGAGTGCAATGGCAAACTGGTCCCCTCCAGACAACGTGCAATCTCGGCCGAATGCATCACGAAGCACATCCCCTCCGTCCTCGTTTCAGAACACCTCCAATACTTCTCCATCTTTCAACCCGGGTCGTTTAACGAACGGGTCAAGCAACACCTTCCCGACGTCTCTCGCAAACACGTCCGGCAGCGTCATTAGTCGCGCCAGTATCTCGGGAGGCCCACAGGCTGGCAGAGTCAACAGTTTCCAGTCTCCATTTGGTGGCTTTGGACGAACCAACTCAGGGAACGCTGGCTTCGATGATGGCACGGCGTCACGAGAATCAGTACTGCAGTCGTCAAGGGAATTGGGGAATGAAACGACACTGCCGTTTAACAATGACGTGTCTGGGTTCCCCCAAGGCATCCCATCGCACTCCCGGCATGCTTCTCGACCATCCCTCAGCGCGGCGTCGTCGTCATATTACCAGCACCAGCAGCCAAGCTCAAGATCACAGAGTCTTACTCCGTTCGACGACGAGGCTTTAGAAGCTGCCCGCCGGCGCCTGATAAACCCGACCACCAGTTCTCCAGCCCCTCAGTTCAACACGGTACAGGCAAACACACCCGCGTCTTCACAACATTTCCGGTGGGGAGGAGAGTTCACGCCCGGCAACGGGTTCGGTCCGAACTCTTCATATCCCCAGGAATCCAGGCGAGAGTCGCTGGCAATGAGTGTCAACAACCAGTCCGCCATGAACAGTCCTAGAGCTCTTGGTAGCGTCAGGCCCGCCGAAACATGGGCAACTCCAACGGCACCGGTGGATTACAATGCCTTGGCCAGAATCCAGTCAACACAGACACAGTTGCCAAGGCTGGCCAATCAGTCGCCATATTTCGATCCCACGTTCGGGCAGATCAACCACACCCAGCTCTCACCCGAGCAAGTGGCGCATATAATGGCATACCAAAACTACACAATGCCGGGACAACAACAGTACTACACTCCCACTGCTCCGGCTGCTTACGGGGGTCGACCTATGCGCCAACAGCCTATTTACGGGGATTTCAAAGCAACGCCTCAACTACTCGATGAGTTCAAGAAAACGTCGAAAGGTGCCAATAGGAAATGGCAACTCAGGGTACGTGAAAAGGTGTTTTGGTCTTGCTGTGATCCGTACTAATTGGCCTGCAGGACATTTTTGGTTATGTGGTTGATTTCGCCGGCGATCAACAGGGGTCGAGGTTCCTCCAGGAGAAGATTCCTGCTGCAAACAGCGACGACAAGGCAAAAGTGTTTGAGGAGATCATCGTGAATGCCAACCAGATGATGACTGACGTGTTCGGCAACTACATTATCCAGAAGCTATTTGAGTACGGGACTCTTGCACAGAAGAGAAATCTGGCTTTCAAGATGAAAGGGAATGTGGTAGACCTCTCTTTGAACATTTACGGTTGTAGATGTGTGCAGGAGGTTAGTAGACTACCGAAGCTTACGTCGTATCGCTCCCTGCTGACCATATTTCTAGGCCCTGAACTACATCCTTGTTGAACAGCAGGTCGAGCTAGCCAACGAGCTCAAAGACAACATCTTCGACCTGATGAAGGGCGTTCACTCGAACCACGTCGTCCAGAAGATCATCGCAAAGCTACCAAGAGAGCGCATCGACTTCATTTACGATGCCGTCCGTGGCAAGGTGTACACACTGTCAACGCAGCAGTACGGTTGTCGGGTGATCCAGCGTATGATCGAGCTAGGATCCAGGGAGGACATTGCCTTCATCCTTGAGGAATTCCACCAAGTCGCGTCCAAGCTGGTGACGGATGATTGGGGCAACTATGTCGTCCAGGCCGTCATCAAGCAAGGAGGGCCGAAGGCACGATCAGAAGTGATTCGACTCTGCATCGACAAGTTCCTGGAGTTCTCGAAGCAGAAGGTCGCTAGCAACGTAATGGAGCACTGCATCGAGTACGGGACACGGGAGGATCGGCTCGAGATTTACCACCTGATCATGAACACCCGCACAGCAGACGGGGACGGGCTGCTGCAAGCCATGTGGAAAGATCAGTTCGCAAACTATGTTGTTCGTAAGTTATACTCTAGCCTTAGTTTGTCCTTCTGGAACCGGGTTCCGGACGACTCGCTGACAATAAAACAGAAAAACTTTGCTTCCACCTGCAGGGTGTCGAGCAGGAGACCCTTATCAGGGAAAGCAGGCCTTGCTACCTTGCGAGGAAGAAGCCCAGCCGCCCAGATGACAAATGGGCGGCCTTTGAGAACCTCATGAGCCAGTTCAAAGCCACGGTCTCAAGGCAGGGTAGTGTCAGCAGCGCAAACGGCGACCTGAATGGTGTGACAGCATCACGACCAAGCTCACAGTCCGACATGAACTCGGCGATGCCTACCCCGGCGCTCACTACGGGTGGGAACAGCCCACGGACCAGCTCCTCCCAGGCCACCAACGACGGCCCAGCCGATGTCGATACGCGTCAACCGTTGCGAGATCTTCTGAAGGAGTTCGACGAGACAACTCTACAGGACAACGTTCGGGCTTAGGAGGCAGGAAAGAGGTGGAGGTCGAAGTTCATTTGAAGGTCGCCCCGCGCACCTCCAACCGCCATGTCTCCCTCAACCTCGTCCGGATAGGGCTTGTCGGGCATCAAGGGACTTGGTGATTTCCTCGACATACTCTTTCACTTCATATGACAGTGTCATCCGTTTTGACCGGGTCATAGAAGCAGTTGACGACAGCTTTTCGACACGAGGCGCGACCGAGTTCATTGCGCATCTTATCATCCGAGATTTAAAAGGGCAGGCGCAGTGTCAAAAAGCAGTTTACTGGACCGGATGGGGCCAGTATTGGAATTTCTTGTCCATTGTTTTTATTGGGGGGTTGGGTCCTTGTTTCTTGTTTCTGGTGGGTTGGGAATCATCACTATCGTCATTGTTACTCCTGGATACCATGTCATGTCGACCACACATAGGACATCAGCGGATGAGGGGCTCACATCAGCCGGGCACAGCAGACAGGAGGTTGGGCAAAAAGGCCTCGGGCTCGGGTGCCAGTTTTTTCTTTCCTCCTCGTCGACTTTCTTTATCTCTCTATCTCTCTGTACTAGTTTAACCGTCCTCCAGCGGCAACAGACCCGTCGCCTGGCTGTTGTCTCTCGCTTTACCCCTATTTTTGGTATTATTTCTGTTGTTCATACTTTGGCTCGGCTGGGTATATGGGATTATGGTTTCTTCCGTCTCTTCTTCTCTATCACTCCAAGTCGAGATCTGGCACAGTAATGAGCGGGGTGAAAGACTCAGCATAATGGATAGGCGTCTTCCATGGTACAGCGGTGTTTGACTTTTGGGAGTTATTGGGAAAATTAAAAATACAACCAGAGTTCTTGTCATCCTTGATGGTACCAGCTTGTCCGTCGTGAGGCGCTCTATACGACACCGTGACTGACATGTCCTTCTTTGCTCGTTGTCATTTCTTGTCCCTTCAGTCTACCGGTGATCGGGTTTCGTGTGACAAGGCAACCCTGAGGACCAGATTGGAGACACGCTGCTAACCCAGCTTCCCCCATGTCTTGCCCTTGGGCTTGTCGCCTCAACGCGCCCCTTGTTCGTCCCCGCCGAAATGGAAATCTCGCTCAAAAGCCCAATTCCCACCCTTCTCGTACCGCCAGAGCGCACACCCCGTCGCCAGGCCCTCGGCGCCGCGGAACCCCGTCTGCACCTCATCCATCGCCGCGTCAACAGCGGCCTCGTCGGCGGCCTTGTTCTGCACCGTCCAGTGAGGCCTCCACGGCCGCCTGTCCTGCTCGCTCAGGAAGTCCCACCAGCGGCGCTGCAGCTCCCCGTGGAGACGCCGGGCCGCCGCCTTCTTCGACGACGACGAGCCTCTTTCACCTTGCCCTCCCGATCCGTCGGCGACGTTGATGCCCACGCCGCGCCGCATGCGAAACGCCCCGCCCGTGGCCAGCCTGACGGGCGGCTGCGCGGCGCACAGCTCGGCCAGCGCGGCGGTGATGGGCCGCAGCTCCGAGCCGGGCAGGGCGTGGAAGAGGGTCAGGTGGGCCGGGTGTCGGTCCAGGTGGCGAGGGAAGTGGGACCTGCGCAGGGCCGTCAGGGGGTCCGTCAGGGACGGGGTCGTTGTCAGCGTCAGCACGTAGATGGCCTGTTCTGGGGATGTGGTGTTTGGTTTGTGGTCTGGGTTGGGGGGCTGGTGGTGTCGTTTGGGGCTGTGGGGTCTGGTATTGTGGTTGCTGCTGGTGGTCTTGGTGTTGGTGTGGGCTTGTTTGGTGGCTCCTGGTTTTCTTGTGGTGGATGTGTTTGAATGGGGTGTGGTTGTGGATGTGCTGGCTGGAGAGGTTGAGGCTGCTGGAGGTGCCGGAGCCTGGCTCCCGGTTAGGGCTTGTGAGTATAGCATTATGTGCTGAAGGGTTGGTGTGAGACGGTGAGGAAGTCTCGTGTATGTTCGAAACATTGCTGTAGAAGGCGCAGGGGAAAGGTATGTTCGGCGTGAAAAGTGCGATTGACCGTCATTGATACGGAGTTCCAAAGCTCGAAAGCTGTAGAGCCTAGACGCTAGGACGTGGTGACATCACGACATCTAGATCCGTGACAAAAGGCATTCTTCCAACAAATATTGGTAATACTGTAAAAGACAATCAGCCCGAAAGATTGTTTTCATTGTAACTCGATCTATGTCGTTTCTCAAATGATCATCTACAGCAACCATTCAGATTTTGTGCCTCGATCTGAGCGAGCTTGTTGCGGTGTAGCCATATCTTCTGCCACACATCAATAAACAATCCTTTTGTTGTTCTTTTTGTTTTGCCCATGTCACTTTAAAGTTGTCGGAGCCGCCTTCGTCACGCAATAAAGCGAAGAGTATCTCGACGACCGAGTTGGACCAGTACACTGTGGTAGCAGCATTCAACATGTCGTACTGAAGTGGTAGCAACTCGTTTATACCTCCTTTTTGGGCCTATGAAAGGAGAGCAAAATGGGTTGGTAAGCACGTACAATCTAGCAAAGTGTTGGTCATTGTTTAAATTAAGAATTCCTATCAGATGCTATTATGCAATCGAGAGAGATAACACACTAGAACATAATCCCCCTCCCCCATGGGGCTCCCAAAAAAAGCTCTAGTGGCTGTTGCGTGTCCCCTCGCCTCGCAAATTCCCTCGAAATCAAATGACTTCCTTATTATTCCGTTCTATATCACCTGTGTTGTAGAAATTGGCCAAGTCGAAATCCCACTTTTGGATATTCATCTTCATGAAATTGGCCATCTGCGCCCACATGTCGCCGTGTCCCCGCCGACCGATAATCCGCGGGTCAGCCTGCATACGCTTCCAATGTTCGCCGCCACACGCGAATGAAAGAAAAATTGCATGCGCCACCTCATGAACCAGAGTCTCAAACATGCTTGTGACGGTCCTCGGATAACCGTTGTTCAGCGTGTCGATGTAGATGGTTGTCCACCCGTCACTCCGAAGGGAAGCCACCCCCAGCACTGGTAACCCAATGTTGAGATAGACTTGATGTCCAGCTTCTCCCTCAGCGAATATATTTCTCTGAACTTTGAGGTCTGCACGCCGCTCCCCATACATTGCGTATGGATGCGGCCTGGTCAGGCATCCAGCGAAGAAGAAGGCATCGAGGGCTTCCATCGCAGACTGCAGATCCTTCTCCAGCTCGAGTCCCCAAAACCCACATGTAAGGCCATTGGGCGTACTCATGCCTCTCCAGCGTTTGTAGATTTCGACAAAATCTCTCTTATAGTCTTTTTGAATATAATCCGGATTGCTCGCGAAATTTTGCACTTCGAGCAAGATGTCTCCTGGCTCATGAGACTTCGCAATTAGCCCCAGCGATCTGAAATTCGGGTCACTGGGGATGGAGCCACGATGGTTGCGGGTTTGAGGACGACGGTGGCTTCCACAGCCAGACATGATGCCGACGTGCTTGATACGGTTGAAGGTTTGTGTTGGATCTTGGTGTGTTTTTGACCGAATTTCGCTGTGAATCTATCTTCATAGTCATCACTTATATACTCGGGTCGAAGAACAAGCACATTGACTGTCTTCACGTATGCATACGAAACGAAGTGAAAATTGACGAGAACAATGGGATTCTGCCACTGATGTTTCACTTCAAGATGTCGTTATTGTCTCTGAATACCTAGGAAATATCGTGTCTGTCACTTTTCTGTAGCTGGACTGACAAAGAAAGGGATTTCCTCGAGAAACTTGTGATATGACCAATCAGTCCATCTGAAACTTGGCGTTTGTTGATACAATTGTCTTCAAGGCGCCGCCTTTATGCGATTCCATGCATAGCAAATATGACAACTCAGCACCGTCGAGTTTGTTTCGAAATGCCCTCAAAGAATGGCAGCCCCTGAGTACTGTGAGGCTGCTGTGACAAAGACCAACTCTTTCGCTCATGCAAATATTCTTCAACTGCCAATGCTCATCCATAGCTTCCTGCTATCTGAGTTCCGAGCCTGGCGTAGACCCCATTCTCCTTGTTCGGATGCCCGAATATCCCGAAGGCATCCCTAAGCCACCGCACGGTGGCTTGTCGTTCATAGTACAATCTCGAGCATATGACGAGCGTACCAAGCACAGTAAAGTATCCCAGTCCAGAACACTGCGATTGCACTTATTAAGATGACCATTCTGACTCGAGCCTGTCGTGTATGACTGCGCTGTTCGCTGTGGTAACGCTCGTCGCCCTCCCAGCTTATACAGTCCTCCAGCCACTGTCCCCTCCGAATCCATTCCTCATCTCCAGCCTCGCGACACTGCTTACAAGCCCGGGGAGAACACTTGAGTCGACAGTGAGCCTGGTGATGCTCGCCGTAAGAACAGCCGTTCCAGATGCCCCTGCAGGACTCAGCGCATTTGTTTACCAGCTCGGAAGGTGGGGACTCGGACTCGGAGCTGGTTTTCTCGCATGTCGATGCTCGTTCTGATAGACTCTCTGCTGATGACATTGTTCTCGATGAGGGCAGACTGTCATAGTTTGAGGTGTCCACGACACTCGAGGCCAATTGGGCCTTTTCGTTTGAGCGCTCCATGATTTGAGTGTTATTGCTGATGTTGTTGAACCTGGCCGAAAGACGAGTTTTGAAAGATTCGATCGGTAGATGAGAGGCTTTGAATATTGGGTAATATTTTGATGGAGATAGACAATGTTATGTACTCCGTAGGTCTGTCATTCTTAGCAATTAGTATGTGCAGCGCCTACCGAAGTAGGTCACCCGCAGAGAGAACCGCTAGCTGTGGTGGTACACTTAGTACAGAAATAGATGAGTACACCGCGCTCAGACAGCCTCAAAAATTATGCTTCTTGGATTAAAAGAGGACCGGTTGCCACGCTGGTTCTCGCCGGGGAAACAATCTCTCAACCCCAGATGTAAGCGTGGACGTTGACATGAGCACCCAAATATGCGGAGTTGATGCTACGGATTTTGATTGGTTCGTCCGGATGTCGGCTCAAGATCCTAGAGTAGTTCCCCACCAAGAGAATTCGCCAGCACGCATTTTCAGGCCTAGCGTCGCACCGCTTCTCGACTCGTAGGGTGTCCGGCTGCTCGATTTCATCGTCAGCCTGCACGTGCTGCTAAATAACAAGATCCGGCCCAAGGTTGACTCATACGCTACATATTGGGAGCAAAATGTTGTGCCGGATGTCCACGATGACTTCACATTCGGCAAAATGGACGACCACGGGATCGAACCGTGTACCTCGCGCATGAAAATCCTCTCGAAGGAGAAGATTGATGCTAAGCGCGCGCTCTACCATTTGAGCTAGGCGCCCTTGTTGGGGATGCCAAATCATGAATACTATATACGCAAGACTAGCTAAAAATTCAGCTTTTTGGTGGATCCCAACATCACACAGATCTATAAAGAAAGCATCTCCATTTGGATTTTGCTTGACTCCGAAGCTTAGGACCTCTCTTAATCGGTTTCATATATATTCTGCTCATCAACCGCAATTTGTGTGGCTTTGTTTGTGGATCGAATAGGATGGTTCATTCAAGACTATGCCCCGTCCTCTCACTGGACTCAGACGGTCTGCACAACGTGATGGCCGTAAAAGTCTGCAGCACTCGGATGGCAAACTCATGATATGACAGTATGTAATTCTGTCATTGTGGCTGGGCTGAGCTGAACGAGACTTGTATTTCCATCACTATATGTATATTGGTGCTCCCTTGCTCAACGTTATGCTGTCAAAGACCAAAGCAAGGCAAAACGCAATGACGCCGCTGACCCGGGCCGTCGGTGCTCGGTATCAATAGTTGAAAATGCACTCGATTACGTGCTTCAGCTGTATCTGACCCAGCGCTGACTTACCAGACGAGCACCGGTTTAACGGTAACACCATCGTCCATGTCCTTAAGTGCCTTGAGGTAGTCCTCGACCGGGTAGAATTTGACCAGCTTTTCGACAGGGAGCTTTCCTGCTTTGTACCACTGAATCAATTTGGGAACATACTAAACAAGTGCAGTCGATTTAGCATATAGCTCAGCCATGTCTATCTCTCGTGGTGGGCCATAAATACCTGCTCAGGACGTACTCCGCCCTCCATCGATCCTAGAATTGACTTGCCCGACTGTACAAGTGTCAGTAGATAATTTTGGAAGAAACGACAGCTCATTGTACCTACCATAGTGTATGGGACGAGGGGAATTTGCAAAGCCGCATCCATCGGCGGCATACCAAGGAGGATGAACTTCCCCTGGTTGGCTGTGAACTCCACGCCCTCCTTAATCAAGGGGACTGCCCCTGAGGCATCCACGGTGATAGTTGTACCAGCGCCCCCAGTGATTCTTCTGATTTCCTCTATAAGAGTACCCTTGATATCACTCGTGTTGACCATGTGAGTTGCTCCGACATCTTTTGCCAACTCAAGTCGCGGCGCAACCCGGTCAATGCCGATGATGGTTTTACAGCCTCTGATTTTAGCGCCCTATAACGAGTTCAGTGATTCTGTGCACTTGCTATGAGGGATATGGAACTGCCCATACCATGGTAGCGGTCAAGCCCACTGCTCCAAGCCCGAGAATCGCCACAGTGTCCGCCGGCTGAGCATTGGCGAGATCAGTGATCGTGCCGGTTCCGGTCTGGATACCGCAGCCAAATGGTGCCAAGATTTTCAGGTCTTCGTCCTTTTCGATCAGATCGGTGACTTTGACCACAGACGACTCCTTTACCCTGGTCAACCGTGCGAAACTCGACTGCCCGAAGAAGGAGCCGCCGATCTTCTCTGCCTCGTAGCTGGAAAAGGCGTCTCTGCTGCCGCTGAAGTTGATCTCTCCCCACTTGTGGCAGTACCCGGGAGCACCGAACTGGCAGTTGTGGCATTGCTTGCAAGATGAGAAGGATGTGAGGACCTTGTCTCCCTCTTTGACCTTGGTGACCTTCGATCCGGTAGACTTGACGATGCCAGCCCCTGTTCGACAGAAAGTCAGCCATCAACACTCATGCAAGGCATGTAGTAAAAGGGCGTGGCTTGGAGTTGATACCTTCGTGACCAAGAACTCGCGGGTACATGGGCAAGCCCAGTGAGAGTGCTTCATCCGGAAGGCTCCCGCAGACAATGTCAGTGTGGCAGATTCCCGTCGCTATCATCTCCACGACGATCTCGTCGTCCGCCGGGGGTGACAGAGACACCTTCTCGAGAACCCACTTCCTCTCGCCATCTTGGGGTGGGCGACAGACAATCGCCCGCGTCTGAATTTGTTCACTCGAAGACATTTTTATGATTATGCCAGAGAATGTGCAAAGATTTGGGTTCCAAACAATTTTCAGATAGACAAGAGAACGAGTCCCCCCTCATAGCCGACTTGCTCTCTTGGCTAGTGCTTCCGAGGTGGTTTCACCGTGGTAAGCTTCCCGACCTGGCGGATCATACCCCGACTTCCTGCTACGACGCTTCGGATGAGGTGTGTTCTCGGCATTTTTTGTTTGTCGCGACTCAGGCCATCCATGACTTTTTCCCCCGCATTAGGAAAGCTGAGCTTCGTTTCGACAGCTCATTCTGAGGCTGACCCACGGACAGATCACCTGCAGGAACGGACTGCAACCCTAATGACACGGGTTACTTCTATCCTTGCTTGGCTTCTTAAAAGTGGCCCCGAGTATCCTCAAACAGGCCGTCTCATCGAATATTTTTCAAGTCTGGGAACTACAAGCCGGTAAATGTAGAATGTGTCTAAGTCGGCTCAATCAATGTCAGACCACTGATGTGTATTTCCCCATCTGACAGTCCGCGCCTCCTTCTCTCAGCCGGAGCAATGCAACGTTATCGGTCCTTTGGCCCCCTCGGCAAATACCCCACAACACACTCACAGTGCACGAACCGCTAACGCAATGAGAGTGCTGTCTGTGGAAAACGAAACGTTACCCCCCCCTAGTCATTTTGCAATTTTTGGGAATAGATTTTGTCTCTAAACAGTAGTATTACGCGAGGGGCGGGAATATTAGTGGATATAGTGTGGTTAGTAAGCGGGTATTGTTGCTGTTTAGGGACAAAATTTATTCCCAAAAATCGCAAAATGACAAGGGGGGGGTAACGTTTCGTTTTCCACAGACAGTGGCACATAATAGAGTCCTCAGCCAATAGAATGGTTTGAATTAAATTTAGATCTATGATAAACTTTTGTACTAGCACACATGAATCCGACATTTTAGTTATACAAATTAGACGCTGCCAAGTAATCGACATCAAGGAGTAGCCGCAGCCGGCGCGGGCGTGCAAGTAGCCGTGTTAGTCACAATAGGCGAGTGACCGGGCTGGTACGGGCAGTTGGGCAAATACTTCCCGCTGACATCGATGGGGCTAAAGCCAATAATACCAGCACCACCATACCAATCAACAGGGATCGTCAGAGGCTTCGACTGCGTACACGTCTTGGTGGCCTTATCGCAGGTGAGGTAGTCGGCAAGCGAGGTGAAGTTCGCCGAGAGGCCGAGGCTGTTGTAGCCCTTGGTGGGCCGCTGCTCCTGGGCGTCGCACCAGTAGGCCTGCGAGAAGTAGACCCACGACTTGCCGTCTGAGATGACGCGCGACAGGCCGTCCGGGTCGCAGTTGCAGTCGAACAGGCCGTTGTAGGTGCCGCAGTGGGGCACCACGTCCGGGCAGCTGAAGGTGCCGTTGCCGTACGTCACCTTGACCTGGCCCGCGTTGTTGCCTTGCGCGTCGATGGTCGACTTGAGGCCGGATACCACGAGTGCTGAGGGGAGGGGGCAGCCCACGGAGGCGTAAGCGTTGAAGGGGGTGTTGGCCTTGGTGGTGCTGGCGGTGCTGGATGTTGGGGTTGCACCGCCGGCGGACGACGGGGTCGTTGCAGCAGCAGCAGGGCTGGACTTGGAGGAGGATGACGACGGCGTGGTAGCGGCAACTGACGGCGATGACTTGGAGGTGCTGCTGGGCTTGGCTGCGGCAGCAGAAGATGATGTCTTGGAGTTGCTGCTGGGTGTGGCAGCCGGGGTAGTCGAGGACTTCTTGGTGCTCGACGAAGACGGCGTGGACCCGGCAGCCCCGGCAGCAGAGAGACAGCCGCGGTCGTAGTAAGTATCCGCGCTGCCTTTGTCTGCCTCGAAGTTGCCCGTCAGAGCGATGTCGAAGAGCATGCACTCCTTATTGCTATACCCGAAGCTCTTGCACTTGACGTCAGCGAGGCAGGCGGCTGAGCATCCTGCATATGAATTGTATTTGCCGCTGTTGTCGTAGTTGTAGTTATTTTTCCCGCCATCGTAGCCTTTAGTGCCGCAGATGTTGGGCACGGTGTCGGCACGCTTATTATGACTGTGACGGATATGGCCACCTTCAGCAGATCCAACAAGGGCTGCGGCCAGTAGAGCGAAGGTGTATGCCTTGGGAATCATTCTGCTTGTTTGGTCTGGGATGTGTCAAAAGAATGTGAAAACAAGAAGACTGTATTACTGAAAGAAGGACTTAGTCTCAGGGAACTGAAGAGAATGGCATGCTCGCAGTAGAATGTGGCTGGGAGAAAGCCAAGACCTTGAATATTCCTTTCGAGATTCCTCTACCTTTAATTACCTAGTTTACAACACGATTGTAGACCACACAGATCCTCGGAGTTTACACACACCATGTTGATTCCGCAAGATCGATCACGGAGCAGCCCGAGCCAATCTGGTGACACGGTCCCAACGCAATGACACTCGTGAGAAAGACGCGGCCCTTGCACAGACGACCTTCGAGTGACGGTTCGAGGACACTCCCGACCCAAAATAGCTCTCAAGATGCGCAAAGACCTCATTCTGAGCAGGAAGCGAGATTCATGAGCTGCTCTGCACCTGAGGCTGGCGCAAGCGCTTTGACGCTGAACAGACCTCCAAGTCTTTATTCCTGGGGACAATCACCAGCTTGATGAGCAGCGGCTAAGCTAGTAGTGCCAGGCTAAGCCAGGGGTAGCTTCACCTTTCATTGCTTCTGCGTTGACATAGCTCCGGTGGCGACTGAAGCCGTATTCAAGCATCGAGACTCGGGCAGCTGGTGGGTGAAGCTTCTGGATCTCTCGCACCCTTGCTCCGGGGTGACGATTTGCGGATTCCCGAGGCGGCTATCTCAAGCTCAGCAAGCGGCTGTGGCAACTAAACCAGTTCTTGTAGCCTTTCTTTTAGAAAACCGCATCCGAGACTGAGGGTAACGGCAGCGGATATTGTGTGGTCCTTGGCAGTCTAAAATGACTCTGAGGTCAGTCAAGAAGGATAATAACCTTGCTTATATGGAGGCCCTCTAAGGTGGTTTCGTTTTTAATCCGTATATATGCTCTTTCGAAGCCGTAGGCGGTCCCTTCATATAGTAGTAAACGCTTAAAGACTTAGCGTTAGGTAAGTATATAATACCGATAATAGTAAATCTTAAGGAAAATAATAGATAGCCTTATAAGCCGTATAGATAAGGCTAGTTAAGGCCGGCGGCAGATTATCGATATAAGTAGTATATTGCTAGCCTGCGCTAATTCTTTAGAATTAGCTTAAATTGGGCAATTAGTTATACGGTAAGCGATTATATAAAAGCCTCGTATAAAAAGACTTTATAGCTTAAAATAGAGCAACTTCTCTATCCTATATCCTTATATATATAGATTGCATAAAGAAATTATAAGAAAAAGCTCTTAAGAAAGCTCTCACTATAATAAGTATTATAGCCTATATTAAACTATATACCTTTTAATATTAATAAATAGTTTAAATTACCTTAAAGATTTTATCTTAAAGATTTCTAAAAGGTAAAGAATTACTTCTTAAAAGAGAAGAAAGGCTATATTTACTACTTTTTTAATAATAATAATATATTTAAGAAGGAAATTAAAAAAGAAAAGAATTATTTTATCCTTTTTTAGGTATTTTTTTTTATTATAGGATAGGAATTTTAAGCTAAAAATATTAAGAAGGTATTAAAATTAAAGAGGAAGGGGAAGCTATAGGAGGTTTTAAAGTTACTATAGAAGGGTAATAATAGTAATATATATTATGCTATTATTAACCTTTTATATGAGCTTTAGGAAGAGAGTTAAGGCTGGGGGTGTAGGGTCCCTATAGGTAGCCCGTACGGGCCCCTTATTAATAAGCCCCGCATACCCTATACCTATAGCCTTTTATACGCTTTAAACCTCTCTCTCTTTCTTTCTTTTTTAAATATAGCTACTCTTAAAATCTATATATTTTAATATATATTTTAAGCCTTTATACTATAAAACCTAAATAATATTTTAATTTTAAAAATTTAAAATCCTTATAACTTAGGGGAGCTATAAAAATATTAATCTAGCAATTAATTAATTAAATAATTAAATATAATTAATATAATTATACTAATATAATATTAAATAAATAATCTAAATCCTTTAAAAATATTATAATTACTATAATAATTTAATTAATACTAAATATCCTAAATTAATTAAAAAAAGCTTAAACTTTTTTATTAAAAACCCTATTAATTATTAGGAAAAGCATATAATT